>OY282591.1:22569583-23115090 GCA_958298965.1 Chrysolina haemoptera | reverse complement strand
ATATATTAAATTTAGTAATCTTCAACCTTTTGTTTTCAATCTCCGACTTTGCGAAACATTTACGAATTTGTTCAGAAAGCAAGCTGTGGGAAAAGCACTGACAAGCTTTTGTGGTAGGTATTCCAGACAAGTGAGCATGTCAGTTCGTTAAAACAGTTTCAGCAAACGAACGAGGAGAAAAATAGTTCCAAAAAACGAAGTAGTGTTACCACCAATGCTTATTCTCTCTATCAAGAGTAGTTGAACGACGATTTTTCGTTGCTTATCATAAGTAGTGAAAGAAGGCCGGTTTGGGTTAGTAATGAGAGGGTAATGAGAGGGGTAATGAGAGGGTAATGAGAGGGGCTTACCCCCACCCTTACCCCCACCCTTTACCCCCACTCTTACCCCCACCCTTACCCCCACCCTTTACCCCCACCCTTACCCCCACCCTTACCCCCACCCTTTACCCCCACCCTTACCCCCATCCTTTACCCCCACCCTTACCCCCACTCTTACCCCCACCCTTACCCCCACCCTTTACCCCCACTCTTACCCCCACCCTTACCCCCACCCATTACCCCCACCCTTACCCCCACCCTTACCCCCACCCTTTACCCCCACCCTTACCCCCACCCTTACCCCCACCCTTTACCCCCACCCTTACCCCCATCCTTTACCCCCACCCTTACCCCCACTCTTACCCCCACCCTTACCCCCACCCTTTACCCCCACCCTTACCCCCACCCTTACCCCCACCCTTTACCCCCACCCCTACCCCCACCCTTCACCCCCACCCTTCACCCCCACCCATACCCCCACCCTTCACCCCCACCCCCACCCTTACCACCACCCTTTACCCCCACCCTTTACCCCACCCTTCACCCCCATCCTTTACCCCCACCCTTCACCCCCACCCTTACCCCCACCATTGACCTCGGTGACCTTGACCTTTGACCTACCCCTCACCAATACCCCCACCTCTTAGCGAGTATATAAAAGGCAAGTGAGGAGCTATTCCATCACATTTTTATCATATGAGCAGCTAGTTCCTTTTGTAAACATGTTCCCTTGTGTTTGTGGTAAATCTTTTACAAGAAGTGACAATCGACTTCGGCATCAACGAGACAGTTGTTCATCAACGTCAGCAAAACGATTGTATAATGAATCTTTATTTGGAGATCTTTACTCTAAACAAAGAGAGATGGCAGCGTCAAAACGCGTTAAATTGGGCAATGAAGCTTCCACTAGTAGTGGGTGGGTTCAAAGCAATCACGTGCGTCAGATTGCTCCTTTACCTGTGGAAACTCCTGTATTACCACCTCACGGAGATATGGGTCAGATTGGTTCTTCAAAAAAACGGATAGAAACTTCTGTATTACCACCTTATACATGTGATACTTGTAATGTGGTGATTCCGCATTCCCAAATCAAGTCGCACAAGAGGACACTCAAACACAGAACGAATACATGTGTCGACTTGAGCGATGGAGTACAGCTTATCAAAAGTGCATTCAAATGTCGGACTGCCAGCTACAGGGTCTTTGCCGAAAATGTTTATAGCGAGTATGCTCCATTTTTTAGTGAAATCAGACGTAAAGTAGTCGATTTATTGAAGAACAACATCAAATTGCACTACTCTGTCAAGGTCAACATGGAGGCATTTGGTAGCTACATCATCCAAACCCAGGAAGTAATGGATATCAAGTCATTCAATTCGAAAAATCGTATAGCGGATTTATCTACTGACTTAGATGGATTATTCGACACCTTCCGAGACAGTATTATTGCTCAAGCATCGGAATTTGAGGGACGTGACTCAGGTTTGTGGAGAAATTTTTTCAGAAAATAATAGGTCTAACAATTTAATCTTTTCAGGATGGAGTTGTGAAAAAATTCTGTTTCTGGAGATGAACATAAACAAGTATACCCCCTTTGGAGGATCTTCATACATCAAGCTACCACGATTTATTGAGAGGAAGATGGCAGTTGTCAATGTGAAGAATTATGATCAAAACTGCTTTGCGTGGGCCATAACAACAGCTTTGTTTCCTGCTAATGATAATACATCGTTGGTGTCTTCATACCCCCACTACAGCACCGTTTTGAATGTGACAGGTATGAATTTTCCAGTGAAATTAAGGGATATCAAATTGTTTGAGCATTTGAACGATATTTCTGTCAATGTTTACGGTTTAGAATCAAAATTCGAAGACAATAAAGTCAAGTGGGAAGTTGTGGGTCCATTACGATACTCCCAGAGAAAACTCACAAGGCATGTCAATTTATTGCTTATCACAGATGATTTGGGAAATAGCCACTATTGTTGGATAAAAAATCTTTCACGTTTGGTGAGTAGTCAAATCTCATCCAACGAAAAGCAAAAATATTTTTGTGATGGTTGTTTGGTATACTTTTCAAAAGAGCGATTACTATTGCGCCATCAGTTGTATGATTGTAATCATGTTTACACAACAACACCACAAATTGATTTGAAAATCAATAAATACGGAAAGATAGTAGCTGGTAATAAACTTGTATTTGAAAATTTCGAAAGGGAAATGAAAGTACCCTTTGTAGTATATGCAGATTTTGAATCTGTTTTGAATCCCATTCAAACTAGTGAACCCAATCCAGAATTTTCATACACGAATAAAACTTTCCAACATGAGCCCTACTCTTTTGCATATCTAATTAAATGTTCTTTCAACGATGAATTATCGAAATTTGTTACATATAGAGGCGTAGATGCTGCAAAGGTATTCACAATGCGACTCGAAGATGATTTGAAAAATATTTATCATCAACATTTACGCTTCGTGAAACCGATGCATAAACAAACCCCACAAGAGGAAGAAGAATATAATAATGCCACCATATGTGGTATATGCGAAAAATCTTTCACAGACGGGGATGTTAAAGTTCGAGATCATTGCCACCTTACTGGGAAAAAAAGATTCCCAGCAGCACACTCTGTATGTAACTTGAATTTCAAAATTCCCAATTTTATCCCAATTATATGCCATAATATGAGTGGCTACGATTGTCACATGTTCATAAAAGAATTATATGGGAAAGAAGACAAAGTTGAGGTAATAGCCCAAAATAGGGAAAAGTATATTTCTTTCACTAAATCTGTATATACACATAGCTATCAAAATCAAAAAGGAGAAACCAAGAAGCATTATTTAAAAATGAGATTCATTGATAGTTTTAAGTTTATGTCCAGTTCATTGGAGAAGTTAGGGGCAAATTTAATCGATGAACAATGTTTAGAAATGTCCAAACATTTTCCCGATTTGGATAAATTCAATGTAATGAGAAAGAAAGGTGTGTTTCCCTACAGTTTTGTTGACAATATCGATAAATTGAATGTTTGCACTTTACCAACTAAAAATCAATTTTATGACAACTTAAATGAAGAACATATATCCGACAAAGACTACTTGAGAGCTAAACATGTTTGGAATTTATTCGAGTGTAAGAGCTTGGGGGAATATTCTGACTTATATTTAAAATCTGACGTACTGTTGCTGTCTGATGTATTTGAGAATTTCAGAAGGATATGTTTGAATACATATAAATTGGATCCAGCTCAGTACTTTAGTGCACCCGGCCTATCTTGGGATGCAATGCTGAAATATACAGATATCGAGTTGGAACTTCTTACCGATATTGATATGATTAATTTTTTCAAAAAGGGGATACGCGGGGGCATAAGCCAATGTAGTGAGAGGAAACATATAGCCAATAATAAGTTTTTACCCGATTTTAATCCCAACGAGCCATCATCTTTTATTTCATATTTAGACGCCACTAATCTTTACGGTCACAGTATGTCACAGCCATTACCTACCCATGATTTCAAATGGTTAACCCCAGAAGAAATCTTAAATTTAGATATAATGGGTGTGGCCGATAATGATTCATATGGGTACGTCCTTGATGTCGATATTCATTACCCACAAGAGTTGCATGATCACCATGCTGATCTCCCATTTCTGGTAGAAAGGATGATCCCACCAAATTCTAAGTGTAAAATTCCGAAATTGATACCAAACTTGCGTAATAAACAGAAGTACATAGTGCACTATAAAAACTTGAAACAGGCAATCAACAATGGTTTGATGGTAGTGCATACACATAGAGTGCTGAGATTCAAACAGTCATGTTGGATGAAATCTTACATCGATCTCAATACGCAAATGCGTAATAGCTCAACCAATAAGTCTGAGAAAGACTTTTATAAATTAATGGTCAATTCGGTTTATGGTAAAACGATGGAAAACGTGGACAATAGGATAGATGTGAGGCTTGTCACACATTGGGAAAATATTCACAGGAAATTGGGGGCGGGTGCTCTAATAGCTAAATCAAACTTTAAAGATTGTACAATTTTTTCTGAAAATTTTGTTGCCATCCAACTAAGTAAAGTAAGAGTGCATTACAATAAACCATTGTATTTGGGATTCAGTGTTTTGGAATTATCCAAGACTTTAATGTACGATTTTTTTTATGGGGTTATAAAAAGAGAATTTGGTCAAAACGCCTCTCTTCTTTACACTGACACAGATTCACTTATTCTGAAGGTACAAACTCCAAATTTCTATAACTTTATCAATAGCAATATATGCAGATTTGATACCTCCAATTATGGTGTGGATAACAAATTCAATATACCTGTAACACCTTCAGTCTTGGGTAATTTCAAAGATGAGTTCCCCAACGATCCTATAATAAGTTTTTATGGTACAGGTGCCAAAGCATACCATGTACAATCTGTTGAAAGCGAGGTAAAAAGGGCCAAGGGTGTGAAAAGATCTGTGATAAAGAACCAATTGACTTGCGATGATTACAAAAAAATAGTTGAAAATGGAGGAAAAATATTCAGGAAGATGAATTCGTTCAGAAGCATCTCACATGACGTGTATACCGAAATGAAAAATAAGGTAGCACTATCATTTGCTGACGATAAACGATTCATTATTCCTAATACAACCCAAACCCTTCCTTGGGGTCATAGTGACATTGAGTTTTATCAAAATGATCCCAATGAAAATATTCATATATGTAATATGATGGTTGAATCTTTGTTTGATGAATTCAATATGGATCCTGAGAGTAGACTTGATTATCTTATTACACTACTGGATGCTGAAATAGCTGAATAATATCATTCAAATTACACAAATCTTTTCTCCCCATCAAAAAACAACTGGAAAATTCATATTTACCCTAGTCAAAAATTATATATTACTCAAATATTGTTTTTTTATATTAGTTTTTTTGTTGGTTCAGGTGAAGACTATTCATATTGTGTTTCATTGGTGTGTAATACTATATTTCATTAAAATAAACATTTTTTTAAATTGTTTGCTTTATTTCTATTATTATATAAGTGAGGTGGGTATATTACAAAAAAATTCTGTCGATTAAACTGTTTTCATCACTGATCCCTCCATATAGATGATGTCATATCATAAAGTATGGTCGACTCTTGAATTTCTCCATGTCTGCTTGAATATGCATCATAACTGTTCCCTTTTACCAATTTGAAGGTATGGCATTCAATTTCTACTAGAAATTGAAGCTCTGCTCGAATATGTAGTTTGATAGCTCCCTACCATATTCCATTATATGTTTGGTGAGTATGAAATGAAAAACTTGAACATTAATTTGGAACATTTCATTTGTAATATTTCCACAATATGTTTGGTGAGTATGAAATGAAAAACTTGAACATTAATTTGGAACATTTTATTTGTTATATTTCCATAATAATACAAATTTCATTTTTTAAACTGCGGGGTCTGGATCACTACCTGGAGCCCAGAGTCTTGGTCTATGTGTGAGCCAAACATCAGGATGTTTATTCTCCAATTCGGCTAACCTCCTTTCCAAATCATTATATTTTAGCATCATTGCAGATTTGACATTCAATGCATTGACATCCAAATCCTTTTTCAGATTATTGCATTTGTGATCGAGTTCAGTTGTCAACTCTGTTATTTTTCGTGTCATTGTAGCTGTAGCATCCCATACTTTGATATCCACATCACTTTTTAGATTATTGTATTTGCGATCTAGATCATCAGTCACCTCCTCTACTTTTTCATTGAATGCTTGACGGGCTTCAGGTACAATCGTAGCCATTGTAGCATGTATGGCAGCCTGCAAGGCTTTAAGGACAAGTGCCTTCGTCTCCTTGATTTGTTCATTGAGATATAATTGAGTTACACAATCACTCTCATCTATCGGTTCACCAGCATTTTTCAGTCTTTTACCTTGCATATCATATTGGTCATCAGGTGAAAGCTTGAATCCTATACCTTGAGGACCTTGGGAACCTTGAAGAACTCGAACTTTAACACCACCCCATTTTCGTCTACGACCGAATTTATCAATAGCTTTGGACATCTTTCTTCACACAAAGTTACTTTTATAATGGAAATTTTGGGAAATCATTTTCTATATAACCATTTGAAGTTCGCTGATCATATTTCAATATTCAAGAATGAGTGTCGGGGTTTGGCTCATTGGTTTGTCACATCATCATCATCATCAAACAGAAAGAAGAATTCACAGTAGAAAAATTCGGTGAAAAAACTTATATGAAGTGTTTTATTTATCGAAAAATTTTCAATGGTGTTGATGAAACATCTACACCTTACCCTTGTGTCTCGTCGAGTTGTACACGACCAATTCAAAGGTGTAGATGAAACATATACACCCTGCCTTGTGTCCAAGTGCAGCATTAGGTAAAAAAATTACAAATCCAAAATTCAAATGCAATTGGGATGAATTTCAAGGTATCGACGATTTGTCTATACCTTTGGCAGAAAGATACGGTGATGATCAATGAATCAGGTTTATGGAAGTTGTATTCAAGTCAT
Source organism: Chrysolina haemoptera (assembly GCA_958298965.1). Lineage (NCBI taxonomy): Eukaryota > Metazoa > Arthropoda > Insecta > Coleoptera > Chrysomelidae > Chrysolina > Chrysolina haemoptera. The sequence continues at coordinate 23,108,218 of OY282591.1, read as the reverse complement.
ATGTTAGTGAGCTGTGTGAAGTATAGTAGAGTCTAATCATGCAATCTTTTTCAATTGAGGGCAGTGACTTTTTCGTTTTCCACTTATGTGTTTTTACATCCTGGAAACTTTGGAACTTTGTGGGAACGGAAACTGCAAGAGCCATGGGATATGAAAATGCAAAAAATGCATGAGGATACATTATCCAAAATTTCGTTGTAAATGGTCAGATTTAACTCAAAGGTGTACCGTTGAAAGGTACACCTTCAAATTGGTAAAATGATGCGGTTATGTATGACATCATCTATATGGGCAATGAGTGGTAAAAAACAATTTAATCGTGTATGAAATAAAAAAAAACGAGAATATATTTTCTACAGTTTATTGATTATACAACAAAGTGAAAATGATAGGTAATATAATTGAATTGAAATATTAAACCATAGCACTTTTGTCTATCCATGAATTGTGTTCACTGGGAAAGCCTAACCACTTCACATATAGTTTATTTCCTTTTCTTCTCAATACTTTTTCAACTAGATATACATCAGGATTGTGGGTTTTCAATAGTTCTGATTCATAAAAACATCCTTTAATCGGGCTCCCATCCATGTCTTCAATCATATAAGTTATGGGATGTGTTTGGTTAATTTCAACAATTTTAAATAGTTCTGTTGTAAAATTGGCAGTGTAACCTTTCTCGAAAATATTCTTGTACTTGCTTATACGTACAATGTCACTAATTCGAAACTTAGGTGTCTTTTGTTTCTTGAGGATGTTATGTGCACTCATTCTCTTCATTCCTTTGAGGCCTTTGAATTTTATTTTTGTAGTAGACTTCACATCGATTGGTTTCATACCTATTGAACGATGTATTTTGTTGTTATATTTCTTTGTTAATATAGGCAGAATATCTAACCATTTGTGATGTCCCATCGCTGAAAATTCTCTGTAAAGCCACGTCTTTATTGTCCGAATTACTCTTTCTGCTATGGCCGCCTTCATTGTACTAAATGTGGAATAATGGTTGATTTTATATTTCTGCATAAGCGATGAGAAACTACTATTGAAAAATTCTTTCCCTTGGTCGCTTTGTAGATGTTTCGGAGAATATTTGGCTTCTTTCAATACAATTGCCATTGCATCAGTTACAGCTGCACCTGTTTTATTTTTAACTGGCACTGTCCATAGGTATTTGGAGTAGCAATCAATCACGACAACAATATAACGATATCCTTTGTTACTTTTAGCATATGGTTGTAATTCTGCGAGATCAATTTGCCATAAATCTGCAAAACCTTTGATTGTGGTCATTCTTCTGGGAAAATTACGTCTTGCTGGCTTATGTAGTTCATTGACAACTTGTCGTTTCACATCACCAATTTCATTATTCATCGTATCTTCCGATAGTATTACAACATCAAATAATGAAGACGAACTGATGAAATCTGTGGTAACTATATCAATATATTATACCCTCTTCTCGTAATTCTTCAATTATCGAAATTATTTCATTGTCATGTCCGGTATGTCCAGCTGACTTTGAAGATATCAATAGCCGTAAACGAGCGACTAACTCCTTGGGTGAATTCCAGTAGACATAATTAGCAGGTTTGGGATCATACATTTTCTGTATTTTCATTCGATGGAACCCTTCGCCTTTTTTTGTCCTACTTCTGGTCGTCTGATAATGTGATAAGTTTAGTACAGGTTTGATAACTTCACGGAATTTTTTAGATTTTGTATGTTTGTAACCATTCCGCAGTTGATGTTGTTTGTATGGTGCATTCGTTAGCCTCAATATTTTACCATATGTATGACGAACTTCGTCATCATCATCGACTTCGGGTGGGTTTTTCAAAAAAATCATGCTATATAACTCTGGACTACTTGGGAATTCATGTGTTTTGGTTTTATTGTTATTCCAAAATGAAATATTTCCATCACTAAAACGCACATTGTAACTCCCCATTTTCAGTTTTTGTGTAGTAGGATCCAATCGTATGCCAAATATTCTATCATAAGCTACATTCTTTGTTTTGACATTTTCCAAATGTCTTTTCAAAACATTTCCTCCTCCAATATTGTCTTCAAAATTATCCAATATGGACATTTCATCTTTTCCGAATTCTTTGATGGTATCTGTCTCACTGTCAACAGATGATAATTCACTACCGAATGATGAATTATTTCCCACTGAAGTACTCCTAACTTTTATTGGAGTAGACTGAGAATTCACTTGCTTCATCGAAAACGTTGGCTGTGGTTGTGGTGGTGATGCTGGTTTCATGGTAGCAGCAGCTGAAGATATAACTTTTAATGGCTTCATTATGGGATCATAGAATTTTTCAAGAGCCATTCGATTTTCAATAAGTCCACTCTTGATAGAGTTAAATTTCTGCCGTACAGCTTCTGTTGTCTCAACTAGTTGTCGTTTCAAATTCAATTCATTGTTTTTATCTTCAATTACTATATCATTTTTTGTCTTCATTTTCCTTCACAAGAAAGAATACACTGAAGTAACCTCTATGCAATTCAAAGATCGATTGAATGCGTATTGTATCGTCATGGATATATAAAACTATCGAACCCCATGCGATATCTACCTTCATGCATTTTTCTATCCTTATCAATGACCAGAAATCCATATTGATCCTCCCAACATTTAACACACATCAATTGGAAATGCTTGAATGTTACATCGGGTGACACGTGATCGGAATAAATATGGTGAAGATTTGTCTCATCTTGTTTGAATATTACAATAAAGTTAGTATTATCTCGCACTAACTGCTTGGGTACACGTGAATATGTCTGTGCAAGATAAAAACAGTCAACATCTTTATGACGTCCCATACAGAAATACGATCTTATAATGTCCTGTTTTTCACATATTACATCATCGAAAATGAAAACAGAATTTGGTTTGGCATCGGACGGTTCCACTATTTCTGCATTATTACTGAACGTATAAAATCCCAACCCCTTTATGGGCACCAATACATTTCGTAGGAATTGATATTTGGGTTGATTGAGTGATTTCGAATATAGATAAACATTTGTGAATCGCAGTCCTTGTGGATGTGTTAAAAGAGAAATCATGGCATTCGTCTTCCCACAATTTGAGGGTCCGATAATGAGTCCTCGAACAGATGATGGAAGTAGTGGACCATGCCGCAACACTTTTTGCCCATTCAATCCACAACCGAATTTTTCATCTAGATTATCTACAGCAAACTTTTCTTTCTGCTTCACAATGCGCATCGTACCGTGGTTGGAGACTATGTAAGCAATAACATGTGATGAACATTTCATTTAAATGGCTACCACTGAACGATACAGACGTACTAGTATTAGTGAAAGGAGAAAGAAAGGTCGTGGATTTGTTAATTCATTAATAAACAAACTACCATTCGAGTTACATTTACCTGGAGGTTATCAATATTGTGGACCAGGTACAAAATTGGAAAAACGTTTAGCTCGTAAGGATCCCGGAATTAATAAATTGGATATTGCTTGTAAACGTCACGATATCCAATATTCAAAATATCCATCTGATCTCACATCGAGACATAAGGCAGACAAAGAACTCGAATACGCAGCTTGGGATAGGGTTAAATCAAAGGACGCTGGAATTGGAGAAAGAGCAGCCGCTCTACTAGTAACCAACGTTATGAAAACGAAGAGCCGTTTCGGTATGGGATGTACTATGGATGCTAGCAAGAAGAAAAGGAAAAATTATCCCAAGAAAACAAAAAATAAAATAAGAAAAGTTGCATTTGGTGCTGGTGTGGTTCATAAAGTGCGAAATGTATTACGAAACGCTGGAGGTGATGAATTCGTAATGAATAATAGGAAAAAAGCTACTACAGTGGCACTGCAAGCGGCACGTAAATACCTCAAAGCTGCAGGTGGAAAGAAAAGAATCCGCACTCCTCGCATAATTCCGATTCCAAAAATAGGAGGAATTTTACCACTGATTCCGATTTTTGCTGGTTTGTCTGCCCTAGGAAGTTTAGCGGGTGCTGTTGCAGGCATCACGAGAGCAGTTAATTCAGCAAAAGCAAGCAGAGTTGCTTTGATGGAAGCGAATCGTCATAATAAGAAAATGGAAAGTGTTGCATTGGGTAAAAGTGGTAGTGGTATATACCTTAAACCATACCGTAAAGGACTTGGACTCTACTTGAAACCATACAATTCAAAAAACTAGTTGATTCCCTTCCTCGAAGACCTCTCACCGACCTCGATCTCAAGTATTATGCAGAGAAAATGGAAATTCCATATTTTCGCGACATTTTTATGCGTGATAGATTACCATCTTCAGGCCCACGCCATCGCGAAACTGCCATTGTAAATTTAGATGAATCGAGTGGTCCAGGAACACATTGGGTGGCATACAGAAAATGTGGCAGAGAAATAACATATTTTGATAGTTTTGGTGATTTACCCCCACCAATGGAATTGGTTCAATACTTTCAAAAGGGATCGAATGTCAAAATTCTGTATAACTATCACCGCCAGCAGAAGTTCAATACAGTTTTATGCGGTCACTTGTGCTTGAAATTTCTCTCCCAATCATAAAATGGATGTCACCACACCACAAATGGATCGAGAGGCTATTAAAAGGATGGGATATTCTCTCAAGATGTATTCTAAATATCACACTTTGATGAAAATGGATCAAGTGATGCTCTCAAATTTGCCTAAAGAAGTGATACTAGCGTGTGCAGCTCATGAGATTGCTTGGATTTGGAAAAAGTTACCCAAACATCTCCAAGATGATCCAGACATAATAAAATACAGATATTGTACTGAGCACACACCACACACTGACAACAATGGAGGTGATAATATGTCCGATTCTGATGTGAATGATGGTCCTGCACCGAGAAAAATATTCTGTTGTTATTGCAATATAAATGATATGAATATTGGTGCCAATAAAAATGAAGTGGATTTCGATGAAACGTCTCCGAAAAAACGTAGGTTAACTCACATGTTGTGTTGTAGACAACAATAAATTGAAGTGGAATTCGTAAAATACATCAGTCATGTCACGAAAGTTCGAACTACAAGCTGTCGGGACGAGTGTCATGAGTGCAGACTTTTTCCCACCCGTTGAATTGGATAGAAATAGTCGTTATGGGTTGGGACTTTTAGGATTCTATGGATGCAACACAATCAATAATATAACTGAAAAAAACAATGTGATCAGTTTCAGAATCAGTGATGTTAATTCAGCAATACTTCAGAAATACACAATTGAAATTCCATGTGGTGCCTATGAAATAGATGAAATCAATGCAGTTATTCAGAAACATATCATGTTTAGATTGTTTCATGGAAAAAATCAAAACGATACCAATGCAGATGATATATTCTACCTACATGCCAATAACAATACTTTCAAATGTGAGATGCGATCAAAATATGAAATTGATCTAACTCATCCGAATTCCATTGCAAAGATGATGGGTTTCAATTTTGATAGATTTCAACCGAATCAGATACATGAATCCTCACATCCGATAAACATAACAACTGTGAGACTCATCCGCTTAGATTGCAACATTATATCTGGTTCATACATAAATAATGAAGAATCCCACATTATTTTTTCATTTGATATCGATGTGGAGCCTGGATTCAATCTCACCAAAGAACCACACAAGATTATATATATGCCCATCAGTCCAGAAGGTCGTCAGTTGATTCACAACATCACAGTGCGTATTTTGGATCACAATAATAATCTCATTGATTTTGGAAGTGCAGAAGAGATTGTTATAATTCTGGAATTGAAAAAAATCTAATAACTATTATGGGTTTTTGTTATAATAGACAGAATCGACGAGGATTTGAAACCATTTCACAAACAGCTAAAAAGGAAGGTTCGACTAAAAAAAGACTCATTCCAAAAGTGTACGCTAAACAGTTACCACACCACGCTGCTCTCTCAGTAAGAGATCTAAAATTTTTAATATCAATTGGATTGAAAATAAGGAACAATGGTGCTCGAAACAAATAGTGAAAAGTTGAATATATTCGATGAGCCGATGCTCGATCATTCCCTCACAAGTTTACATGAGCACACATACAAACCTTATGGATCACCATTATTTAGGAATTCAGATGAAATTCGAATTACAATCAATAATCAAGACGTTATACTCGACATTGCTGAGAGTTTCGTTTATATAGAGGGTAAATTCACACCTAAAGATGAAACGAAATCATGTTATCTCTCGAACAATGCAATCGCTTTCCTTTTTGATGAAATTCGCTACGAAATGGGTGGTGAACAAGTTGCTGTCGTCAGGAAGCCGGGGATAACATCTACAATGAAGAATATGATTTCATTTGGACAATCACATGCTAACACATTATCAACAACTGGTTGGGGACTTTCGGAAACTAAACAGGATATCTTGGATACAACCAGTCATGTATTCAGTGGTAAATTACCACTAAAATATTTGATGGGTTTCGCTGAAGATTACAACAAAAGTATCTTGAATGCCAAACAAGAAATGATTTTAATAATCGCTCGATCCTTCAAGAACTCATACATTGGTGAGGTTGATGCTGATTTGGAAATCAATAAAATTGAGTGGAGAATAAGACACATAGTGCCAGGAGATAAGCACAAGCTCAAACTTTTGAATAGAATCAACAAAAGTGGTCTGGACGCTAAAATCAAGTTGGCTTATCGCATGTGGGATCTCTATGAACTTCCATCACTACGTGGCACATCTTCAGACATATGGGCTATCAAGACAACCAACGCCCTTGAAACACCTCGTTATATCATCATTGGATTCCAAAGTACTACCACTTCTGAAGACAGGACAAAGGACATCACCAAATTCACAACTGCTGATATCAATAACATTCGTGTGTACTTGAACTCTGAAGTATACCCATATGAACGTTGGAATTTGGATTTCGATAAAAAACTCGATACTTCAGCTTATTATGCCTATGAGAACTTTCAACGAAGTTATTATGATAAAGATATGAGTGAACCTCTCATGGACATTGGGCAATTTCGACAAAATCCACTATTCATCATCGATTGTTCACATCAGCCGAATGCCACAAAATCATCAACTATTGATATTAAGCTCGAGTTTGAAACTAGGAAAGTCAACTTCCCAGCCAACACCAAAGTATATGCACTCATTCTGCATGATACATTTTTGACATATAATGCATTGGATGGTTCAGTTCACAGCAGATATTGATGAAGACACTCACATTCTTTATTATATTGCATTAATTTTTTTTTTCTTTATTAATGTAAAAGAGGAATAGGTAAATAAAATATGTATGAATTTTATGTTTTTTTATTTAAATATCACTAGCTTAGAATTCAAATAGTCTTAGGTATGTACAAACAGTCTAATATAACTTCTTCTTCATCATCATAGTTTTCTCCTTCTTCGATTCCACTATCATCGTCATCCAGTTGGTACTTTTGGATGATGTCTTCAGGTAGGTATGGTAGGAGGCGGTGGAGGAATCTTTTCAGCTCACATTCAATCATTGCATGGCAGAGTTGATGTAGATCGAAAGAACCATCTGTATATTTTTCACAAAGATCCACACCCTTCTTGTAGTTCTCATAATCACGCATACAGTGCTGGATCCTTTCTTCATCATAGCACACGCTCAGGTCATAATTGGTGGCGTGGAGAGCGTCCTCACCCAAAGCATCCAACTCAGAAGTTAACCTTTCAACAGCTGTAGAGATGTCTACGGCTTCGGTCCAGTGTTGACTCGCATATTGCATCCACATATTTCAGGAATAAAGCTATGATAAAAAAAAAATATTGAAATAAGTATGCCATAAAAAGTAATCCGTAGTACTCACATTAGACTTTTGATGATGTTCTCTCCACCGAAAAGTGTGTCTGTATGAAAAGTTTTTATATCTTCCTTAAAATTATCACCTATAATATATAAAGAATCAGAATTAGCCTATGACAAGTAGAAATTATATATTACTATTATTCAGTGAGATCAAATTTGACCAACGATCTCGTTTTTATGCCGGCAAAGCTTTGTGGACTCTGACCCAAATATGCTACTGTATATTTACCACCTGATGAATTGATGCATGCTACATCATCATCGGTAAATTGCTCTGAAACACGTTTCGGCAGCCATGTTTTGAATAATGTATCATTGCTTACATCACGTAATATCAATAAAATGGATTTACCAAACCGAGTAGAACAAACTGACATAGTCTTAATTGGGTAAGCTTCATTCAGTGGCAAAGATGATATTACTTTTAGCTCTAACACTTCCATCTCTTGTTTAATTATAGAATTGATTTTTTGTAAATCCACCTTTGGAACTGACATGATAATGAAAATATATAAGGAAAATATAAATAATTTTCAATACAAAACACACTCACTGATCTCTCTCGCTCTCCCTGTCTGTCTGTGTAGGCACTGAATAACTAACGTCACTACTCTTGCTGACTGCTCGAACTAGGTATACAACTTCTGATTTCATATCACCATACCAACTTCTTATATAGTAGATAGTGAGCCACCCCCAACACAGATGCAAAGTCCCCACCATGCGCTCCGATAGAGGGCGGAGAGTAAATTGTAGTCGCTGTGGTGGGAGAGAGGGTGGGGGTAAGGGTCAAAGGTCAAGGTCACCGAGGTCAAGGTCGCCGATGACGTCATAGTGTAAGGGTGGGGGTGATAGTGGGGGTAATGGTGGGGGTAAGGTCAAAGGTCAAGGTCACCGAGGTTAATGGTGGGGGTAAGGGTGGGGGTACGGGTGGGGGTAAGGGTGGGGGTACGGGTGGGGGTACGGGTGGGGGTACGGGTGGGGGTAAATGTGGGGGTAAGGGTGGGGGTAAAGGATGGGGGTAAGGGTGGGGGTAAAGGGTGGGGGTAAGGGTGGGGGTAAGGGTGGGGGTAAGGGTGGGGGTAAGGGTGGGGGTAAAGGGTGGGGGTAAGGGTGGGGGTAAGGGTGGGGGTAAGCCCCTCTCATTACCCTCTCATTACCCCTCTCATTACCCTCTCATTACTAACCCAAACCGGCCTTCTTTCACTACTACAGTTTAGAATTTGAACAACACAAATTTACCCGATATCAATACAAATCTCGAGTGTAATTCGGCAGGACAATTTAATGAATAAGAAATTCAGAAACATATCAATGTAAAACTATTAATTTTGGCAACCAACACCGCGATAAGTGATAAACAAATGAATAAGTGAAAAAAACACTATACTGTATTTGTCGCTGTAAAAGTTAAAGCTAACTTTTGCCGCTGTCAAAGTGACAATTTATTGCACTGTGGCATATGCGATCTTTCATACATGAATTAAATTATCACGTATAAACCTATGCAGTGCGTATTTTTGTCGGTAAGTCTTCAACAGAAAACAACAAAACAAACTTTGCTATCTCAGGGACGTTGCCAAGTAGTTCTTGTAGATAACTTCAACAAATAATGTAGCAGATATCTCGTAGGGGACTGTAGTTGTTTTCTTTTGCAGACTTGCTGGCGATATACCTATTGTATAGGTTCATGCGAAAGACTGAATGAATAAATAATAAGTCCATTATTAATGAATAATACAATGGCATAAATTATTAAAATTTCTATTTTGTTTGAAAATACTTCAGCACCCATTTTCTTCATCGCTCGGTAAATGAATGTAACTAGAACTAATGAACATTCCATATTAAAACAGCCGTTTCACTGTTGTCGTAAGAAACAATTCCAAACTACGAACAAACGATACAAAACCTTCAGAAAATGTTTAGCCCATTTCGTCACTTTGCTCGAATTAAAAACGACAATAACAAGACAAATAAGTGGAAATGGAGGAATTACGTTCATTTCAACAAACCCGTTGTTGAAAGCGTCTGAAATAGAAACGTCAACTACCCGAAATAGAAAAAGCTTTGTTCGCGACGAGCTAGTTCATGCAGACTAAATTATGACGAAAAATTTTATTTATTTTATTTTTTTTCGTTCTTGCGGAATACAGTACTGAACCACCCCAAATTAAATATACGAAGGGTGGGCGCCTATATGTAATATTCCGTTTGTTTTCTTGACTTTCCAACGTTCCTGTTACAAAAAAAAACAGTCTTTATACTTAAAAATCAAAACTCTTTGAGATAATTAATTGAAGTTGAATAAGTAAAAAAAAGTCCACTTTTCCTGTGTGGTTTGTGTGTGTAATTACAATATTTCACTATTAACATACGATTTCATTATTAAACGGAAAAGCGTAAAAAAAGTGCACTTTTTTAACGGCGGTTGCTAGGCAACCGACAGTTCCAGGCAACAACAGTGACAAATCCAAATAATAACGAAATCCTGTTATAAAGCCAGTTCTCATTTTCTTGGCAACTAATAACCTATAAATATCTGATATACAAAAAATGTTTCTGCACCAATATTATTCTTAGCATTCTTACTATTAAATGAGTATTATCAAAATTCCAAACTATCGCGGCGAATATATTCAAAATAATAGCATATACCTCTAAGGAACTATTGGACCTAATCTACACTAGGTAATCCAAGGCAGCTATGGCTGTTTGGCCGTCAGAAACTAGTTGACAACAATAATGAATGAAATTTGTGAAATTGGGCATCCATCCAGATAACGAATTCTTGAAGTGATGAAGATTGAACGGAGAAAATCGTGGATAGTGCAAATATGAGATTTCCTTGACATAGTTCTAAGAAAGAAAAAGGTATTCGTTGCTTCACGAGGATTGTTTATTTATTTTGACTAAGCCAATTATTTCATTTGTTTCGATTCAGTATTCAATTTGTTTCGATTCAGAATTTGATTTGTTTTGATTCAGTATTTCATTTGTTTCGATAAGCTTGTCATTTGATTCGATTTATTATTGATCACTACTAACAATTTTCGAGTAATAATTATTATCAATTAGTAACAAGTATAAGTTGATTTTTTTATTTTATAATGACAATGAAATTTTAACAATATTTTGTTTCGTCTATGTCGCCTTCAAATGGAAATCGATGAGACTCCGCTGATCTGGTTCGGCAAATTCAGGAGTTAGGTACTTGATTAAGAGCATTGAAGAAAAAAATTATCAGTAATATGTACAGGTGGCAAGAGACTTTTTGAAGTTTTGGAACGATTTTGACGACAATACTCCAAAAAGTTTCGGGGGTATTTTTGAATAGAGGATAGAGGATCACGGAAGTCTTCTGTTCAACTGATGGAGCAATGCTTGCTAGAGTTCGGGACTCATTTATTAAAAAACTAGCAGCTTGATGAGTGGGATATGATGGTGACCTATTTGAGCATTGATAAGTAGCCTTTCCTCAAATTTTTCACATGGTTTTCTGTTAATCACTCTTTTCTGTTCTGTCAAAGAATAATAAAATCGTTTTCTTTGTGGTATATTCATGTTTCTATTACAAATTCATTTTGTTGAAACATATTCATTTCAGAATTGTATGGATGTGTCAAATTTTACGAAAACGGTTTACTCGATTCCTCAAAGGTCATCCACATTTCTTATTATGCCACATATTCCACAAACTTTACAAAGTAGACCCAACAAAACGTTAGGCGATAGGCGATGGAGCATTGACTCCGAGTTCACCTACAATTCATAAGATGCGCTAATGCTTAGGAAATCGACTAGAAAAAAAATTGGTTATTTCGAATGGTTGTGAAGTTATGTGTTTTGTCTATGGGTCCATACACAACGCTATTTTGACGTAGAAATTGACATAACTCATGTAATCCAGTACGATTGGGTTTTGAGACGAGGATCGATTATAGCACCACCAAACTTGGTAAGCCAGTTGTTGGAACCATGATAAAGACGAAAAAAAATGTTTACCGAAATTCCAGGGGTGGAACACATTTTTTTTTTTCGTTTAAAAATAAATAATTAGATTTCTGCTGTAATCTTGGAAAGTATATGATTTATTGGAAAAACAACTCAACATAGTGGAAGACAATTCAATTCTCCACAAAAATGATCCCTAGTAATTTTTTATGAAATTTGCTCGTTTTCTCAGAAAACGTGATTGAACGCCGACTTCAAATTTCAGGTTCACGCTTACCGCCGCTGGAAGTTCTGGCGGAGCCCAATATTGATTGGTCATAACTCTGCTAAAATTGATCGGAGAAGAAAAACGAAAAGTTTATATCGTTTCGGAAGACTCCTACCTTCTCAGGCAAATACAGAGTGGTCCAACGAAAAGTATGCACCTAGCTTTTATCCTTTTTGTGGAATTGTAAGCAAAAATACTCGGACACGTGGAGTTTGTTTTTGAGGGGGACACATTTCAGATATATTTTGCAACTTGTGCCTTCAACCCCCCAGCGATGGGGTGTCACAACCCTAAAATTTTAAATGGAACGTTATGTCGACAGATATATCATTTGAACGGGCACAAAATTATCTTCCCAATGATACCCTTTTTGTTGAAATTTACTGAAGCAGTTAATGCGAAAACGGCTCCAAGAACATGAACCCGATAATGTTGGTATTAATGAAAAATACAAATAAGTTTTGGTTACTAGGAATAGGAAAACATGTACAAGTAGTACTTAGTACGTTTCAATATTTGTTACTTGTAATAGTGCTTTGTAAAAAAAAACAAGCTGTTAAATTGATTTATTGAAATGTTACTTCAACAAGTGTTCAAATTGTGACCCATTTGCTTCCATACAATAATACAGATTTTGTTCAAATCTATGTCTAACATTTTGTAGCATATCAGGTGTTATGCTTCTGCACTCTGCTATAATCCGTTGGCGAATATCTTCTATGGACTCGGGCTTCGTAGCAAAACATTTATTTTCAAGTGTCCCCATAAAAAAAAGTCCAAAGGCGATAAATCAGGTGACCTGGCAGGCCATTCCATTGGGCCTCTCCTGCCAATCCACTGTCCGGGGAACCGGTTATCTAAAAATTCTGGTACAGGAACAAAATAGTGCGGAGGTGCTCCATCTTGCTGGAAATGAAGCCGATCAGCATTATGATTTTGGTCATCTTCTATTATTTGTGTGATGAAATGATCAATTGCGTCTTCAAGCATGTTTAGGTAGATTTCACCATTTAAATTTCCAGGAATGAAAAGTGGTCCTATGATATGACTTCTTAACATGCCACACCAGACGTTTATTTTTTGAGGGGCCTGGGAATGAACCTCACGGAATAAGTGTGGGTTACTGTCATCCCAGTAACGGCAATTATGCCTATTCAAAGCTCCATTCAAATAAAATGTACACTCATCTGTAAAACAAATGTTACACATATCTGCAGTTTTTTTCGACAAAATCACGCAAACGATAAATGGGGAATTTAGTTGTGATAACAAAAAATTATCATTGAAATGTTGCTTTCGGCAAAATGAAGTAATTTAGAAATGATTGTCGTTATCTTGATTCCTAGTAACCAAAACTGATTTGTATTTTTCATTAATTCCAAAATTATCGAGTAAATGTTCTTAAAGCCGTTTTCGCATTAACTGTTTCAGTAAATTTCAACAAATAGGGTATCATTGGAAAGATAATTTTATGCCCATTCAAATGATATATCACTCGACTTCACGTTTCATTTAAAATTTTAGGGTTGTAACACCCCCTCGCTAGGGGGTTAAAGACACAAGTTGCAAAATATATCTAAAATGTGTCCCCCTCAAAGGCACACTTCGCGTGTCCGAGTATATTTGCTATGAATTCCAATAAAAGGATAAAAGCTAGGTGCATACTTTTCGTTGGACCATTCTTCATAATATGCGAGTATTTTAGTACCTAAAATGTGTTTTGTGGCACTTCACGGAGATGGTCGCGGATGATTCGAAAATCATGAATAATTTAGTAAATATGGAATTATTATACTGAAGCAGCAACCCATACCGTCTATGGACTATATGCAACAATATTTTAGAGTAGTGTGACAGGTCCCACTAACACATTCCAAAAAATAAGCTTTGTTTTAATCCTGCCTCATTTTCAACTTACCCATAAAACCGGCATTCTCTTCAGTAAATGTTGAAAATGTTTGCTCATTCATATCCTGCATATATGTTTAATAATACTATTGTGAAGCGCAAACCTTAAGCTTGAAATCACATACTACATTTTTTATGTAGGATTTGTACGAGCGATTATTTTCAACATTTACTGAAGAAATTGCCGAGATTATGGGGGAGTTTGAAACTGAGGCAGGAGTAAAATCCAGTTTTATCTTTGGCATGTATAAGTGAGGCTCACTAGTCTAAAATCTTTGCAAATGGTCCAAAGAGAGTACTGATTCCTGCTTCAGTATAATTATTTCATATCAACTAAAATATCCGTGACTTTCGGATCCTCCGTAAATATCGTAGAAGGGTTACGTGACGTGGGAGAAAACACATTTTGGGTACTCAGATACCCACATATTATTTTTGCATGAATCTAATTTTCGGCCCTGCCGGAAATGTCAGTGGCGTGTTATCGCGAGCCTGAAGTCTGATATTGGAATCCAATCACGTTTTCTAAGTATAAGTATATTTCTTGTGGAGAATTAAATTATCTTTCACCTGGTTGAAATCGTTTCTTGATAAATCTTATGCTTTCCGAAACAACAGCAAAAAAAATATAATTTTTTAAATAAAAATTTTTTGGTTTCACTCATGATTTTTTGGTAACAATACGTGATGTCAATAAGTCATGTGTCGAGTTTCAAAGTAAATATAGATATTTCCAGAATATGCCTCATTGTCTTATCTATCGTTTGAAAACAAGTCGATAGCTTGGATCGAAAAAAGTTATGGACCATGCAAGCACCCCTGCGTCACCCAATATGTTGATAGATGATGCTCCTAGCTTGCAAAAATATCTCAATAATTGAAGACTCCTATGGAATGATCGTAAGACTTGATGGATAGAACAGAAGTTTATCAAAAATATAAATATCTTTCACTATTTGTGTGCCACACCAATGCATTCGAGTACCAACCTTCCGTTATAATCATTCATGGAACAACAGAGTGTATCGTGCAAACACTAAATATCTTAGCATTTCCTGTTTTGATATCTATGCGCCCAGCAACTTAATACCTGATGCATTATATTTTACATAATAATACAACAACCTACACATCCTCGAAATCTTCCCAAAGGCGAATCTGAACCGTAAATTCAGATTGGATTTAGGGATAATGGAGTTGTTGGAGCTGTTATATGTGAGCACACACAATGGAACACTCCGTGAAGATAGCATTATGCTCAGAGAATAATATAGAAAAAGACTGAGAGATACAGATTCTGAAGCAGTGGTGGAAATCGAAAGCAACGGCCGTTTAATAGTGTGACTTTATGTAATATGTTTTTCCTACGAGCGTGCGGAAAAGTAACTTTTCCGCACGATTTTTTGTTTTGAAAGTTGTACTTTTCCGTACGATTTAAAATCGTGCGGAAAAGTTACTTTCCCGCACGATTTTTACTTTTCCGTACGATTTTTACTTTTCCGCACGATTTTTGTATTTTTTGAAAATGAGGATATTTACAACTAACTAAATGATCTATATAACTATTCTGTCGTATTAGTCATTTTGTAGCATTATTATGAAAACTTGTTTATTAAAAACCTTGTTTTTTCATAAATAAGATGGACAAAAACACTCGTAGGAAAAATATTGTACCTAACTCTTACGGAAAATGTCTTTTCCGCCCTTAACGGCTTGCCCGAACTCCGCTCCGCGTCGTTCGTGCAACTGCCGTCGCGTGCGGAAAAGTACTACTTTCCGCACTTGTTAGGTAAATAACTATTTCATCATATTTCCAACTTTTTTATTCCAAAATCTTGGTCTATTGAAATGGACACCACACCAACTTACGTTGATGCGATGCTTGAATTTATTCAAATCTATCAAACTGAACCAAGTTTCAATAACGGTAGATTGATTGGTTTCAAAAGTTTATTAGAAAAAAAGGATTTTCGAGACGTCTATTGTGTCCTTAGCTTGTGAGGCAATCAAAGGATTGCCTGGTGTTTACACAATTCTTG
This sequence comes from Chrysolina haemoptera, assembly GCA_958298965.1. NCBI lineage: Eukaryota > Metazoa > Arthropoda > Insecta > Coleoptera > Chrysomelidae > Chrysolina > Chrysolina haemoptera. Next base: position 23,092,198 of record OY282591.1, on the reverse strand, counting down.
GGTTCTGCTGCAGGTGAACTCGCTATATAGTATCAATTCTCTTTCGAAGTAATCTGCGTTCTGCTAGTAGCATACACGCTTCAGTAAGGTACATTCGGTGGAGTTCAACTCCGTACGGGAAGAAGAGCATGGAACTTCCAGGAACAAAAGGCAACCAACCAACCAACCAATTCAACCAACCAACCAATTCAACCAACTCCTATAGTTCAGTTGAGAAATATCGATATGGAAAAGAAAATCAAAGGCTTTCATTTTGGCCTCTCATAGGCTTTGAAAACTATCAGTCACAGCTCAAGGTCAAACAGGAACGCTTGGACAAAAAGAAGAACGTGTATGAAGCTGAATTCCGAACATATTCGGAACAAAAATGTAATTTGCGATAGGAGCAGTTGAATAAAATATGAAACAACACCAAAAATTAATTGGCGCTCCGGGGCGACTTGATTGATTCCAGTGGCGCATTTGCTTTTTCAGCTGCAGGAAAACCCGGAAAAACCTGCAGCACCACATCATCTGAAGATCCCGATCTGCCAATGTCGGTTCTCTCATAAAATAAAATGTAGGGTGTCTGCAGAGGCTCCAATAAATTCAAGACATCGTCAGAACATTCAGTGACACAACTATCGTCAAACTTAAACGGGTCCGTTATGTCTTTGGCCAATGCATAATAATGACCACATTCAACGCCAGAACCACAGTGGAGAATGTCTGCTGTCTGGTCCGCTAGATTAAGGTGTTCATCTATTTCGAACTTGCGTAAAAGTTTGGTGCTTTCGCAAGAGGTCGAGTCGTGTTTCAAGAGCATCAGTGTTATTATTAGATTGTATGGTGCCTCAGCTATACTTATTGTCTTATAATTGTTAGTCAGTTTATCGCATATTCGGCAATACATCCGATCACCAGTTAATAGTTCTATTTTCAGATGTTGAAACAGTAAGCTTTGCACGGACTGGTTATCAGTCATAACAGGAAATGCCAGTTGCAGCTCCAGAAAGTCACATAATTTTTGGCTAACTCTTGAACATGCACTACAACGTAAACTAGTGAGGATTTTTCCCAAAGCCATAAGGTTTACAAGTACTTGAAGGGTTCAAATAAGGGCGCGACTTTGTAACATAATACTCGTTTCCTGATGCATTTTCTCGCTTATGGCAATCGACGGAATCAAATTCGATATAGTTAGGAACCCGAAAAAAATCCCATAAGCCGGTCAGGTTGAAGTAAATTTTCCGTCCGGAATTTTTTTTTTTATATGCCTAACACACGTTTTTCAATTTTTGAGCTCAACACTGACATAATTTTCAGTGGTTAAAATCCCCGAAAAGAGAAAATGAGTCAGCAAAATCTGTCATTATCTAACAGTCTAATATTATAACTAATCAAAAGATAACTGGTAATAAATTCACCATTCATTATAAATCGTAAAAGAAATCTGCAATTTTTAACAATGAGCTTGTCAAGAAAGAAACAAGGTGTCCTGCCCTACCAGAGACCTACCCTACACTGATGAAGGTAAAACCCAGAAGGCGATCTATGGGTGATCCAAATGTTTCAATTAACATTTCCATGCAACTAGCAATTGCGGAGATAGCCTTGTAGGAACTCTGTACGGAAATTAATTTGATATATTTCAACGTTCGTCGTGGTATTAGCCAGGAAAGTAGTTGTTTTCTGATAAATTTTCGACCCAATTTTCCCTATTGTATAGAATTATGGTAATGAGCCAGTCCTGGTGGGGCAGAACACCTTGTTTCTTTAATTATAAATTGTCAATGTTATGTAATAACATCTTTATTTGGCTTTCCTGAAAAAACAACAAAACGGAAAGTGTGCTTCCGATATGCACAGTTAAAAAACATAGAACGTCGGCGTCGTTTGGACTTTAGCGACGTCTGACTTGACTGACGTGCGTAAAATGGAAAATCGTTGCTGTTCAACCAATTGAAACGGCGAATCGTTAGGTTGAACGCAGTGTATTTGTCGAGAGACGTATCGAGGTTCAAAAGTTATAAATTACCCTTCGAGTGAGTTATTAGCACATCAATTAAAATTGTCGATAAGTTAATGGAACAAGTTTTTATATTTTGCAATTGATAATGAATATACTATAACTATGCAGGCTATTTCTTCAAACTAATTAACAGTGAAATAAATGAATGAAATTTCGTTTTTTTTTTTCTTTTTCTTTCCTCGGGTCTTTTGTACTGCACGCGCTGGTAATGAATCATTCTTTATTAACCCTAAACTGTGACATCATGTGTTTGTGAAGAATTTCTTTATCAAAAGAACCAAGGGACAATGCAGTAATGAAGCAAACTTTCTGAGAAAACTTCCACAATAACAATATTCCGAGTTAACTGTCCATCTTCCAGAAAGAAGTTACGTCTGAAGCAGCCGCTTCCTTCCATTTTAGCAAAGTTTTGACAAGATTTGCAATCCGGTCGAGCCTCTAATTAAAATCCTCTCCGACGTCTGAATAACACATAGATTCTCGGCAGAGGCGGCTCTGTTCAGAACAGAGGAGGAATGAGTTCACAGGGCACTTCTTGACTAGTTTGATCGATCCATAACTTTGGAGTTTCCAAGTGGAATTTGAAGTTATAGGGGTTCACGATGATCTCAAATAGTCTAGTCGTAACACCAGAAGTTGCCATCATAGTTTTTATTCCACTTGAGATATTTACTTGATCATGATGAATGGAAATTCTTATGAAGCTGTATATATTATCTTACCATGTTTTGAGACCTACTTATATCAATACTATAGGACCAATCAATCAACCAATTCTATTCACTATCAAAATATACTGTACGTGGAACGTTCTACGAACAAATGGAAATCCTATGTATCTATGAACATGAGCAATAGAGCACTATCAGTGACGTAATATGAAAGTTGTGGAACAATGTTCATATGGGAAGAAACAAACCCATGGAACCCATTTCCATAAGGCTACGTGAATCTTGCTGGTCAATTTTCTGCGAAAAGTGATTTTCTTGGAAAAAGTTCTTTGCATCATTGAGATAATTAACATCAAATGTTTGTCCCCCCATGACCGCCATGTTGTGACGTCAGCTGACAGTGCTCTATTAGGTTCAGAGTATTACTGTCGAAATACCTGTAGCGTAGGCGACTGATGCAGCACAAACATAGTCGAATATATTATCACTCTTATCGGCGTGCTAGTCTGACCCGTATTGCTCATGTTTATAGATACATGGCATTTCCCTATGTTATGAAATCGCTTCACCGAACGGTATATATAGATTCAATCAAAAACCAACAATATATACATATTTATAAAAAGTCAAAAAAGGAAAAGTAAATATAATATACCTTCAATTGAATTGAAATACATTACTCACTCACTTACTTCCTGGAACTGGTGGGCGGGTTTTGAAGCCCCTGCAAGTATGCCTCTCTGCTTGGACCTTTTGTGCACCTTCGTGTCTTGGTTCAGCTGGTCATGCCAGCTTTCCTGGCGTAACTTAGCAGCTTAGTAGAATATTTTTGACGTCCACTGGGTTCAGTATGCTATCCCCAAAAGCTGCCTTTCTCTGATGCACCAGTGCATACTGTGAGATGTGACGAGGTTTCGCCTTCTTCCAGGCACCATCTACAGAGCCGATGAGGGCCATGGGCCTCTTCAGGTGATTCTGTCGCTAGCTTAAAATCTCGTTTCCCAAGAGTTTTTTTTAAGGCCCGGATATATGGAGCTTCGGTTGTCTTTTACCAGGCGAGTCCTACTATGTTTTTAAAAACTATTTTTGTTCTCAATTGCAGCAACAGCTAAGCTGTTAGGGATTCAACAATTTCGAAAGGCATAAAAATCGAAATTGGGAAAAAAATTATAAACAAAATTCAGAACTATTTAGATAGTTGTAAAGAGAAATAAATTATCTTTTCAACGATGTATCACTTGTCCCCCTATGCCATTCAAGAATTTTGAGTTGATGTTCCGTTCACTTGAATTGGATGCAAATTTGATTCGTGATATGAAATAATATATTCAATACTAATCTAAATTTGCAGAACTTTTGGAATTTTTTCAACGAGTATATACAGCAATATTCAACTCAAGTGGCATTTTGACAATGTTCCGGACTCCGGAACAGGTTGCAAACTGATATTTAGTGCTTTGTCAATGTATTCACTTTACCAAGGTTTGAAAACTCTTGGAATTATTGTTAAATTTTCGATTTTTGATGTCTATCTCTACTAGCATTTATAGTCTATTATCATGTGTACTTCAGTGTCATATAAATTGTATTATTCGAAGTTTCTAACTAATAAAAATTCTACTAGAAGTCAGATCTATAATAATCATCTTACAGCAGCAAAGAACCTCTTTCCATTCATCCCATTCCATCCATTATTCTTTCAAATTTATTCCGACTCGTTCGTCATATTTCTGCCGAATAAATATAAAACTAATTGTCTCAAAGGAATGTAGTCTTTTAGCAGTCGGAGAAAACTGAGTCAATTTTGATAAATTATAGACGCTCTTCAATTACCTTCTTTGTTTTGATTTAAAATTATTATTTTCGTATTCAAACCACGAAAATTGTATTCGCTTTTGTTGCTCTTTCAGCCGGAAATCCTAATAGAAGTAATCTAGACTCTGTTTGAGATGGCGCAAAATGATTAATTTTGCCGAAGTTCCTCTCCGGAAATTGAAATATACAAACGAATACCCAAGATAGAGAAAATGGATATCTGAACAGGCCAATTTGAAACCGTCGAAGACTTTGATCAAGTCTTCGTTGATCGTACTTGAGTAAATTAATACACGCCTTTTAGTTCGAAAATATGAATAGGACATTCATAAAATCTGTTGTGGAATCATTCTGACAGCCAACGAAATTCCTTCAATTTCTTAGAATCGGCCAATCAACGGTCAATTACTCATTATAGGGATAAATTAACTCCTGTAGAAAGAAACCCATTCAGATGACATCTGAGTCATTTTGAAAGCGATAAAAAGTATGCACTCATAATTTTTTCATGTCAGTTTTTCTCGTGAAATTACTGATTGGCAAAATTATTCCGTTGAAGAAAGAAATTTATCCGATAAAAAAAGCTCTTCTGCTTTTACTGTTGATAAAAATCTAACTAGCTTTCCCAATAACTGATAAACATGCACCTTGATCACGTGATCAATCACGTTGTGAATGGTAGTGTTGACATTTCTATCTGGAAAACTGTAACTGTCAGATTTTTTTCTAATTGTCAACATAACATACAATTTAGAAATACATTGTCTCTATGACGTAGTTGTGTATTGATCTCCCTAAAATGCATTCGATATCATATTTTTATCGATAAATACATCTTTAATTCACAAAACATGTATTTATTGATAAAAATATGATCTCTTATGTAATTACCTCCGAATAAATTCGTCGGCGCCGGTGTCCAAGTAAACTTCTCTCCCCAAATTCCCACTAAGTGGAGAATATGAATGAAATATCTGACAGAAATCCACTACTTCCTGACGGGCATTGAACTACATCTGACGTACAGTGAGTATCTTTGAGCAGCACCATGTTGATATTGTCTTATTCGGTAACCGATTCAAAAAATAATGTTTTCAACAAAATTATTACCCAATGTGATCTATAATTCTGATTATTCAGTTATATTATACATTTGGTCCAGGAATACCTCGGAATCGATAGCAGTATAGAATTGAAATTCTGGGGTTTTAAATCAAAGCAATTGGTGCAGCTTTTTCTGATATTATGTTACCCAATGAGCTTTTTGTTCTCGGTCACGTAACATCAGATACAAAATTATCAATGGGACAACCTGTATATTTTGGCATTTCTACGTTTCTCCCGATGGAACGATTCCAACAAACTATCACACTTGTGGTCTAAAACGATTAGTTTAAGAACTACACGTACTTCCTTTGTCCCATGACGTCTGAAACGAGCAATTCCCAAATTATTTAGGTTAAGGGTCACCCTGTATATTTGGGTAGTTCTATATTTTTTGTGATGATTAAAACAAGGCAAAATTATAATAATCATCCATATTTTATTGAAAAACATCGTGGGTCAAAGGATATTGAAGGACCTGTAGTTCTAAAAGTAATCGTTTCAGACCACAAGTGTGACAATAGGCGAGGACACGAAAAAATATTTGTGCTCCAAATCTGTTGTAAAATACATAAGGCATATATAAATGCAAATTTTGAGGCTACCAATATTGGCGCTCTTGGTGACGTACGTCCCCGAGCAGCCAATAGGCGTAATCGGGTTGACTCTAACGTTTAATGGCAACGTTGCCAAGCTTCTACAACTATAAACCAGAGAACATAAAATCATTGAGAAGTGACAGAAGACACTATTCCCAATGTCAAACGACTATGGCGAATTTGAAAGGTGTGAAAACGACCGTGAAAACATTGGATCTGTCATAAAACAATACGTTTAAATATAAACAAAGAACTCGATAGTATTAAAATTGTGAATTATTGTGGTCCATGAAAATGATGTTCGAGAGAGAAAGCTAGTCATTTATTTTTGTTTCGCCTCAAACGTATTTCAGAGTTTGAATACTTTTTTCCCGTTTATAGGTACTAGTTGAATGAATGACTATAAACCTCAGGATGAAACACATAGAGATGCCCTGCATATACCTAAACAAATAGTTGAACTATCCTTTTCTATACAATTTCTGGGCGTGGGGCTTGACGGGTGTTGAAATGTTATGGACAGTTTATTGACATTTGGAGTAAAAAGGACCATAATAACAATGAAGAATGACAACTGGATCCGAATGAAATGAGCAGGCATACACGAAACTACCGGATTGAATACGGACTCAACATATATATATATATATATATATATATATATATATATATAAGGCCCTCGCTTGTAAATAAACAAAGTTATGTTGACTTCAAAACAAGGATGGAAAAGGCATCTCTATGGTCTTTTATTACTTTGAGGTTTCAGCATTTGTGTTTTGTGGGCATAACATAAGTATGGCAACGTTGCTGAATTAATTGACGCTGTCGACGGTGGGATTGGTTGCTCGGGGTAGGACGTCACAATGGCGCTGAAAAGAAGTCATTTGAATTTATGAACTTTAAATATATTTTTTTTTCATGTTTCAGACAACTTAACAAAAAAAGAACATTGTCACTAGAGTGTACATTAGCTGTAAAATCCATTAAAAATATTTTGAAAATTTCGTGTCCTCGCCTATTTGTTGGAATAGTTTCATCAGAGAGAACATAGAAATGCCAAAATATACAAGTCGTCCCATTTATAATTCTGAATCCGATGACCGAGAACCAAAAGCTCATTGGGTAACATAATATCAGAAAAAGCTGCATCAATTGCTTTAATTTACAACCCTAAAATTACAATTATCTACTACTCTCAAGTTCTGAGATATTCCCTAGTCAAAACCTCGAGCGTCACCCTATATAGTAGTTCAGCCATAAACAACTGAGTTTATTTTGTTAGCGGAAACCTACAGCTTGGCAAATCTATCTATGAATATCGAGAAACGAATGAGATGCGCAAATTTAGAATGAGGAAGTATTCGTACGATAAAGAGGGTAAGTACATTCAGTATTCCAAATATCACTGTAGCGATTTCACATTCATTGCTAGATTTGCCAAGCTGTAATATTCTCAACACGTTGAGAACTGACTGAAAAAACATGTGTTTGAATTTTCACGACGATGCCATATTCAAGACGTTTAATTTCAATTATGAAACCAATTTTGGAACGAAAGATCACTTCAAAGCCTACTTTACCATGAATGCGGGATAACGGCTCTCTACCTGTGAAAAGTACACTTTAAAGGTAAACATAATCTATAATTTTCCTGTCATATTCCATTTGTATACTTAAATTTATTTTAGAGTTGCAAGTTATCTGAAGTAGCATTTATTATCAGGGGTAATATAATAAGTGGTATGATTATTACCGATAATTTTTTGGAATATTAATTAATTGCAATCCCAAAGCTGAAAACACAACGAGTCTGCAGGACGAGTTGTATTTTCTTTCATTGGGATTGCCAATGAATTGATATTCCAAAAAATTATAGGTTTTTAATCATACCACGAATTATATTTAGGACGACAATATATCGATTTGAAATAAAGAAAAATCGTGTCACCTGGTAATTGATGCTTTACTTCTAGCCGTATTCAACGGAATACTCTTTTCCACGGCCTCATCTATGATACCAATGGACATTTGTCCCCAACGATCGCTCATATTGATAAATAAAGATAACTAGTCAAAACACATAAATTTGACGTTTATAATTTGAATTTAAAATTATTTTTACTTGACAGATAGTACAACAAAAACTAAGCAGGTTTATCACCGTGAAAATACAGCGACAAGCTATATTTTCACTCTAGCTCCGATTCTATTGGCTGAATTTCAAAATTTTAAATCCACTGATTGGTTGTTAAGCGAGGAAATATATTGTCAAGAATATTATGAATTCATCAAGTTCTATTAGTTCTTCATCAGATGACAAGAAAATAATAGTAAGGAGATTCAAAATATATAGAAGAAAAAACACTTCATTTTGAACGATTGGATTTTTTAAACGGTTTCTACTAAAAATACAGTTTTTTCAATTGGTGCCCTTTTTACCTATTTATAGCACGCCTCAGCGTGTGCAAATCGATCTTTCAAAAACGCGCGTTTTTTAAAGTTACCATGGATACATCAACAACTCGAGAACAGTGAAGTCTGAATGACAATGTTATGATTATTGATCTGACAGGAGTACCTTGTAACGTCAAATGAAATATTACAAACGAATACAAAACTTTTATTTCAACATTAACGAAAGGTATACTGATGTCACATAAAGAATTCTACCATTTTACATTATAAGTTCTTATTTCCATTATTTGTAATAATGAAATCAGTATTTATGATTTCAAAGTACACCAAATGGAGGAAAATAACGTAAAGTATTCGTGGATAACAGAACTGATCTTTCAAACACTTGCTCTATTTCGAGTACTCCGGCTGGCGCCGTAGTGCTCTAAATATCGCGCGTATTAGAGCCTTTTTATCCACTCATACTTTTACATACCATTTACTACTGCAAAAAGTTGCATACTTTTTACAAGCTTTTATTCAACTTTCTCAAGCACTAGCTGGCAACCGATTGGACTGCAATTTTGCATAAGTATTAAGAACCGATGATAACATAGTTGCGACTATGAAGTGGAAAAAAATCCGCAAAAATTGTGAGAAACATTAGATCTTCTCTCCTCGATAAAAATTGCGAAAACTCGTGGAAATAAAATCGAAAAAGTCTGCAAAAGTCATAATTTACGAACTTGTATCATTTGCTATTTTGTAATTTAGTTTCAAATATGTGACTTTTTGTTTGCATTTTGATTGTCAAAATGATTCATATCGATACTGGTATGAATATGAAAATCGTTGGTTCAGATTTATTCAGTAATACATTCAAAATTACCTTATCTGTTTCAGCTTTAATATACAATAACGGAAACTTTTCATCTGGAGAATAGACAGAAATCTACGCAAGCAACAAGTAACGCAATGATATGATAATACCACAAAAATAAGAAAGACGCACTACTGTGCGCATATCCTGTTACCCCACCCGACGAATTAACAGCTCACGGAGGAGAAATTGTAATGCTCTCTCAACATATAGCAAGCTATTCTTTACGCTCTCATGAAATCAACATACCCCAGATGAAAACTTTCCGATACTGTATATAATTAAGGACATTTTCGGTACCTACCTATCAGAATTAACCCTTTCGTTTTTGCTGCAGATTTTGAAGAAATAACTAACCAAAACTAATAAATTTGATCGAAAGACAGTCTGACGGATAATTCAATCATGACAAGTTGTCGCTACCGTCTACTCGGCAACATAATCACAACCGTCATTTCAGACTCGTGTTTTGTTAAGCTTCACGCGCACTTAACCGAAGCGTCGCGAACGGAACCAGCGCGAGACGAAGCGTCATTTAGCTAATGTCCGCGCACTAGAGTAAAGCGTCCCGTCACGTCACGGCGCGAATTTTATTTATTTTAGCATTTCAATGAACGCAGTACGTTGTTTAGTGGGCTACAATGAGCAGTTCGTCATAAGAGGATCTCTTTGTATAAGTGTAATTGCTACCATGGCGTATTTCAATCTGAATACCTATTTTTACAATCATATCAATAATATTTGAATTACCTTCGTAATAAATGCCTCTGTATCACGGCTAGATACTGCAAAGGAACAAAATTCGCCACCAACTTTATCACCACTTCCTACCAAATACTGCTAAAAACTGAAATATTAGACAAGAATCAACAAATATTTGAGTAATCTCTTCGTCTATCACCGCGCATTGAGGTGAAGCGTCAAGAGAAACGACTCCTAGTTGGTCCGAAGAGAATTCGCGCGGTCCGTAGTGCGCGGGATGCCATATATCTTAAAGTAAATTTTTCGGGTGAAAAATCCACAACTTTATTCGCGCCGCTTCGGCTAAGTGCGCGTGAACCTTTAGACGAAAAAAATAGATCACAAAAAGAGTTGTATATTATAGCACATTACACAATGGAGAGTTTTTTGCACACGTGTTGGACCACTCGCTACGCTCCTATTCCAATATCCATGTCTGATGCAAAAATTCGCCAGAAAAAGATTATTTCAATTGTGCCCAGAAGTAATCATTCATGACATTCGCCATTTCAAAGATTCATTTACTTTTCGAAAACCCAATCTATTCATGAAACGACACGGATTTGAAAGAAATGTTATTTTTCATTTAAATTTGAAATCGAAAAAGTAAACATTCACCGCTCGAATGTGAAGGAATTCTCTGTGATTCGATTTATTTCACACGCCAATGTTTTCTAGACGATTTTTCCCATTCGTTTTCATTTTCAGTTCGTTGCATTTACTCACGGGCCTTATAATGTTTGGGAATGTTGGAGAAGGAATCTCCTGAACAAAAGGTTTGCTTCTTTTTGCTTTATGACAGCCTTTCAATTCGGAGTTTGCTTTTAGCTTGTATCTACGCAGTGGGATATTTTTAAGATATGTCCTCTGTGGGAGATAACAACAAAGTGGATTCAATAATAAAAGGAATCTCGATGGGATTTTGTCAGAAAAAAGGGCGAAACGTTAAAGACTGAATGTGATGAAAAAACACTAGCCGGAGTTTGTTGACCCCGAAAACTTCGTATTTCCATTAGAAACATGGTTTCCATCTAGATGTGTTTCGATTATTACACGAAATTTGTTCTTGGAAAACGTGATATACAGGGTGATCCAGCCAAACGATCAGTATCGGTTGTTTAGGTGAAAATAAGACTTTGTCTTCATATGAGCATGTCTCCCAACTTGCTTCGTTTTCGAGATACAGGGTGTCAAAGTATTTAGAAAAAATCAGTTTTTTATTCAAAAATTATTTTTACTCAAAAACTTTTTGGTTGATTTTGATAAAACTTGGCATGCTCATTTGCGGTAATATAAGGCTTATTTAAATGCACTTAGAATAAGAAAATATACATATTTTGTAAAAATTTTGACACCCTGTATCTTGAAAACAAAGCAAGTTGGGACACATGCTTGTATGAAGAAAAACTTATTTTCAACTAAAAACCCGATACTGAACGTTTGGCGGTTTAACCCTGGGTCACCCTGTATATTAAGGCCGATTCAAATACGTGGGTGCCCACCCTGCATTTTTGACCCTGAATAAAAATAAATTGTAGTTCACAAAATGAAAGATTCAGTGAAATATACGAAGGGATAATTTGAAAAAGGACATGGCACTGGATACATATATTCCTGGGGCTCGACAGAAGCTTGTAGAATTAGTCTAAAAATCGGGAAGCTAATTAGTTATATGTAAGAGAAAGAGATTTTTTGTTTATAAATGGTGTAAATCTATCCAACTATTTCCTAAATACAAAAAGTGACATTAAAACGATTTGATGAAAGGTCAAAGAGGTCATTCCATCTCAAAAAATTCCAGATATTAGTTTATCGAAACTTTTTTCACTTAAATACCGAAATATGTCGTCTAAATGAATCTATCACAGGCATTTCTAAAGAGGAACTCAAAAGTTGAAAGATAGAAGAGAAAGGTAAATATTTCAAAAAATGTCAACACACAGATAAATGACATTTGCTTTGTCTTCCCGGAGTTTTGGAGCGCCACCTGGTGCCAATGGTGATCGCGAATACGAAAGTTTTTTGAGGATTCTCAGTAGTGAAACCAAAAGTGATTGAATTTTCGCGATACGAGAAAACATCACAAGTCCGCATAAGAAAAAAGTTAAACATAATTTCTTTAGATACGTAATGTAAGTTATTCCGTGAGTTACAGATTCAAAAACCTGCTGCTTACGTATTCGAACTGAAATCTTCACGCGGCAAGGTTTTGAATCTGGCGATACTTTTGTAGATCTCAGAATTGTAGTCACACCTCAAATTCCAAATATTCATATGTTAGCATCGTATATCTTAAAAATTATCTCAAAAACGGTTAAGTATGGTGCTCAAGTTCTATAAAACAGTTTTTTTTTATCTGATGCAGTGAGGGCACACATACACGTAACACTTCGTATATTCATGTGACGATGCTGAATCGTCAATGGCCCTTTCCTTACCTTTTGCTTCATAAAATGAGTTCAATTATTGATGTAGACTTTGTGTGCACACCGCCAGATGCTACAAAAGACGGCAAAGATATGACCTCAATTCGATATTGGATGAATGAGCGATTCTATGCTGCACAGAATTATAAAGAGAAGGAAACCCTTACCACTATGCTCCTCGATCAACTGGTACAAATATTAAAAAGTATTGGTAATCTCAAGGTAAACGAGGCATAATCAGATCAAATATGAAATGTTTTTTTCTGAAATAGTAATTTATGTATCAAGTGAGTGAAGTGATATTTTTTACGGGTAGGAAATGTGGACGCACCACGCCGTAGACGGAGTGCGGCATTCCTACGAATAAAAAAAAACACTTTACGAGTTTCATACAGTATTTTTTCTACAACTGTCAAAAAAATAATTTGGTATATTTTATAGATTCATTATTCGAACAAAGTTCGAAGAGTATGCCGGAGAGTTGAGTTTCAAACAAATGAAACGAATAATTTCGACAGAGTCGAAATCCCTTTCTCTTCACACTATCCCGCAAAATGGAAAATTATAAGCAAATATTAAAATAACATATTCATCGAGGTCAATATTATTATTATTAATGTTGACTTGACTTTCGAATAACTCATCCATCGAAGTAACTTTTCATTTTCTTAGATTTATATTCAAAATAAATAAACTACAATCCTTGTGAAGCAACGAATACCTTTTTCTTTCTTTGAACTATGTCGAAGAAATCTCATATTTGCACTATCCACGATTTTCTCCGTTCAATCTCCATCACTTTTCATTTCTACTTAAATTATATTTTTCTACAACTGTCAAAAAAAGTCCATTTTTTCGTGTGGTTTGTGTGCGTAAATTATTACAATATTTCACTATCAACATACGATTTCATTATTAAACGGAAAAACTTTAAAAAAAGTGCACTTTTCTTAACGACTGTTGCTAGGCAACCGATAGTTTCATGCAACAACAGTGATTTTTCTCGAGTACCAAATTATTACAGGACAGAATAATAACCATAACAATTACGTCGAGTTTGTAGCACCGCGCAATCAGCCATTTCCGTGTTATGCCTCCATTTGGAAACATTCTTCCCCAGATAAGGTGCTAATTGTGATTGGAACGAGGTCGGTCAGTTTGTGTGTAATTATTTGGCACTGCCACTTGAAACTCCTCATTCCAACTCCAAACCAATTAGTTAAATGGAATTTCACGTTCAGTCGTAACATACAGTGTGCCATCAAAACACGCTTCTTCTTGTTATTATCCTTCGAGATTTTCTAGAAGCAAAACCCCAAGCCTGGGTCAATTCCCAACGAACATTATGTTAAAACCGTTTCACTGTCAAACCCCATTAGAGGCTTTCAAATTTTCTGATTTTTGGTATGCTGAAGTAAAGTAATTTCTCAGAACAAATCAATGAATCACCCCAGCAGGATGTCCATCATAATGGACTAATAAAGTTCATGGAAGTATCAATGATAAACATATTAAGTAGTTTTGAAACTTGTCAAAAAGTACATCCCCTATCACCCACTATACACTTTGTTTTTGAAATTTTCAAGGTAGTCTTGGTCACAAATCTCAAAGAACTAGAAAGCCAATACTGTAACATAAAAATAAACCCTACGATACCTCGAGACACTCATGAGAATGCACAGTAATATACAGTGTGGCTCATTTAAGATGGAAGCACCCTTGTAAAACTTACATTTTTCAACCGATTTGAATAATTTTTTTTTTTTTTTTCGTTAGGTAGATATTCAAAAAGTCCGCTAGGACATCGAATTTCATGAATAAATCCCCATTTCCAGGGCCGAGTAATCTTATTCTTCAAGGTAAAAAATCTAAAAAAATTACTAGCGATTTTTTCAAAAAATAGCTGAGTACACCATTGGATTCGCGATATTTTCAAATGGTTCACATTTAAATTACGTGAGATGCGTCAATCATAAATTAAAAAAATCATAAGATAATAAAATATTAAAAATATGTTAATGGAATTTCAGGAAAATGTAATTTTTTCTCAATATTATTTTTTTATTCATCAACAGATTGCGATGAAATTATAGTCAGTGATATTTTGAGTCTTCCAGACTCCAGTATTTTAACCAATAGCAGCGTGTTATACTGGCTAATCATTCGGTTTTATATATATTGATTATTTTTTTCACATGTCAAAATGTGACGTTTTTGGTTATTCAACCGATAGCAGCGTGTTATTCTAGCCAATCATTCGGTTTTATACTGATCAATATAATAACATAAACAACACATTTCAATGAACACTCAAATTGCACACACGTAAATAGCTCATGAACATAACCAAGTTTATGGCAGATATCGCAAACGACGACTTACGTCGTGGACAAAATTGTAGCAGCTTGTAGACCGATATTTCCGAACTCAAATGAAGATGGCGTACGATTAATTTTTGTTGAATTTTGTGTTTTGTGGTTTGACACAAAACCGTTGTATGAAGATCTTCATACAACGACATAACGAATAATTTTGTTTTCCTTCTAGCGCGATTTTCAGTTCATAAGAAGAAATTTTCAATTATCAACCTTGTACAATGAAAAGGTGTGGCTCCATCTCTTGGTATCGTCAGAAAGCATTAGTAAGATTTGCTTTAAACTATCAAAATTTCTAGATATCTATATCATATACACCGCGTAAGCATCATATCTCTTCTGGATCATATGAGGGCCTATATCGTTGTTTGATATTTGAAATTTGGGAAATTTCTAACCATTCAAAAGTTCATTTGAAAATCAGTGCGAACCGATTTGGCCAAGAAAATATTGAAAAATAATAATAATAATAATAATAATAAATGCTTTTATTGACTTCAGCTGCAAATACAACAAACCAGCAAAAAATACAAATTGTTTCACAAGTATGCAGTCAAAAGGCAGAGTTAACGCTTACTCGACTACCTGGATAGTCCAAGTAAGCATTCTCTTCCACTCAACCAATTAATACAGAATTTCACTCCACTAAGCACTGTGAAGACAAAAAAATCCACATGGAATCAGTTTGAACAGTTTTGCAATTTCAGAAACTATAAACTTGAAAGAGACGACTATCCAAAAAATTGAAGAAATCCTGGAAGACTGAGGAGCAAATATGAAGAAATCTAATGGCGATGACTACAAACAATATTCGCTGAAAACTATTTGGTATGTAACTGCCAAATAGATACAAGAGAAATATTATTCTGAATACAAAATCAGCTTCAATCCGTTTCAGGATACTGAATTTAAAAAAGGAAGAGATGTAAGAAATGCAAAAAGAAAGGAGTTGCAGAGATGTGTGGATGAAAGAAAGCAGAGTGCTGCCGCACTAGAGGAAGAAGAATACACGAGGTTGATCGATATAACCCCCGATAGACTTTTTCTTATCCAAATCTTTTCTGGGAAAAGCTGAATGCTGCATGGTATAAAAATTCGCCAGTCGGCCAGAATAAAATAAGCAAATGGTTGAAAAAATCAGTAGAAAAATGTGGTCACCAAAAAACGAAAACTTAGTAATCATTCAAGTTGCTCGACTTCAGTTTCTCATATGGTAAAGAAGGGTTTTCAGGAACAAGAAGCTATTAAGATAACAGGCTATGCCACAGCATCTTTGCTGAAGACTTACCTACACATTGTTGCAGAGCATCATAAAAATATTATGTAAAAATTAATAACAAACACATCCGTATCATGCATTGCTAGTACATCGACCGCAGCATGCTCAACATCAAAATGTAATATCAACCAATGACTTAATAATTGTACATTTTCTAATGATTAAATTTCCTTCTTTTCTCCTTATGTTAATGAAATACTAATGAATTAAATTGTTCTTCCTTTGAATTGTTCAATAAATAATCTTTCCAAATACTCGTTCTTTAAATTTAATGAGATAAATTTTTATTTTCAAAGCACTCAAACTTTTTATTTTCAGGCAAAAGCATTCAAACAAACCGAGTCCTACGGACGGAAAATAAGATTAGTTGGTGCTGGAAATGGAGATTTATCCATGGAATTTAGTGTCTTGGTGGACCTTTTGAATGTCTACCTAAAAATATTCCAATCTGTTGAAAAATGTAAGTTTTATAAGGGTGCTTCCATCTGGAATGGGTCACACGGTATATGCTATGCCATGGGTAGTTTGAGAAGAACGTTACAAATTTGGAAATGTATTGAGTGAAATAAATAAAAAAATCCTGCAAAGACATTGATTTGAAAGAAATCGTAGTGCAGAGCGTGTCGTGGAGCTCCTGAGACCATAATAAATTTGCTGTCTGCTTGTCAAACTTTTGCGGTCTCAGCCTATATGCACAGGTATAATACGGCTCTACGAGGGTTGTACTACCATATACGACACTTGTACGGTATAGATGAGATACCGTTGTTGCGGGGATATTGAGTCCGGTGGGGAGAATGACATGTGACGAATCTATTGGAACTACTTATTCCCCGTCCTCGGGCAAATACAAGCAAATAAGCCTGATGTAGTCTTCCTCTACCATCAAAGTAGGATGATTTTCGTGATAGAGTTTTCGACTCCTGGCGAAACAAACATCGTCCGAAAAGAAGTAAAAAAACGTACTAAATATCGATAGTTACTCTCTGAAGTTTGCAGGCTCTACCCAAACCATTCTGTTACCATGGTGGTTCTGATTATAGGGGTACTAGGTGGAATGCCAGACATGCTGCTCTCTAATCTTAAAATCATGCAGTCATGCGGCAGAAATCTTAGTCGGACGAATGCACAAAGCCGTCATCCTTGGTTCACTATGTCTACTCAGTGCACATGATTCTTGAACCCAGTAATCGTTTACCCCAGCGCGCCCTATGTATTCACTTCACAGTTATATGAAAACCCGGAAAACCTACACCACTGATGAATCAATAGCTCACTTAAATCAATACCAATTTTATTCCACTGAATGTACCTACATGATAGGATAAATGATGATATATGGTTTAGTTGAAGTTTAGGAACCTGAAGAAGAGAGAAAGTATAGAAAAATATGCTTCATTTTGACATTTGACAGAACGATTCATCCATTTCATCCAGTGGTATCATATTGAGAGCAAGGTCTCAGCTTCTGAGGTCCCAAATACAAAGTTATTGATATATTGGATACCTACTACTATAGTAGAAAATTCAATATGAAGAGAAGTGAAGAATTGAGGTGAATAAAAAAACAAACAACTATAAAAATGAATAAGATACCGTTACGAAATTATCTATAAGCTTGCCATGAAAATAAGATATGACGAAAATAAGTAATTCTATCTATGATCAAAGGAGCCCGTTACAATGTAAGTATACCCGAATCAGGGCATCACTTAAAAGTCATACTCGTTGCTCAATGGGCAGAACGAGTGAATGTTAAATGCCAATGTAACCGCTATCCATGTCCATTTCTCTGAAATAGTTGCTGAGCCTATTTGGATATTGGAGAGGATAATCAGTCCGCTCCAATGATTTATTAATTCATTGCTGTCTTTCATTAAAACGTAATTCATTAGTGGGCGCTGTAATACTGATTGAGACCGGTCAGTGGACGGGTAATTATTGGGCGACGCCACTCGAATCCTCCACATTCCGACACAACAATTTAATTGCAACGGAGCGAGTGGAATCGACATGTCGACAAAGAGCGACATCCATGTGACATCCAAATGCATCGAATGCGTAATTAGATAATATTATTTGCATTGAAATTTAAGGGGACATCATAGTTATCGATATCTGTATACCACAAAATCCTGCATTGTTTGTTGGAGGGAAAGAATAATTGTAATGGTTGATAATTTTCGGTCACCTGGTAAAAAGATTTTTCATTTTTGATATGATAATAATGAATGTCAGTTAGAATTTTGGGAGATATTTTGTAGTTGAATCTAATAAAGTTCACGAAAGTCTTTCAAGTTTCAAACTTTGTTACATTGTACCAGTGTCTGTTACAAATTGGTCCTTCAAGCTATCAAATAGGAGACAATAGACGAAAGTCTATTTTGGAGTCCCTCCTTTGAGATTTGGCTTTGAGAACACAATTAGGTTGCCTGAAGAGAGAATACTCCCTTCAAAGAGCCAGTAGAACCAGTGTTATCATGACAGACATGTCTCATTGAATAGAACATCATTTGCGAAATCTAAGACAGCATCTGAAGGAAGTCTTAGGTAGGATGATGTCTGTGAATATCCCTCACCAAATATCCAATATTCAAGAGACTTCCACTATAGCAAAAATGTTTTCCATCCAAACCAGTCGTCAGAAAAACAAGTATTCTATTATGTCACTGAGAATGTTCCACGCTGTGATAAAGAATACCATAATCTCAGTAAATGTGGAAGACAAAAAAATGTACTGAAGACAATAAGTATTGCTTGAGATGCCTTAAATTTGGACATTTAGCAATGAAACGTCGCAGCCACATTTTCTGTGAAGGCCAATTCAGGTACATGGATGCCCACTCAGGGTTTTTCATCCCGCATAATAACTTCCTCCAGTATTAACAAAATTAATACTTCTGAACCAAAGAATATATGACTTTTTGATAGAAACGCAAGTAAAAGGAACGTATGTAAACTGTCTTGTAGTTTACAGGCACAACGGTCAAAAATATATGCTTGTGAATTGCCCATGCCAGGGTTTTTGAAGCATTCTTGACCCTTGTGCCTGTAAACTGCAAGACAGTTCACATACGTTCCTTGTACTGGCGTTTCTATCAAGAAGTCATACTTTCTTTGGTTCAGAAGTATTTACTCTGTTAATATTGGAGGAATTCATCATGCGGGGTCAAAAACCCTGGGTGGGCATCCAAAATAGCATATTCGAACTGTGTTGAGACATGGTTGTTTCTTCATAATTGCGTAACAAATATGGTAAACTCGATTATTTATTACATAGTTGATCTATATGGGCTGGCCATGTCAGTTTGTTGTCTATAAGAACCCCAAGAAGTTTAACACTCTTACTACCACCTGCGTTCTTGGTAGAAATAACAACATTCTGGGTTTTATCATGATTCAACTTCAGATTATTGATGAAAAAACTTGAAAGATAAAGTTGATCTATAATTAGTCTACTCCTATCACTTATCATTAATAAATGTATTGAGGAAGTTATCTTTTCAAATTTCCTGAAAAGAACCATATTAAAACCAATTTATAAAGGAAGAGAAAAGAATAATGCTAACTATCACCCAATATCTTTACTCAATGTATTTTCCAAAATCTTTGAGAAAGTATTGAAAGAACAACTGATAACTTTCATTAATGATGATTCTGGTTTTGATAAATTTAAGTATGCTTTCATGCGAAATTCAAATAACTAATCAGCAGTAACTGATTTCATGAATGATATTTTTAAAACTTTGGATGAAAGTAAATATGGTGTTGCCATTTTTTCAGATATGGAAAAAGCATTCGATACGGTAAACCATACAATATTTCTAGATATTTTAAATAACTCTGGGGTAAGACGTCACTTATAAACTTTTTGAAAATAACTTTTAAAACCGCATTGAGTATGTTGTTATTAACGAAAATAAAAGTATTGAAAAACAATCCACTTTTGGAGTTTTCCAAGTTCCAATTTTTTATTTGATATATTGTCGCAACTCAATACTCGCTTGGCTTTATACGAGATGGTTTTTTAAACTGTATTCACCCAACCCACATTCATCCAAATAATGAAAGAACTCATTTTGTAAAATTATAAATATTTATTGAAATAAACAACACAAGAAATGAACAAGGCTGCCTAAAGCAGGAGAATTAATAAATTGACATTTTTGAATGATTGAGACAAATAAAAAGATGAAAATAAATGTAACCAAACTTACAATAAACTGCTAACCAGCAGGGCCACAGATGGGGAGATGTACTGCATTTTTTATACTACTCTGGTAACTGATAATTTAAAGAGTGATCTATCACATATCAATACTAATGCAATAATGACTGCTAATCTGAATTGTGAATGCCATGCATCCTGACCTTTACCAATATTTAGTTGCATTTCTGTTCGGTCACCGTACCGAGACAAAATGCTTATTGCATATTTCCTTGCAAGTTTGTAACTTATGAGCTTATTTATATTTCCATATCCTGTAATTGTATCGATTTACATGTCTATGAACTTGAATGATTAAATTATGGAATTGTGAATACTGAGTGTTTTAATTCTTGAATATTGGAGTTGATGTTCATGGATCTTCAAACCAGGCATTTGCCTAAATGGAATTTAATTATTTCAAGATGTTTTTATGTATTTGACAATATGTTGATAGTATAACCAAAATAAAATTGATAAGGAAACATTTTTCTTTTGCAGATGATACTGTACTTTATTATCAGAAAGAGATAAAAAAATATAGAAAACAATAAGATATTCGTTTGTTTGAAAATGGATAGATGAAATGAATTTAACTATTAACTTAGAAAAAATTGTTCACATGATTTTCAAACAAAAAAATATAGACCAAATTAACTTGAATGCAAAAATAAAGAATGAAATATTGAATGAAGTTGAAGAACACAAATATCTAGGCCTATTGATTGATAAGAATTTAAATTTTGAATCCCACGTGAATGAAATTAAAAAAAAAACAATTATTGCTTTAGTTGGAGCAATGAGAAGAATCGATTTTTTTAATTTTCTGATTCAAAACCTCATTTTCTTCTAATAAAAAATATCTATACTCTATTTCAAGAATAAGAAGTTCTCAGAAATACACAGGCATATGCACACCAAATTAGTTTCTTTTCTGATAATTTACCCTACGTTATTCCTGAAATATACTATAATAATGCTGACACAACTGGCGACACTATACATGATCAATCCAGTTGTTTTCTGCCTCACCAACGAATTGTCGGGAAGTTTCAGCCCACATCCAATATTTATAACGAAATCGCCGTTATCCGCAACCCCTAGGGCAATTCTAGCTTATGTTGGTCACTGGTGGATTTAATGATGAGTCCGCTCTCTAATTCCAGCTTCCATTTCGACAACTTCGCATATTGGACAATACATGTGGAAGAGCATCCATGCCTCCAGTTAGAGTGGAAGGCATAGTAGAGAATGAATTAAGAGACATAAATATGGAAAGGATTATTATGAGTACCAGAGTTGTTAATCTGGAGTGGAAATGGAATTGAAAGTTTCCCGATTTCATCTCACTTTTGGAATTTGTCCCATCAATGCACAGTGGTTCCAAATCCCGCAAAGCTGACCAAAAGACGAAAAAAAAAGTATTTTTTTATTGACTTCCAATGGTTGGAATAGTTGTAGTGGTAACCCTAGTATGTTTTATGGCCGTTAAGGAAAGATAATCGTCCATATTTGGCTTGGGAACGCATTCCGTTCGTGAGCGTTTTGGCTGCCGCATTTTCATTCTACAAAACGGATTATTCTGCAGAACGTGACTACTTTTTGAATGTGTTGTTCGAAATTATTGTTAAAAATGTATGAAATAAAAATTCATTAATGAAAGTAATGGTATTTTTCTTGGTTATGTTCTGAAATGTCGTGTTCGAAAAAGCAGTAAGTCAAAATTGCAGGCGACTGCCGCTCTCATAACAAATGGAAATTGTTTTCTAGACATTTCTTCAAAACATATCCAAAAATTAGCTGCATCTAACTGCGACTTTGGTTTTGGGTATGCTTTTTATGCAATTATCGAAGTCATGGCCTTCCTCCAAAATATGATGAAAACTTCGAAATTCTTCATTTGGAAAATAAGGGCATTAGGCTTAATTATTTAGAACTCTTGAAAATTAATAAATTGAAAAATTCATCTTGTTTATTAAATGATCAACTGGACCTGAACGGTTCCCCTTTGTTAAATTTGTTCAATTGAGCGGTGGTTGTGTTTTGAGATTTCCAGGTAGGTTCATTGTTATGTCAATTTTATAAGTTGTATATAAACACACTCATCATATGCCAATCATATTTTGGAGAAAATTCATCTTGTTTATTAAATGATCAACTGGACCTGAACGGTTCCCCTTTGTTAAATTTGTTCAATTGGAGCGGTGGTTATGTTTTGAGATATCCAGGTAGGTTCATTGTTATGTCAATTTTATAAGTTGTATATAAACACACTCATCATATGCCAATCATATTTTGGAGGAAGGCCATGACTTCGATGAAAACTTCGAAATTCTTCATGTGGAAAATAAGGCCATTAGGCTTAATTATTTAGAATTCTTGGAAATTAATAAATTGGAAAATTCATCTTGTTTATTAAATGATCAACTGGACCTGAACGGTTCCCCTTTGTTAAATTTGTTCAATTGAGCGGTGGTTATGTTTTGAGATATCCAGGTAGGTTCATTGTTATGTCAATTTTATAAGTTGTATGAGTCTAGGTATTAGCGATAATTATAGGTAGTCCCTAATTATGTTAATCGGTAAGAAAGGTATTTAAGTAATTTAAATGAAGAATAATTTAAAGTACTACATTCGCTTGAAAAGATACTGTGTATCGAAACATGTCGCAAAGACAATAAATTTTGTGGAAATTTCAATCGTTTTTTACCTTAGTGTCATAACTATGGATTTCCATCAAGTAACGGCCACGTCAATCCAAAAAAGATACGTAAGCAATTCCAACATTTTTCCAGCTTAGTCTATACCCATTTGAAAATTTGAAACTTGTCACATATATTCCTCACAGTATGAGATATAATTTAATAATTGATAAAAAATTTCATCCTCGTTTTTTGGATATACACTCCCACTAAAAATTCGATGGTGAAGTCAAAAATTAAGGTAGCGGCATTTCAAAAAGAACAAATTTACCTTCATTTTGCTTTTTTTTAATTTCCCTACGATTTTTTTGAGCCCGGTACGCAATTTTGTATATGTTTTGAAGATATGTCAGTAACAATTTTCATTTGGTTCAAGATCGGAGGAACATAACCAAGAAAAATACCACTACCCTTATGAATAGATTACTATTCCATGCATTGTTACAATGATTTCGAGCAGCACATTGAAATTTTAATTACGTTCTGGAGAAGAATCCATTTGGTAGAATCAAATCCGTTCACTTTTTGCCTCTATTGAATACGTTTCTGAAGGAATTCTCTGCCATATTAGATCCGCCATTGCGTTTTTCCAAATTTTGACTTTGAATTCGTAGTCAGCGACCCCCAAAAACCTACGAGTTCAGACGTTATTCAAGAAATTTTCTGCCATGTTCGATCAACCATTTTATTTTTCTGGCCGTTTTTTAGAGTTTGGGACCACTGTGCAATGGTGGGATTGGTAAAGCTCTTCCATTCTTACATTTTTGACAATGTGATAATGTAGATTTCACAGCGGTTGGACCATTTATCACCAATATTTTTACCGTACTTTATTCAACACCAACTCGATTCCCCTATGTCTGAATGGCTCGTGGTAATGTCCCATCAATCATTTTGTATAATTATTTTTCGGGTCCAAAATTACTGGTTTCTTTGTTCTATTTAAAATTCGTCATCAATACTAGAAAATTGTTTAGACATTTTGCTCCTGAGACTTTGCTGTAGGTTCTTATTTTCTTCAATGGTCGTTCAATGCAATGCACTCATTGAAAACTGAGTGGCGTTCGCGGCCAAACTTGTTTTCGAACAGTCGACACGTAGCCGTCGACTGTGACCGCTAAAGCTTGCTGCCCACTTGTCCGGTACAGCACGGCACGGCGCTGTCCGTCGCCTGAGGTCGACGGTAGACAGTCCAGCACAGCACGTACCGTTGTTTGCTGGAAAGGATCGGAGAGCTGTACTTTTCATGTGCCGTGCCGGGCTAGTGGGCGATTGTCCACTTATTTGCATTGTTCCAATCGTATCCGGACTTTGACGGAACGGGCCGTGCCGTGCTGTGACGGACAAGTGGGCGACAAGCTTAACGTATCCGAGACGAGCCGCGTCAGCGAAACAAGCCTCTAGCCGTACCAATTCTACTTTTGATCCCGCAGTTCCGCATGCGCACAACTCGAATTAAAACTATGTAATTGACGAAGTGTGTCATTTAAGGGCGGGGTGTTTAGATGACAAAACAAGAAGGCAAACTGAGTTGAAACTGCGTGAATTTGTTTTTTCGCTCAAAATTGACACACAAACCTAACCTGAGCAAACAAACCTAGCTTGCGAGTCAGTCGAAAATGCGGGAATTAGTTTGCATGCAAACCGAGTTGAAAATGCGTACATTACTTGCCAACCATATGTGACCTGACTATCCTTACCTAGACCTAATAACAATACAAAATTGTGACGAAATAACGACTATTTATCCAAAATTCAGAAAGAACAGGCGTGGAGCAGCCATATTTGACGGTTTACCCCGCCTCCCTGCTTCTAGCGTTAAAAACAAGAATGGTACGACGCTTTTGTGCTCGACGGCTGGACGCCACGGCGGGCCGCGAACGCTGGACGTCGCGTCGTATCGAAATTACACCTGGCGTTATTCTTACAGGATTTGATTCTGATATCCTTCCACTGTCATCAGTCATCCGTAATTTCCGGTCATATAAACATGAATGACAACAACTATATTTTTTTTTTCTGAATTTTGGATAAATAGCCGTTATTTCGTTATAATGTATTGCTATTAGGTCTAGGTAAGGGTAGTCAGGGTCAGGTATGGTTGGCTGGTAATTTAAACATTTTCAACTCGGTTTGAATGCAAACTAATTTACGCCTTCTCGACTGACTCGCAATCTAAGGTAGCTTGCTCAGGTTAGGTTTGTGTGTCAATTGCAAGCGAAAATCTAATTCACGCATTTTCGACTGACTCGCAGCTAGGTTAGCTTGCTCAGGTTAGAGCAAATAAACAAATTGACGCAGTTTGCCTTCTTGTTTTGTCATCAAAACGCCCCGCCATACCGCCATGGTCAATTACATTATTTTAATATTTAATTTGAGTTGTGCGCATGCGGAACTGCGGGATCAAAAGTAGAACTGGTACGGCTAGGCGCTAGTTTGACTGTCAATAATAGACTACCTAAGCCCTGACGTCACAAGAGGGTGGAGCTTATAAAACCTTCCCAAACAAACTTGTAATACGTGTTAAAAGCCATAGAAATTATAATATATATATATAAGTATAAAAAGCCCATAAGGAATTATTGATTCGATGATTTTGCATAATTCCGTCGACAATAAGGAAAATTGATATTATTTCCAATAAAGACTCAATTAGTTGAAACCTTTTGCCGAAAAAAAAAAATTCAATTTTTGGAAAGGTTTACCAAGTTTCAGCTACTTTGACGTCACACTTAGGTAGTCTATTCAGAAGGTGAGTTCGGATTGGTTATAAAGAGTTGGAGCGGAGTGAGAGTGGATCTAAAGTGGATAAAGACAGGTGGCAAATTTTGAAGCACCGCGGTTTTCTGTGTCCGAAGTTCCCGAACGACTTTTTTGATAATAAAGAGAACCTGTATATCAAAGTGTATATCTACTAACACAATTGATCACCTATTTTCAAATAATGATTTATCGGTGCTTCGACTTGACCTTGCTCGAACTGCATAACATTGTTAGGTTAAAACCAGAGACCCAGAGAGAAAAAGAGCTGCTCTAGCTTGTGCCCTCATAGGTCGAGGTGGTACTTTTGGAGTCACTTCTATCCACTCCCGTCACAAAAGTAAAACCCGAACGCTGAAATTCGCACTCCTTGGACGTTTTTCATTATACCCGAACGCATATGGTGCTTACCGAGTGAATAGAGTCAAAAGAGTGAGCAAGCCGAACTCAGCTAGAGTCGATGGTCAGAACAAACACAGAACACCAAAATTGAAGTGTCGAACGTGGTCGAACGGATCGAACTGTCGACCATGATAGTCGCTGTCGACTGTTGTTGACATTGACGTCAACTGTCAGTGTCCGTGTGGTTCCGGGATTTCGGGTTCGTGGTTGGACAAAAGTTTCAAAATTTGTGATTTTGAATTAAATTTAAATATTAGTGTTTAATCAAATGTTTAATTTTTCTTCATGGTCATGAAACATTATATATTTCTATTTATATATTTATTAGTACGTTCATTCACGATAATTCGGTTTAATTGACCCTAACCTATTTATTTTTTTAGTATTTCACATTTCCTATAAAACAATGTTCTGCCAAAACCAACCAGAAAAAACTCATTGTAGACAATGTATTTCAATATTGACTAACTTACAATCAATCACACCAAAGATTCTGTTGAATATGAAAGATGTTTTTCCTTATATGTATGTAACGGAAAAACTGAAATCTCCATTCGGTTAAAAAGTCCTGTATTTTTTCCATATTGTTCATGTTTGAAATCTCCAGTTTAGTTTTATATACATCAACAATGGATTCAAAGTCGCGAATTTAATATATATTCATCGATTTCAATATCTTCATCCAATTCAATATCTATTCATTCAATTCAATTGTTATCCTCCGAATCAGACTTCAGTCCAAAACAACCCCTCAAAAACGGAATTATATTCATTTGTGAACCCAGAATCGTCCAAGGATCATTATTTTATATATTATCGTTGAGCTAAACTGCCCTTCACGAAAACCCCTGAATGCGGTAACTTTTTACCTTCCATTGGCGTTCCAATTCTTGTAGAAAATCAAACCTTTGCGTGGTTGAGAATATAGTTAGGAGGTTGCAGTTAACAGCTTGTAATATTGTGAAAAAATTAAAACTACCATCACTGATTTTTATATAATCCAGAAACGGAGAAGTATAACAATTCTCAAAATGAACTTATTTTTTGCATCTGACCTGAATATTGAAATCCGGGCATAGCTAGTTATCCAACACGTCGTGTGCCAAAAACTTGCAATTTTGTAGTAATGTGTTATATACAAGCCTTTATGTAATATCGTTGGAATCTTCGTTCACATAATATAATGAATCACACTGAGTACGGTCATAGGGCAATATTGAATGGCACAACACGAGTTTGGCATGATGGTTGTGATTAAGTTTCCTCGAAGTCGTTTGCAGGGACACTATATTAGAAAATACTCCAATGATATTGCATTCCATAACCATTACATAAAATATAGAAGAATTTATAGAGGTGTTGTTAGGGCTGCCAAAAAGAATTATTTCCACAACAGAATATCTAAAAGTAATAACACTATTAAAGAAACTTGGAGGGTTGTGAATGAGTTCAGGGAAAAAAATAACATCAAATCAAATTCAACACCAGATTCCAATACACTCAATGAATATTACTGTTGCATATCCGAGAGACTGTCTGAAAATATCAAAGATGCTGCAGACCCACTGGTTTATCTGAATGGAACTTACGTTCCAGAAACATTTGTTTTACGGGAGACAAATCTCAAGGAACTAATGGATGCAATAAACCAAGTAAAAAACAAAACTTCCAGTGGTATTGATAATATTTCTATAAAAATCTTCCAAAATTTGCCAATCTTTGCTGGTCCACCTTATTAATGATTCTTTTGCGAAAGGAATTTTCCCAGACTTCCTAAAAACCAGTTTAGTGATCCCTCTTTATAAGGGTGGTGACCCCACTGATCCATCAAATTTCCGACCTATCTCGTTAATTCCAACCCTAGGAAAATTAATTGAAAAATTAGTAAAAAATAGATTGATGGATTTCTTGGCTCTCCACAAAATTCTGCATCCTCAGCAATTTGGTTTTCAACCTAGCAAAAGCACTGGAGATGCTATTTTTCACTTTTTGAGGAATGAAACTAGTGAAATGCGAATCTGCTTTCATTCAACACTAACAAAACTAGCCTTCTATCATTTCAATGCAATATACCAGACATTCCCATGGGGAATGATATCATTTCAGCTAACAATATCAACACCTTCCTAGGGATTCATTTAGACAGTAACCTCAATTTTGAAAATCATATTTGCTTTCTGAGTAAAAAGCTGTCCTCGGCGTGCTATGCTCTGCGTGTTATTTCAAATGAATTGGGTGAAACAACTGCGAAAGTAGTATATCACGCACTATTTGAGTCACATGTCAGGTATGGTATCCCTTTCTGGGGAACTTGCAATAAACAACGCTTCAACATGATTTTTACTCTTCAGAGACGTGCTGTTCGCTATATTTGCGGAGTTGGACCTCGAGTATCCTGTAAAGACTTATTCAAAAAGCAGAAACTCCTCACGATTCCATCTCTCTTCATTCTTGAAACCGTATGTTTGGTACATAAAAACAAATTAACGTACGTCATAATTCCTGGACCCACCCGCCAAAATAACTACTTAAGACTACCCATTCCATCTTCCAATTTAATAAAAAACTCAATCATTTACAATGCTGCTAAATTTTATAACCATCTTCCAGCAAGTGTCAAAATCATTGGTTCCATCACTTCATTCAGAAAGTCAATGAAAGATATTCTTGTGGATGAGGTATTTTATGACGTTCAAGATTTCCTCAATAAAAACATGAGTGATCATTAGGGTTAATTTAAAATTTTAATATGTTGTACTATAACTATACTTAAGTTGTTATGTGAAATGTGTTTATTTATATAGATATATATACCTGATTTTATTTAATTTTTATTTTCACAAGACTTTGTCAATAAGATGTAAATCTTCGGACAATAAAGCATAT
Organism: Chrysolina haemoptera; assembly: GCA_958298965.1. Taxonomy (NCBI): domain Eukaryota; kingdom Metazoa; phylum Arthropoda; class Insecta; order Coleoptera; family Chrysomelidae; genus Chrysolina; species Chrysolina haemoptera. The sequence continues at coordinate 23,062,946 of OY282591.1, read as the reverse complement.
TTTGATTGATTGATTGATTGATTGACTGCCAGGATCTATCTTTCAATAGGTGAGGACACGAAAAAATATGATCGCTTCAAATGTACTTCAAAATACACAACGCATATACAGTGCGACGGTAAATTATGGAATACATTAATTATTTGTGAATATAAAGATATTTCGGAAAAATTCTCGGATACGTCGATTTTCTTTTCCGATGGGCCAATTATTGAACCCCACCCAAAATATATAGAGTTGTCCGAATTTGAGTAAAAATTATTTTGGTGATATTTCTGAATGGGACACCCAGTATATTTTTCCATATTTGGTTAGGGATCGTTATTACGATTCCAGTGATACCAAGTTTGATGGAATTATGTCAAACGGCTGCGGTCATATGGACAAAAAACTTTCTCGTATGTCTAATGATGATATTTTTCGAAATATCTTTCAGAAATAATGAATTTATTCCATAATTTGGAATAAAATTTCAATTACAGCCGATCCTGGGTAGGTAAAAAACTTACAGTCGAACTCCACCAAATAAAATCTTTATTGTATTATGTGCGTGTGTAGAGGACACACATCAGCACATTAAGGGATGTAGTCAGAAGACTTACATCAGCAGTAGGACATGTTTCGAAGGATTCATCCTTCATCTTCAGCAAAAAGGTTAACAAGAGATCTACAGAAAATAGAAATAGGTATTACATTAAATATGAGCAATCAGTAATAAAATTTGAACATACCATATGTGGTGGAAAAACTATTGAGACATTGCTTAAAAAACTTAACGACTAGTCGTCAACATGACGTATCCCGCATGAGAGCGTTTCCCTAAATGTTAGGGGTTGTGGTTTGACCTCGCCAAAAATATCATACTTAAATTTAAATAATTTTTCAGAAAATTGTGACCATGCACGTGTTACTACTTGACTCGAAAGGAAAGGGTTATGAATTTTGAAGTTTGAGGTTGACATCTGTCATCTGTCGAGTGAGACGATCCCATTCGTTTGTGAAAATCAGCAAATGTCAAAGCTACAAATAATGGCGCTCTTTGTGACGTACTCTCTCGAGTTTTGGATTGACGTGGCCGTTACTTGATGGAAATCCATAGTTATGACACTAAGATAAATATGTCGCAAAGACAATAAATTTTGTCGAAATTTCAATCATTTTTTACCTTAGCGTCATACTCTCTCGAGCCCAAGCAGCCAATAGGCGTTTTCTAATCATGTTGATTGTGATGAAAAGCGGCAATGCTATTGGTTGCTCGCAATTCAGGGGAAAGGACGTCACAACAAATTGCAATGGCGCGAGAAAGACGTCATTTGAGTTCTGTCGGCTTGAAATATTTTTTAAGGTTTGAAAAATTTGATCTTGCAAGATTTGCCCTTAAATTGTTTATAACAACGCCTTGGGCAAACAATACATCGGACAGAAAGGATCTTACATGTTATAATCTATCAGTTTCCATGATATTGTTTGTCCAACTCGAGATCTATAGAATTTATGAAATTATGAAATTATGAAGGTCCCTTCTTTGAAGATTTCCCCGATTTTCTCAGTGGAAGAAGAACCAATTCGGTCGCATGAGAAATTATTTTGTAGGTTTTATAATCCTCTACAAAAGTTCCACTGACTGTGAAACGATTTCTTCATAACTTTTTGGGATAATTGCAAGAAACCAAAACAGTTGTCATTTTTTTCACTATTTATTGTTTAAAAAATTTCACAATGCAATTTTGCTGTGGCAAAAAGCTGGGTTTTTGTAGAATATGTTGAATAAGTAACACTCATGCAAAGATGAATAATATAATTAATAACGTCTGACAATTCCTTGACATTTTATAATAATCATTGTTTTCACAAAAACCAACCCCATGGCTAACACTACTATCTCTACATCTTCCCCCTCACTTCCTTGAAGTCAAGACATAATCATCAAACTTTATAGGGAGCTTTACAGTTCTTCCTGATCTAGTAGAACTCGATGCGTATGACTGAAAATCCTCTTCTGGATTAGCAAATTCCAACAATGGATAATTTTCCTCAATTGAATCCTGTTCTTCCACTTCAGTGATAGCTCGATGTTGAACATCATCTGGGAAAAATTCCATATCATCAAAAGGTTCCAAAACAACCTTGGTGTTTGGTGACTCCTTCAACTGGCTCGTATTCCTTCTGAGAATTCCTCCTCCATCCATCTTCACCATGAAAGATCGAGGTGAATTATGAGCGTCTATGACTTTTCCTGGTAACCATACGTTTTTGTTCCTCACTACAACCCTATTTCCCGATACTAATTTTTCTGATGTAGATGTCGCTCTGGCACTTTTGTCATAACTTCTCTTGAGCGAATCTTGGCGAAGTAATTTTTTGTTTCTGATATCAACAACTTGTGGCTTCAGTTGATGACTTGTAACTGGCAAACACGATCGCAATTGTCTGCTCATTAGAATTTGAGCTGGGCTTGCAGGCAATGCCGTTAGTGGAGTATTATGATGTTCTAAGAGAACGATTTCAAATGGTATTCCAGATTCCTGACTCTTGATCATAATATTTTTTGCTATTCCAACTGCTTTTTCCGCCATTCCGTTAGATTTTGGATATAATGGGCTAGATGTGGTCACTTTTATATCCAAGCTTTCACAGAAATTTTTGAATTCATATGAACCAAATGAATGAGGGAATTCCATGTGTACTGAACAATGGCTTGATAGCCTCAATCACGCAAGCAGCAGAAGCATTACTAATATCGGTTTGTTTTGAATACCTGACACCATGTAGAGTATGTTGAATAAGTAATACTCATGCAAAGATGAATAATATAATTAATAACGTCTGACAATTCCTTGACATTTTATAATAATCCTTGTTTTCACAAAAACCAACCCCATGGCTAACACTACTATCTCTACAGTTTTCATTAGCGAAATATCTAATAAAAAGTAGTATAGGCCATTTGCGCCTCTTATTTTGTGTGAAAAGAGTCTCTCATTTTCATCTATAGCTTGGCCTATTTATGAAATTAAGGTATGGATGAAAACAGCAACATGTAATGATTACACATTGTACAGCACCAGTACTGGTTCTGACGTTGATTCTACTCTGGATAACCGCTTTTAAAGAGACCTTGGTCAACGAATGGTTCCCATGTTAAGGATGCAAGCATATTGCAATACAAAGATACGTCAAAACATCATCTTCTGGGTTAAAGGATGTTCCAGTCAAATAAAATTACCAATATATAGTGAAAATTAAAGTAGAGGCAGCAATGAAAAGAAAAAATTACCTTAGTGGTACTTTTCTAGATGATAATTGTATTGTTTCTGAACGATACTGTGTATGCATTGGTGGTGTGTCTGGTATATATAACCATGTGTTCTCAATATTGTGGCAGTTATTAGATTACATCAGAGATGAACGATCCTATATCTCAGAAGATATGAGAAAGATGAAAAAAATAGTGTGTAAGATGAGTATAGACATTTTAAACTATGACCAATTATTTTTAGTCTGGTTTTCTTATTAATTAATTAACTTTTTTATGTTAGTTCATTCATAGTAGTATATTACATAACAAGGAACTAAACTGAATATTTTAATCCCGCACGTGATGTTTATTAATAATATCACGTAAGGGATATACGCTATTTTTTGCACTTCCCAGTATTATAAATTTTAACAATAATTATTTTGATGTGTTATATTAACATGGTACTTGGATTACCCGGTAGGTAACGTCATAGCAACGGTGTCAACAAAATTTCAGTGTCATTTCAAAAAAATTTGACTTTCTTGATTTTTGTCCTAGTTATTAATAGTGTAGCTGCGGTAAAGTTTACGTCCCTAGGGTTTTGAAATTTAACTTTATTTCCCTAGGGACTGAAAGATATATTTTAGTCCCTATTATATACAGTTCTTTATGTCCCTTGCGTGTAATTTTAGTTTCCTAATTTGTCTGGAAAGATGTAATTTAATTTTTCAATTATTAACTTTTCTCATGTTGTGAAAATGACATGGAGAGATGAATAAATTATCTACCTATATCTTGCACATCTAAACAGGGAAATCAAAATCAACAAAAAAAAACTGGGGCAATCGTAGGACTGTGTAATCAACATTATGTATCAGAAACGCTACCCCAAGATGTTCTTAGAGATCATGTAGAAGTTTTTAAAGGAAATAGGTGAGTTTTCTAGGAGAGGTAATATGTGGAAGCAAATGAAATCAAACCTCTACCTATTCTCTCTCCCAATGAAAATGCACTGAATATAATGAATGAGGATTATGATCAGGACAATATCGGTATTCTATTCCCAGTGAAATGTGTGACTGCTTCGATGTTAAAAAACTGGTAAATATCTGGGAAAGATGCTATATAATTTGAGAAATTTTGAAATAAACCTAATAGGCTGATGTGAAATATTGTAGGAAATATCCGATTGATAGATATTCTTGAAAAATACTTTCAAAAATCGCCGTTTTTTAATATTTCAAATTACGAAAAAATAATATATAAGGATAACTGACCTTTATGACGAATGACATTAATGACAGGTTGATACTATGGATACCAATCCAAAAACGCTCAAGAAGCTGCCATCGATAACTAATGGTCAATTCGTTCCCGGCGGTGCAAATTTTGATACCAATTTTACTTTTACAGTCTCACATTTACGCTCCCAAGCGAAAAAAAACGTTACGCCACTGGTAATGTCCAATGCAGAAGACCGAGGGACTTTTCATGTGTCTCTATGTTCCCATGGGCCGCCGGGCTGAATCTCGTCAGCACCGTTGCTGGATGATTTCCCAAGTGGGATCGGTGCAATGTCTAGATTTTGAGACGGCCGACCCCCCAGTTCCCCAATGGTGTACTACCGATCGCTTAAACGCGCCTCAGTGCCCCTCCATTCACACACGCACTTCCGATCGAGTTAGCTTTGAACGGGATGGATATTTGGAGTAAATGTGTAAACAGTAAGGAAATGTATATTTAGGAAAGTGGATTTCGATAGGAGAATGGAAACAATGAAATATCCGATTGATATTAGCGTCAATCAATTTTTGCGGTTTTTCACGAAAGGTTACTTTTTAATTACAAAAATTATGTTGAATTTCATGTATACCAGTTTTCAAACAACAACAATGTATGACAAAATTCGAAAGTGATAACACACTCTTTTGAAATTTCGATGGCGCAAAAGTTCTTTATCTTTCTATCATGGCTTTGCACACATTATGGAGTTGAGTTGCACAGTTATCTAGCTTTTTGGGTAAATCACTCATTTCCAGTCTAGCTATGTTGCTCTATCTGACTCGTCTTGTCTTTGGATTTTTTATGCCAGTTTATCATCACGCCTGCTTCCTGCATTCATTTTGATCTCGGAATGTTTATTATTGTGACAGGTCGGCCCTCAATCGTACGACGGCGTGTTGGCGTCATCCTAACAGTATAGTTTTTTATTAAAATTTAAAAATTTTGATATTTTTTCTCAAAATTTTGAGAAACCTTGTCAAAATATATGCGTTCTCCAACTTTATCAATCGTGGTGGCGATAAATTATTTATGAAAATCTCAAAAATTAGCTTTTTTTTTCAAAATTTCAACTTTCTTCTCAAAATTTCGACTTTTTTTTCAAAAAAATTCAACTTGTTTTCAAAATTTCGACTTTTCTCTCAAAATTTTGACTTTTTTCTCAAAATTTCGACTATTTTTCTCAAAATTTTGAAAAGGTTTCTCAAAACGTACCGAAAATGATTAGAACTTTGTTTACTCTCTCTATTCGTCATTTAATTTCAATTTGAAACAAAAACTTATGTGACTGTGGAAAAAATGATGACATAATATAATATTAGGTTCAAAGATTCAATCGGATACATTATAAACAAATAAACCCCTAGTTACCGTAACTTTAGGTAAATATGTTTATAACTCCCTTGGGAGTTATACTAACCAGTTTTAAATATCTAACTCTCTCTAATATACATATTTACAAAAACAAACCGACAATTGTCGATAAATACATACCATGTCCTGAAGGTAAGCCCACATTATAGTTTCACTCATATTTTTTTCTGAAATCGCTCAAGAATGCGCACTTTCTCGGGGTAACTTCAGACCCCAAAATACGCTAACCTTTTCAAATCAAAAATTGTTATGTATTTATAAATATTTCTTAATTTATGATAAGGTGATTGCGATTACAGAAAAAATTTTATGTGTACCTCGTAGTAAAAGCACGTATTCCCAAACATCAATGCTTATTGGCCTCGGCTAAACGCCTCTGCCAACAATTTACATTGTCGTCCGGTAATGTAATGATTTTACTACAGATACACAATATACTATTGCTTTCAATGCGGTTAACTTATAGCCACTGCATCAGGAATCAGGAATTTGTCATATTCTTATTTATACTCTGGTTCCGACTTTGTTGGTTGTAGTACGGCAGAAGTTTTCTCAGCCTTTCGCAACAAATCGCTAGAATATTCAATTCTCTTCAAGCTTCCAATCATTTTTACAAATTAATTTTGACAAATATTTACAAACTTCTCAGTTGATATGGTAATCATGCCAACTCAATTTTTAAACAACGTTCGTAATTTTGAAAACCAACAAAATTTGGTTTTTATATTTCATTCAGTATGAAATTAAATGAATTATATATCACGTAAGTTATTGGATGTTGATAACCTTTGGCAACAATCCGTTGAAATTGCAAGCTGTTTCTCTCTGTAATTAACATCGTCATGACTTTCTTGATACATAAATAACTATAAAAACATTTCCTCCGAGGTATATAAAAAAAAAGTTAACATTTGTGAACCAGTGATTATTGTTATTATTATTACTATTACTGGTAATAATACACCATACCTAAGCCATGGAGAATGATACCAACTAGGCAACTTTTCATCCGCTTCTTTTCTGTACAAACCATGTCGTCCCCTTTTTCTCCATCCGATGTCACAGCATAAGATGGCCAACCCATACTTCCGTTACTCATAACGAAATTAGGCTCGCAAACTTTATGTTCACCGCGTCAAGAGAGCGAAAAGAGTCTATGAAGCCCTCAGCGGGTTTCCTTCAGCGGCCCATCGTAAAGATCCGACGAAAAGGGATTTCCTTTTCAACGAGACGCGTATAATTCAAAGAATAATCGTCACCCCAACTCTGTCTCCTCTCTAATTTTAGTTCAGACCCGTAGTGGTCTGGACGTGTCAGTGAAGAAATATAACTCCATGGCAAACAATCTTCTACATGAAACAGGATGCAGAACATATCGAAGTATAGATGGAATTGCATTCACTAATTTTTCAGTCTGTTTGTTCAAACGTCTAAGCCAATTACTAAACGCGTTTCGCCGAATTTTTTTGGTACAAGAATCACTGGACTAGCATACGAATTTTCAGTGTCCGAAGCTATACCATTATCACGCCATTCTTTCATAATGTCTTTGATTTTCTCTCTTTGGGCCAGACTGTCTCGATATGGTTTACTAATTATTGGTTTATTATTGTCAATAATGTCAATTTGAATTGAATCAGTACAACCTAACTCCTGAACAGCTGAAGAAATATGGCCCAACTCTGGTTTTTCGCTACTGTTGCAGTCCTCAACTCATCTACCACCCAACAAGTGATTAACATGACTGAATTCGGTTGAATAGTAACCTTCTCTTGGTAGATGACAAATGACTCATCCTCAGTAAATGTTCTCCAGAGAATAACATCGGCTGATTGGACTCTCACGGGTACAAAGCATAGAGAAACTTCGTCGACAAAAACATGGTTTAATAATATACTGGCTCTCACTGCTCCCAGATATCGACTCTGGAACCTCCACAACCAGACAATTTTGACTCTCCTGGTTCTATTATTTGGCCTTTTTGAGCTGCTCTAGTAGTGATTGTACAAACTGCTCTTTCCGGATCGATTAAGGCTTGGTGTTCCATATCGTTTACTTTCACTTCACTTTTACTTTCACAATTTTATAGTGCATCGTCTTTTGATGTTTGGCAAAGAAAAGGCGATAATAGAAGAAATAGCAGTTAGTAACACTTTCTCGATGCGTATAATAGATAATATTATAAGGAAGAAAAAATTTAGGTTAAGAATGATCATAATCTCGACACTACAGAGCCTTTTGGCAAAGTCGAGAATTTGGGAAAATCTAGAATCTACGAAATTAAATGTTGGGACTGGGAAAATATTATGGACAGACTAAAACATCTATTAAAGTAAGATAAAAAGAACACTTAGCAATCTAAAAATACGGAAGAACGAAAAAATCAGCAGTCGCTCATCATGTTTTGCATAGACTTTAGTTAATTCAGATTACTTAGACAAGTTAAGAAAAACAGGCATCTAGATGCCTATGAAAGCTTAGAAATAAGTTGATGATATTATAATAATGATTGTGGGCCAATACCTAATAGTTTACTGTAAAGCTTGTTAAAATAATTATTGTTTGTTATCGCATGATGTTATTAGCATATACATTCACCCAATTAGTAGATAACGCAATATTGTGAAATTAATTTAAAACAAACAAGACGCAGGTATCTAGCGGAGGTATCTGAAGGGTATAAATAAGGACATCTCTGTATGTAGATATGTAGATTTAGTTTAATCTTCCCACTTGAAGATGATCACTTGGTGGTTGAAACACGTGTCGAGGTGTTAGGAATAACGGTTTGGTGTTGGGATAGAACTCCAGAACCTACTCGGATAAAAAAAGTACGAGGCAAAAATCCTCTTCAACTTGGCCAGATCCCGAGATGAAACGAACGGCAATACTGTCCAATACATCACACTATTCGATCAGTTACCGGTTATCACTTTGACATCATCATCATTATTTTCATCTGAGCACCAATCTCTTTGAATAATAGCCAATAGTTCCTAGTCCGTTGCTGCTCTTGCTTTTTTTAATTCAATTTGCCTTTCGGTGATTTTCACTTTAAATAAACGTTCGTGTATCTCACGTCCATGTAGAATGGAATTCTCCAGCCCATTGAACATGTAATACCGGCAGAGAATTAACGCTATATAAGAAATGACTGGAATCAGAAAAGTTTTATTTCGATTCGGTGGAATGGAACTTGGATTTGATGCGAGTTTATTAGGACTCGAGTGATTTTTATCGCTCATTTGAATTCAACATTCGGAAGTAATTCCCAGCTATGCAGCAGTTCCTGTACATTTTATAATAGAGAGCGAAAACTCCTGAATGTAATTCATTTAGTATAGATGGAGAATTAATGAATTACCGAGGAACTGCCACTAAGAAATTAATATTTTAGAAATAATTCACAATATCGCAAGACAGAGCTGATCAATAATTGGTAGATATACTCGTACATATACTCAATAATTTCGGTTTTAGTACCCGTACATATCGGTAAAAGTATCCGTTACCCGCGTCTCCTTTTCGATTACATTTTCCGAGTACATTATTTTGCAATGAATATTATCAAAATACATATTTATGATTCAAGTTCGTGGAGTAGAACTTTTTTGTATGATCACACGAGTACATGACAGCTATTCATATAACAAGTTGCAGAATGAGTTTGTTCACACGTAATTTCGTAATTTAGTTGGAATCTTCATTCCTATAATATGATGGATCACACTGAAGACAAGCATAGGGCAATAGCTCCATTTATATTGATTTGCATAACACGAGCCTCGAATGATAATAATAATAATAATAATAAATTTATTATTTACCATAAATACATGTTACGTGAAGCACAAATAATGAGGGTGTACAATGGTAAATAAAAGGAGAACTGTTAGGCCGAGTGGCCGATTCTTCCACAGTTTCCTCGTGATTATGTTGCCGGGTAGCCGGTAGCGGAAGCACTGCCAGGATCTTACTTTCAGTTGGCAAGTTGTCATGATACCGAATTACCCGTCAGACTGTCTTTCGATCAACGTTTGAAAAATTAACTTATACAACTGTTATTCAATAGTTGCGAAAATCTCGAATTGAACAACAGAGCTATTGTAGTTAACCATTGGTTGGAAATCATCAAAAAAATTTAATTTGTCATACAATAACATTTTTTTTTAAATCATCAAAACCAAAAATCAGTTAGATTCCCGAATTCTCACAAACGAATTGAATCATTTGAACAAAAAAAAATTTCGCAAAAAATAAAACAGAGCGATCAAAACCGATCCTCCCCGTTTCATCAAGGGTATGGTTTCCTCTTAAGGTCTGCTTTTTCGGAGTCGTATTTTTTGTATTAGTCGACGAAAATGAATTTGAATATGTTTCTCTCTTCTAAAAAGCGCTGCAATTATTTTTCGTGATCTTTATAACACCAAAAATAAGCCTGTAAAAGCAGGCGTTGAATCATCATTCTTGAATACCTACTTTTTTACTATTCAGTTGATAATTTTGGAGCGTTCAACACTGGAGAAGGGTATACCTTTTATTTTTGGTGGATTTTTCAATAAACCACTTTGCATAGATCATTCCGAGATATATATAATATTTCAATAAATTATTAATTTGATTAAATTAAAAACATATGACAATCATAACTTGAAAAAAAAGCATATATTCAAAAAGCGTGGCTCAACTAAATTATGGGAATAACGATGTTAATGTTTCCTCCATGGTCTCTGCAATTTTTTAGAATCATTTGAATCTCAGTTCTCTGTACAGGGTGAACAACCACTACTTAACGAAAATTGAATGGGGTACTAGTCGTTGAAACACCCCTGTGAAATTCCAGACAAATCAGAGATCATTTATATAATTATTTTGTTCGCCAACCTTCCCTAACGTGCCAGTGGAATTAACCTGTCTCTCCGCTTGACTCCGCCTGAATAGACTCTCGATCTAAAATATCTGAGGTTCCACGCGAATTAACAGCTGCAGACTGTCAGTTTGAGAGCATTACTCAACGTGTTTTTGGTAATCCATTATTCAAAAAATCATTAATAGATTTGATCTAATGTGATTTGTGCTCTGAAGAACATTGTGGTCGCGTAAACGGAGAGTTTGTTCGACACCAATAGTATTCACTTGAACTTTTTTGATGTACTGTGGTGTGTTTTTCAAAAATCATTCATTTTGCAACTTCCTATTGGTTGCCATGTTCATAAAACATTATTTCAAATAACCAGCTTCAGTTTGATCAAGGAAGAGGAACAGAGAAACACTTATTCTGCATTTCCACGTGCGTTCATCCAGGAGCGGCGCTTTCCTACACTTAGAAAGGGTATTTTTTCCAAATGTCACTTTGTTTTCTACTTATTTTAACAAATTCCTTAATGCTAAATAACAATTCATTTAGAGACAAATACTCGTATCTAATTACCGTCGAAATTGAAACGCACAATGAAAAATATTGGTGAGAGCCATATTTCCTTCTTTTATTCAAATCATGATCAACATTTTTCGTGGACGATTTATCACATTTTCATGATGGAAAAACTCCATTCATTCGAACCAAATAGAGGTCGTAAATTCATTTGAATGAACAATGGAAGTATCTGCGTATGAATGTAAGTAATCCATTTTTCATCATACCGCGGTGCTGCGTCTCAACTTGTCACTCCGGCTTTGTTTTAGATTGATGAAACTGCAGTGGATTTTCACGAACTCCTGTGGAGATTTTGTTATGGCGATATGAATATACGAATGAAGAATTTTATTTTCAGAGTGACGCAGAATGTTGAAAAAGCGGAAAAAATTCTGAATCAATAGTTAGCTTCCATAATCTAACCAGATACTTCGAAATGTATGTGTCATTAGATGTTAAAATGAATAAGAGAAAATAATACCCGTATAAATTCAAATGCGCTGTCCACGTGGACTTCAAAATCGTTGGTATTCAACTAATTAAAATGGCGAAGCGTTATGTTAAACGCAGTGTATTGTTTGAGTGGTGTATCGAGGCTGGATAGTTATAAATCATTTTTTCAATTATGTATCGTCAAATCAAACGAAATTGACGTTGAGGGTTCGGAAAGAGTTTTTATATTTTGCAGTTGAAAATGGATATACTATACCAAATTTCAATTTTGTCAGCAAATATTGTAAAAATATCGCACTGTGGAATGGGTTACGGAGTGGACGCTACCCCTTCTCTCAACCTGAAATTTAACTTTTTGGGAAACTTTCATTCCTACAGAGATGCAATCAAATTGTGGCAAACTCAGTATTCTTCAAACACGGTATCCAACATTTTAGGCAACCGCCCATACACAACAAGAAATGTTGTTGGATAACTCCAGATTCGAATTCAGCACTCCAACAAAACATAGAGAACGATAATAAAATCTACTACTGGATTTTTGCAACGGGAAATTACCATATGCCTGTATTAGAGGTTCTAATTATAACAAAACGGTAATTCCAAGTTTCGTGGTCGTGTGGTATTATAGCATTTACCCCCATCAGTGTCTATATGGGAGAACGAGAACTACAAACGAAACATAATAATAGGTTAACCAACTCGTAGGGCCAAAATATTCAAATAATGAGATGAAGTAAATATTAAACTTCTTCGCATTTTCTCTGTGAAATGTTTCTTATCATACTCCGAGAATAATTTGCAAGTCTCTCATGTAGCATCAACATATCCTAGGAAAACAAACGACAAACACTAACAATTGAATAACGCCATTCTCTGGGGTGCCGTCTTGCGGTCGTGGCTTTCTTGATGGGTCTACATAACAAAGTGTCGGTACGTAAGATACGAAAGCGTTTCCTCGCTTAAACTATCAGCATCCGAAAACTCTGCGGGCAGAAAGAGGTTTTTTATGCAGTCGTTACGACGATGCTTGTCGATTCCTCTATGAATGTTGTCCTTCGCTCTCACTCTTTATGTCTTCAGTGAGTCACCCGTATCACATACAGTATGTTCCACTGACGGATTATTAAGAAAGGTACCGATTAGAAGTGTAGGGGAAGATCTAAATATAAAGATTGCTACTTCATATCAACTTTAATCAAATATTGAAAACTATATTTTTACGAATTCCTGCGGTTTCCAAAAAAAATATCTTATTGTAGAGTCTGGAGCCAGACCTGACCGCTTGCCGCTTTTGTGTCGCTAGAGAGGAGGTTCACATTAAGTCACTACGACTTTTACGGTAACGCTTTTACCGAGTGAAAGTTCCTCTGAGTATTACCCAACCGCAGGGATCTATTCTAGCACCAACACTTTTTTTCTCAACATCAATGATCTGTTTGGGAGCTATCTCCATGTCCAGTACTCAACAACTTGGTGGAATTCAATGCGAATAAAACCCAAGCATGTCTTTTCTCTAGAAAGGTCAATCTCACAGTGACCAGCGTAACTATGTCAGGAGAATCAGTATCAATGAAATCTTTCATTTCAATCCTCCATCCCTTTCATGAAAGAACCATGTGAGGTCCATTGCCAAAAGTGTCTCTCAAAAACTTGGTTTTTTGTTTCGTGCAAGGAGTATTTCACTTACCGTCAACTGATTATGATTTTTAAAGCACAAATCCGATCTGTCCTGGAATACTGTTTCCATATATGAGGTGTAGCACCTAAACACATATTGAAACTTCTAGTTTCTGTCCAAAAAAGAGCAAATCGTCTGGTCGGTGATACTTCGCTCACAAGCCCTCTCACTTCTCTAGAACACCGCAGAAAGGTTGGCGATCTGTCTCTGTTTCATAGATATTTTCATAGACGACGTTCTTCCGAAATATAATAAATCGTTCACCATTATAGTTCAGTCGACAGGTAGTTTCAGATAGAAAAAGGTCGGAAGTTAATGAAACTTTAAGATGTTGTTCAGGGATGGTTGAACATTTTCTCAAGTTTTGAACCTCGAGGACCCTGTGCTAAAAAAGTAGGGGGTAAATAACTTTTTTGCCTTACGTTCTACAGCAAAAACGTCGTTTTACTTTTTTGTAGATCGTCGAATTCCCTACGAATTTGTTGCCTCAAACATGTTTGTTTGTCAATTTGTTAACGAGATATGGCGCTTCAAAGAATAGGTAAACGGAAGGATAAGGTCGTGACTCTTGCTTCCGTTTCTTGATCGTTGAAAATTGCTGGTAAAAAATTCACTGTCGATCCTCTCACTCTCTTCCAGCGTGTCTGCATTGCCAAAAAATCTGAAGAAGATCTGAAAGAACTATTCAAGTTTGAACTCGCCAGCGAATTCGACAGCGTCATAATTACTGCTGAAGATGTGGATATACTGATTCTGTTGACAGCATTATCTACGTCCATAAAAAACATCTACCTTCAAAAAAGTGAAAGAGGCAGTGGTACCAGTGTCCTCTACTCGCCAAGTTCCTTTCCTCCCAAGGACATACTTTTCCTTCACGCAGTGAGTGGTTGTGATACCACTTCAGCACCGTTTGGATTGGGGAAGAAGAAAATTTGCAGTACCTACATGAAGAATACCTCCCTCTCTGCAGTAGTGGCCCCGTTTCTCACACCAAACGCTACTCCTCAGCAGATCAGCTACGCTGGAGAAAAGTTCCTGGTAGCAGTTTATGGAGGCAACATTGACAGAGACAATCTCGATGACCTAAGGTACCAACTATTCTCACACGATCAGAGACGAAGGCTAAATTACAACTAGCCCGCCTACCACCAACAAGGGACGCTGCCAAGTACCACTCCCTCCGCACTTACCAGCAAGTACAGGCATGGTTGGGCAATGATCTCCCCCATCAGTATGGGGCTGGAGCCTAACCACACGAGGGGTACTACTAATCCCCACAACCAGAAATGCTGCGCCGGATGACATCCTCCATATTGTTTCCTGCAAGTGCAGCAAAGGCTGTAGCAGCGGAGCTTGCGGCTGCAAGAAAGCAGGTCTCCGATGCTGAGCAATGTGCAAGCACTGCACAGGCCACTCCTGCGAAAACGCCCCCGCAACTGATTTGATCGAGGACTCACCAGAAATATTGGATGAAAACGACGACAGCGACATCATTGACAGCCTTATCGCTCAGGAGGACGACGAGCAGAACTAGCGGCTAAGAAATCTCGGCAGGAAATGAGTACAAATGAGTACCTACCCATTATGATTAGCCATAATATCTTTATTACTCAATATAATATATACCTTGAGAATAACTTAATATTGTTAATTACATTAATTTTTTTCACGAAAGGACTACGTCTTTTTTCCTTGTCCTGGGATAATTATGTAGGGGAACGGGGGGATATCGATCCGAAAAGTAACTGATATCAATACAAAAATCATGTGAATAGGTATGGTTGGCTTTCATCAGAAAGTTACCTTTTGAGAACTCGGGTTGGGTGGGGGGAAGGAGGAGTGGGGTGTCCAAAGTTGGTGACTTCAACTAAGAACCATAATTACTACAACATTTCATCATAATTCGGGTATAACAGATGAAATAAGCTGTAATTTTGCATTTTTTGTCATTTCTTTGCAAATTTTGAAACATGACCTTTTTTTGACGTGCCATATCTCGGTAGCGAATTCACATACAAACATGTATTTTCGCTCTACAAAAAAGTATCGATATGTTTTTTCCGTAGGACGTAAGAGAAAAAAGTAATCGAGGAAAAACCGGAGAGAGATCAAAAATTTTGCAGTTTCTCCCCCCCTCTACTTTTTTCGCACAGGGTCCTCGAGGTCCAAAACTTGAGAAAATGTTGATTAACCATCCCTGAAGAACCTCCTGAAGTTTCATTAACTTCCGACCTTTTTCCACCTAACCCCACTTTTTTCAACCTGTCGACTGATCTATTAGCGGTACCACAAGACTGATCCGTCAAATTCAGTCCTTCAGTCACTTTGGAGACATCACTTTTCCAGGGCACGTTCTTTCAACGAAAGGCTAAGGTTTGGAAATCGCTGCAGGGGGAGGTGTTCCCTGAGGCATACACCAATTCCTACCTACTTTCCTTCGGCTCTCACGATGTTCTCCGAACATTCCAGGATTTTCCTTTTTTTGAGAACCAGAACATAAAAAAAATGGAGTGATAACTATCTAATATCTTCGGTAAGGCCATGTCTCAAACTCAAGCCACCAGTCTCTTTACTCTATGCAAACACTGAGAATAATTGTTATAAAGCCAGCTCTGCGTTCCACAGCTCCCAGTCAATTTATCTCCCCGACACTGTTCGAAATGCTAATTTGGAGTAACAAAAACAGTATTCAATTAGTGCGACAGCTACAGCCATTAGGAATAACGTAAATCACGACAAAAAACGGACCATTAACGTCTTTATGATTGGTTTCAATTGTTTTTTCAGCTAATGGCACTTTGATTTTGAGAGAGAATGCTGCATGAAGGTTTCTGTACTGTAGTTTGGATTGATGGCGAATTGACAGTGATATAACACTTTGATCAAAGGATGGATTCTCTATCAGAAAATGTTGCGATGGGGAAAAAAATTTATTTGATTATTCTCTGGCTGAAGTAGCAATGGCTCGATGGCTGGAACAATAACAGTCGGCTTCTTTCTGTAGATATTCTTTGTCTGACCTGTAGTCAAATTGTGTTGAGGATAACTTCTATGTACATAGTTGAAATACACTTAAAAATTCTGGTTGGTTTCTGGATTTTGCAGTGGCCGTCGTTGGTTGAAATATCCAAACGTTTCAACTGCAACTACGACAGTCATCTTCAGTGGCGTGGTCGAAGTGCTCGTCTTGAATTATCAACTGAAATTGAAGCTCTCTTTCCAGGCACGTCATTTTGTAAAATATTGGGCTGTCACATAATTTTGGTATCTTGACTTGTATGGCAGTTAGGTGGGGTGAATGCCAAAAAGCTGGATGGCAATAAGAGTAGCAAACATAAGAATGCCAATGACTTACCAATTTCTGGGCACCTGGCGTACCTTTTAAGCGACCATATCCAGACAGATAAATTAAACAAAATATAAAGCTAAAAAGTATGTAGGTACTAAATAAAGCAAACATAGAACAAATTTTTTGAAACAAGGTTTCATTTATCAATTATTAAACTGCAAAGTAAAAAATATTATTTTCTGAATGGAAAACTCAGCAAATATATATTTCCCAAAAGATTGAGGAATGAAACATTATTACACTTGAAATAAACCCCATAAGCTTTGAAAAAAATATGTATATCGTTTTTTATTTCTGTGTTCCCTATCATACTGAATATTATTTTTTACATTACAGTTCAATAGTTTAAACATAAAAGTTTGTTTTCTAGAAAATTCAACACGTAAATTTTTTTTACTATAACTGCTCAAATTTCGCGTGATTGGTCGTCAAATCTAATGATCGATAACCTATCTTCATGCTAAGCCATAATCAGTCAAACATAAAATGTATATACCAAAGATAAGGGGAGTGTTTGGAACATGTTGTGATAAACTTTAACCTTATTTCGAAGATTGGTTCTTGAATCGTCTAGCCTGTGTGAGTGTGTTGTCTCAGTTGTTCCTTATTTACGTATAAGTGCTCAAGGAGAGAGTAATTGGATCAAAATGAAAGCAGTTGTAAGAACAGAAAACTCACGGGTGAGGTTAAATTTACAATCAATTTCTTACATTCTTTTCACCGACATATGCATCTACTAAATAATAAAATTATGGTACAGAGGATTCTGGTATTTTTTTTAGATAACGAATGACCGTGAAAAATTTAATATATTATCAGAAGATTCACTATCACGTTCACGGTTAATAGAATAGTAGGTATCATTTGAGCGTCTTAGATGGGTATATTACACATAAGAATGAAGTTTGCTACATAAGCCATAGGCGTGAAATAACATTTTGGAATGCTCAAGTCCTTTTTCGAAAAATTTTAATTACAAAACTCGTAAAACAACAAAACTGAGATACATGAAAATAAATGTGAATTGTACGAGTGCTCAACTACAACTAATTCTAACAGAAAGAATTATGTCATCTCGTTAGTAAGGCGATACTGCTGCGGCAGCATAATCAGTACATTTCTTGGGAAAGACGACGAACTCGGTGAGATATTTCCTCCCCTCGAAGATGCACAGGGTTAGCGAGGCATTTGAACATCTGACAGATTTAGTGGTGGTTGCTCGTTTTCTTTCTTCTTGTTGTTGCATCTTGATTTTGTTCTCTTTCTTGTATCTGATAAACCCAATCAATATGATTCCAAATCCATACAAAAGCATTGTTCATATGCTAGTAAGGGTATGTAACATTATGCTGAAGGACAAATTCGTTTGATTTTCAGCTATCATCCTCTTAATATTTTGTAGATCATCCAATTATATGTCTTCTAAAGAAATCTTGAGGTTTACTTTCGGCATTTCGTTTTCATTGGTATTGATATTTGGACATAATATTGCTTGTCCTGGATGGGTGAAATGTTCCTGGTTACTGATGTAGTTATTTGGCATCCCACTGAATTCTCGAATAGGTTTGTACCCTTGATTAATACGATTTCTTCTTGGTTGTAGCAGCTGATTTTTATTGTTTCTTCCTCTGGCAGCATGGTTATCTATTGGTTGGATTCTCCAAGTCTTTAGACTATAGGGTAATTCACAAGAACGTACGTTTGCTGACTCTTTCGAATTCGAATGAAAAAGTGATTAGTATATTTAAAATATATATAATTCTGTTATTGAGTGTATAGCTTTCTATTTTCACCATTTTCTCCAATAGAAGTACATTTTCTGAGGTAACCTCTAGAGGTAGCTGGTTTTTATTTAATTTGTTTTGTAAATACACAAGTTCGGAGAAAAATTTTTATTATATTAGGGTGCATCATGCCTAATCTCGAAAACATAATAGAGTTTTCAATGTCCTGCTTAATTGAGAAAATCATTTCATACAAGCTTATCATTTCAATAAACCATTTTTTATACACATTGAATTTTTCGATATACTTGACCAATTTTAACAATTTTGTTATTTTGGATTCAATTAGTTTTTGGTTGTGGCTAATTTTCTGAACGGTGTTATTAAATTTATTGATTACTTCAATAGAGAGGAAATTTCTCATTTTGATATTCAATGCTTATTCTTTTTGATTATTTTCCAGCTGTTCAATCGGTTTTTCGTATCGTTCCCCATCATTTGCATCTAAATTTTCTGAAATAGCTTCGAAAATTGATCCCAATCCATCTATTAGGCCGCGTTTAATTCTATTGGTATGAGATAAAACTTCGGTTAATTTGTATGCCACTTTTTTTTACAAAATTCATGATTTTGACATAATTTGATGGGTCATTCAGGTACAGTGCATTTTTACTTATCGTTAGTAATAATTTTTGAGCCTAGTTCCCCAACAAATTTACCTCTGAAACTATGGGTTGTATATCATGGTAGTGAATTAGTTTGTATGAGCTTTCTTGAATTTTTGCTATCCCGAGTTTGAGTGGGGTTAGACCAGGGTTCGCATCTAAATTTCTAATTTTTACCTAAGGCGATCCGAAGATGCCTGGTGAGCTGAAAAAATATGAATTGATAGTCAATTATTGAATCTGAAAGTCTTTTTCAAGGGACGTTTTAAATGATCCATGTAGATTTTTTCTTGATTATTGGTAGCTACCATTTTTTGCTGAATATTTACTGACTTCAATTTGGTGGATTTCTTGAACTTATTAGCGGTTTTTGGCCTTTTACGGATTTTCTGAAATATATTTTTATTTGGTTAATATATTTCGGGATCAATTTAGATTTTTCTTCATGGTCGTTTATATAGACATTGATTAAATTTTTTTCAATTTCCAAATTAAATGGGTTGCTGCTGATATGACCATTAATAACGTCAATCGGTTTGCGATTCGTTACAGAGTGTAACGAATGATTGTAGGCGAGGATCGCGTACAGCATTTTCAGGAAACCTCTGGTGTTGAGAATTCTTACATGTTCAATTATGATCGAGTGGAAACGTTTAATAGCTCCAATCGATTGGGGGTGTTTTGATGAACAAAAAAGTATCTTGATTTTGTGCAGGCCGAGTAGTTCCGCGATTACAGAATTTTTAAATTAATTGCCGTTGTCGACGATAATTTGCTAGGGGACACCATGATGTGAGAAGAACTGGATCAGATGATCGACTATCTCCGTACTTCCTAGGGAGTTGAGATGATATGCCTGAGCATATTTCGAAAAACTATCAATGATGGTCAAGAATTTACTTTGTTCTAAAGTGAAGGTATCCTTATGTATGATTTTAGAAGGTTTCGTGGAAGAGAGAGTGGCATTCATTTTGATGTTTACATGGTGTCGTTCATATTTGCTTTGTTGGCAAACTTCACAATCGTTTATGAAGGAATGGCCAATAATATTTTTCTTCAATGCGTTGAAATGTTTCGTCTATTCCTCTGTGCTTGGTCTTTCCTTCGTGATGATTTGTTATGGTTTCTTCCTTGTCAGTAACGTCAATCAGTTTTTTCGTACACTTCTTCAGTTTTAAGGGAGATTATTTAAAGTATTGTTGAAGGACCCTTGAGAAAGTTTCGCAGAGATCGGGGTTTTCGAAATACAGATAATATTGAGTGTCAGGATTAATGTAACTTTTTACAAAATCAATTACATCTTTTTACGAAGTTGTTTTTTGAAAGTTGAACGAGAATAGTTACTTTTCCTTTTTTGATTCTTGATTTACAAGATGAATGCAAAACTGAACTGATTATTATTTGATTCAATCCATAGTTAACTGCTGTTTCTATTATTGATTGGTATTTCGAAAACTGGATTATCTTCAGCATTGGAATGAATAGTGTCATTGTCATCTATATTTCTGTTGGGGTCGTCTTATTGGTGTTCTTTCTCAGTATGGTTAGTTGTTTGTAATTGTTCTAGGTCATTTGAGGGTTCAGTGTTTCTGGAAAGTTCTGGATCTGGTTGAACTTTAGTCAAAACGTCGTCTTTGTCATTTCTGGTGAATTCTGTATTATCTGTGTTTTCTATATTTTCTGATTCTTCTGGTGGTGAATGGATAGTTTCGGTAAGATCTACTGGAGAGTTATATCATGATTGGGATTATTGGGGTTTTGGAATAGGGCTATTTGATTTGCATTGAAGTCATCCGACTCTTTTAAAATTTCGTCTATTTGATTCCAGAAAGGGTCTGTTTCTTTGGTGTGTATTTCAATTTTAGAAAGGGGGGTTTGCGTTGGTATTCAGCGTTCTTCTCTTGTAAATGATATTGTAGTCATATTCGTCTAGTTTTATACGCCAGCGTGTTAACTTTGAGCTGGGATCTTTCAGCGAAAAAAGCCACTGTAATGGTTTGTGATCGGTAATGATGTTAAACTTTCTGCCATATAAATAAGATCGAAAGTATTCCGTTGACCAGACTATAGATAGGAGTTCTTTTTCTATGACAGATTATATCTGTCCGGTATCATTGGGGGTGCGAGATGCACAAGCTATTGGTAAGTCGTTTCCAGTAGGTTCTTGTGATCGCATCTGTGGTCAAGTTGAACGGCTTTGATAGGTCGGGATACTGCAAGATTGGTTCATTCATCAATGAATTCTTAAGTTTCGAAATAAGTAGTGACCTGTTGATCATGGATTATTTTGGCACCTTTCTTCAAGCATTTGTTCATCGGTTTGGTTATTTTCTATTTTCTAGAACTAGGAGGACTAGGAGGCCAGGGAAGTAGTTGTTTTCTGTCAGATTTTTTCCTCATATTTTCCACATGATGGAAATACTTGTAGAGAAAAGGGTACGTCGACATTGTCGATTATATTATTTCATTCATTTGATACCCTCCGGAAAAAATTCTTGAACAGGATTATTCTTCCCCTTGTTTTTATCTTAGTTGGAACTCACTGGTCCATTTTGTACTCGATTTGTTAATCGAAATATCTCCACAAATCTCATTTTTTTAAATTATAAATAAAATTGTGATCAACATCAGATTCTCATTTAGCTGTTTGTACTATTACTTGTGAAAACAATAGTTTGAATGTGTATATAAAATATTGCCATTTCTAACCTGGAAACCTGGAAAAGTCAGGGAAAATTTCCCAATTTCTTTTGTGGGAACCCTGGAAAATATGAATAGAAAATCCATAAAATCTGTTGTCGAATCATCTGCGGCTGAAAGAAAAACTTTAGTCGCTATTTTCCATCGTTCAAGATAATCTCTTGGGAGGTATTCATGTTGAAAAGGGGACATTCTCCATGAAAATTGAAGAATGAAAAAAAAAAGCAAATTCATTCAGAGAGTTGATTTTTTTTAATGTCTAGTTTTCATTGAAAATTCATTAAATAAATTAGATAGGTAGAATGTTATTCAAAAATATCACTTGTCTTGAACGATGGAAAATAGCGACCAAAGTTTGTCTTTCAGCCGCAGATGATTCCACAACAGATTTTATGAATATTTTATTCATATATTTTCGAACAAAAATCAAAATTGTTTACCATACTATTTCCATTCAATCAAACAGACAAAATGATTTTTCTAGTAGAAGAAAATAAAAATTGAATGAATTTATATTTTCATGTTTTAAGAATAAATGAAGAAATAATCCGTGCTATAGTTTAAATCATACAAATCTGAAAAAAACGAAAAAAAAACGTTACTGATAAATGTGTATGCCGGCTACAAATCCTACTGAGCCACTCACCTTTGATTCATTGGGATACGAGCATTCTCTATTACTTTTAATTTATCAGGGAGTGGTGTTAAGCAGGCCTTCCACACCAGCTTTTTGTCGCTGGCTTCTTGTCTCTAGCCAATCAGAGTGTACTTCAAAAGTAGCCGCCGCTTCTTCAAGGTCATGCCGCTGTTTGTTGGTTCAAGTTTTACTTTTAGCGTCATGCTATTGACTATCTTTGTTTATGAATATGTTGCCATCTCTTTTTATAGACATATTAATGAAACGAATAAAATGATATGTCATAAAACCCAAACCAAATGAATTAGGAAGTGTTTTCAAACTATTCTTCGGTGTTTTTGGCAAGAACTGACAACTAAATTAATAACAATGGAGAAAAATTATTTGTATATGTGGAAATGGTCATATAAAAATAGCTGAAAGCTGGTATGGAAGGCCACCTTTAAGCTTATGACAAAACCATGTCAAACAAATATTTCATCGAATAAAAATTCGACGGAAACCGATCGGCATACGTATCAAGTATGGGTCCTAAGTTGAAGCACACTACGGTGCGCAGAACCGCGGTATTCGTATTCGGAGACGGATCTGTCAAAAACACAAAAGTTAGGTTATGAAACCATAATCTTCGAGATATTTGATATTTAATATATGACATTAGGAAGGTTCGGTATACGTTTGGGTTGAAGAGTGGTTTTAGGGGATTATTTCCCCAATATCGTAATTCGATGCGATGTGACGTTTAAGGGCGAGTTGTATACGGACAAGTTCACGGCGGTTCAAATGAACCAAGCTCAGTTATTGCCAATGAGCTAGAAACATCATTGGCTAATCTCTAGTAATTGAACACGATGCAACGGAACTGTTATAGTGAACTTGTCTTGTACAACTCGCCCTAAACATAAGCTGCGTTTTTTTTTCCTTTCGTCGACCCCTGTCAGAAAATATTTGAATCTGTCGAGTGCTTACGAAAGCGTAGAAGGGCCACAAAAATTTTGTTTTTATTTCAAACATTTTTCCGACTTAGATCTCGGAATTCCGACTTAGATCTCGGAATTCCGACTTGCATCTCGGAATTCCGACTTGCACCTCGGAATTCCGACTTGCATCTCGGAATTCTGACTTGCATCTTGGAATTCTGACTTGCAACTCGAAATTCCGACTTGCATCTCGGAATTCCGACTTGCATATCGGAATTCTGACTTGCATCTCGGAATTCCGACTTGCACCTCGGAATTCCGACTTGCATCTGAATTCTGACTTAGATCTCGGAATTTTGATTTATATAGGCGATACGCCATCTGACGGAACATATGAAATTTCAACAAAGCAGATAGATTTAAACAAACCATTCTTGCTTTATTTCGATAGGGTTTGGTTTTGTTCTGTTTTTCCCTTAATAATACGGATTTTAAAAACTTGGTGAACATAGATCATATTAACAATATTTATTTTAGTCTTTCTGGACGTAAATCCAAAGGAGGATAAAAACTAATGTTAGGTGTCATCTGTTTCCTACCAGCATGCGGATATGTTCTGCACATTTCACAAAACAAGATTACAAACATGGTGTAATAAAAGTTAAAATGAGATGAAGACATGACCGATCAGGTTTGAAGAAAACTGTAATATATACTAGCCATACCTTCTTTCAATTTCTACAATAGTAGATGAGTCAGAATATTTTTAGTAGCAGGCGAAGAGACGAGTAGGAATGTATTAAAAACAGCTTTGGATGTAACTTTTTTTCATGTTATATGTTATACTACGTCAAATTTGTCTGCAACTATCAAGAAAATGTCCTGTCGTGTAGTTTTCATGAAAATAGCAACAATTCGGAATTAGAAGAGTGCAGTGAAGAAAGTATATAGGCAACAAGATAAACTGAATGCTCCAATAGCTTTATGTAAAATATTATAATCTCAACTGAATGCCACTGTGGTAGCTGCTGATGGAGTTCATATTGAACAAGCAAATCAAAGAATCAAACAATATTCATTTCTCAGTGGTACAGTGGCCCTCAGTAAGCATATCGGAGGATATTGTAACTATAGCTTATGCCATTGCCAATTTATCTTCATGAATTTTAGCCAGTAGGTTCATGAATAGCTATAGCTGCCTGCCAAGTATGATTTCGTTATTTCACTATTATTATTAGATTTGCACTTTTTCTGATTCACTGTAAATTGTTCATCGAAAATAAATTGAGTGAATTAATATATGATTTTAAATTATTTATTTTCTCATATTTCATGGAACATATATGCTCAAAAAAGTACTTATTTTTTTCAACGTTTTTATTTACATTCTACAGTATTCATAGTCGGTCATATATTTAACATCAATTGTGTAAATTGAATCATCAACAGATGCATAACTTACAAAATCACACTCTTCCAGATAAAGTAATACCATTTCTACTTGAATTTGGGCATCATTCTTCCATCCCATTGGTTGGCACTCTTCAACAATTTTAAAGTTTTTAGACATTAAATGGTTTTGATTTACCTGCAACAATTTTTTGTAAGAAAAATAAAAGAAGGAAATGAAAAGCTTTAACTATAAAGGGGCACTTGATTTTCTCAAACTTTTCAAGAAATGCAATTGTCTATAATTACTACATCTAATTTCCTTTTATTTGGGTGTATATTATTCTATGCTTCCTCAAATTATGTGTGGTGCAGCGTGCAGCAGTTATATAATAGGGCTAGGGCATTTGTACCACAATGCATATATGTTAACTAATTTGGTAGATCCACACAAAATCAAGTGGTTATCATTGATCTTTTCTTTCTCTCACGTTAACGTGAAGCAATATTAACAAAAAATAATATTCGAGAAACAACCATATCAATTTTAATTCGAAAATATGAATAGGACATTCATAAAATCTGTTGTGGAATCATCTGCGACTGAAAGACAAACTTTAGTCGCTATTTTCCATCGTTCAGTTCAGAGTCTTTTCACAATATCTATCAGATGCTATAAGAGCAATAATAAACATATAGAGATGCCCTCACTACTCAAACATAACAGATTCGTAGACAACCACGATGTCCATCTCTCTCAACATTCTCAACAATGAAATATTGTCAAGGGGACTGAGGGGAATGGGGGATGTAAACATTCAGTTCAGAGAACAATGGAACTAGATGCGTTAGTTGGAGGACAGATGTAAATAGAAACAAGGTGATGTTGGCTTAAAAAACAAGGATAGAAAGGCATCTCTATGTTTATATTTGCTCTGAGATCAGATGTAGTTCAATGTCCAGCGTGGCTTGTGCCGGGGAAGTAGTTGTTTTCTGTTAGATATTACAAATAAATCACATTTTTCAATTTTCATGGAGAATGTTCCCCTTTTCAACCATATCAATGTTCATACTTCACTCATTTTAAATTCAGTAAGGTCTTTTATAACAAAAGACAGATGTTTCACGTTCAAACTAGTTGGAAAACTTTTGAAACTAATGTTTATGGAGAAAATAAATAATAAATCACGGACTAAATGAGAAAAACAATGTAAAACAAGATTATAAAAGACAAGGTTATGTTTTATCTGCCTTGTCTGAAGTGTCAAATCAGAATTCTGAGATACAAGTCGGAATTCCGAGATCCAAGTCGGAATTCCGAGATCTAAGTCGGAATTCCGAGATGCAAGTCGGAATTCCGAGATCCAAGTCGGAATTCCGAGATGCAAGTCGGAATTCCGAGAAGCAAGTCGGAAATCCGAGATACAAGTCGAAATTCCGAGATCTAAGTCGGAAAAATGTTTTAAATAAAAATAAAAATGTTTGTGGCCCTTCTACGCTTTCGTAAGTGCTAGCACGTGCTAGTCAGTTGTTTTTGACGAGTGCCTGAATGGTTAAACTAAAATCCTTAAATTGATGCGCATGCGCTCAGTGAGTTGCCATTTTCCTAGCAATAGTAGCGACACCACCAGTCAATTTCCTCTCCTATCGATAGCTCAGAGTATTGAAAGACCATAGAGATGCCTTCTCCATCCTTGTCTTGAAGACAAAATATAACTTTCTATGTTTACAAGCGAGGGCCTTATACATGTAAGTCCGTATTAATTCGGGTAGTTTCGTGTATGCCCGCTCATTTCATTCAGATCAAGTTATCATTCTTCGTTTGTATTACTTTCTTACTACATTCTTACTCTTAAGGTAAACGAACTGTCGATAACATTTCACCACCCGTCACCTCCCTCGCCAACAAATTGTATAGAAAATTATATGACATCGCCTTGTCCTTCAGATCATTGCTTTTTACTATGTAGTTTGCGCTCTTGTAGTGCTAAGGCCACTGATTTTAAAGTAGAATAATAAGAAGAGGAGCACGCTTCCCGTGTTCCCTTTGCCTAGCTAACTTCATTACGCTTTTCAGTTGGAAGGTCACTAGTCACTAGACGTGTTATTATTTTGCTTTAATTAATATATTAATCGAGAAACCGAACAAATTTCCTTGCCAAAATGGGGAATGGAAGGACAAGAGAACGGTCCAGATCCCGGGACCGCTTACGCAGGCTTGAGAAACAAGTTCGGAGCCTGAGACAAGAGACCTCCCGTCTAGGGCCACAGGCCGGGGAGGAGAAATCAAGACAACAGAAATCCCGTCTAGGGCCACAGGCCGGTGATTGTGACTCTCTT
Source organism: Chrysolina haemoptera (assembly GCA_958298965.1). NCBI lineage: Eukaryota > Metazoa > Arthropoda > Insecta > Coleoptera > Chrysomelidae > Chrysolina > Chrysolina haemoptera. The sequence continues at coordinate 23,035,776 of OY282591.1, read as the reverse complement.
TCGATACCACAGGCCAGAGAGATCAATAATCATGTAGACCCTGTATCACCAGCTCCAGATGAGATTACTGATCCCAGTGAGGTTGAGAAGTAAATCATCTTCTGGCCAATTTTTGTCCCCTTATTTTTAGGTCAACAAGCCAAATGGTTCAGAACAATTTATACTAAATATTTAAAAGATGCCTATTTTTTAGTGCCTGTGCACAAATATTTTAGAAAATACCTATGGTCCAAAGTAGGTTACCCTTTGCTTACCCTTTGGCATTTCAACTGGACCATATGTATTTAATAAAATAATCAAACCGATCTTGGGTTGCCTTAGACAGTCAAATGTTAATTGTGTGTCATATTTAGATGATTTCTGGATTACTGCTACCACGGAAGATAAATGTCTGTCTTATGTTAGTTCTGTAGTCAGTCTATTGAAAAGCCTTGGCCTTATCATAAACTATAAGAAAAGTTGCAAGTCGTGTATATTTTTGGGTTTCTTATTCAATTCACAAAAGATGACAATCGAGCTACCACCTGAGAAAAAATCAAGTATTCACAAGTCAGTAAAGAAATTGTTGCACCGAAAACAAATTAAAATCAGAGAATTTGCAAAAATTATAGGGACACTTGTAGACTCATCCCAAACTGGATGGGGCTCTGTCTGCCAAGGGGAACATGCATATGGTAGGTGGAGTGCAATGGAAGGCAAAAACACATCAACTATTTAGAGTTATTCGCTGCATTTTATGCCATAAAGTGTTTTTGCAGAGATTTACTTTCTTGTAATGTCTTAATTCATATTGACAATACCACAGCCATGGCCTATATAAATAGGATGGGCAGTGTACAATTCACTGAACTTTGTAACTTAGCCAAACAAATTTGGCAATGGTGCAAAGAGAGAGAGATCTCTGGTTGGTTGCCTCATATATATCATCAAGAGCAAGACATTGACCTTTTTGCGTCCAGGCTAAATGCTAAATGCACAAATACATATCATGGCAAAGAGATCCAGATGCAGTACCTATCGATGCATTTACGGTGCAATGGAACTCACTAAATTTTTATGCACTTCCCCCATTTGCCCTCAAATTGATAATGCTCAATAAGATTTTAGTTCGAAAATATGAATAGGAAATTCATAAAATCTATTGTGGAATCATCTGCGACTGAAAGACAAACTTTAGTCGCTATTTTCCATCGTCCAAGATAACCTCTTGGGAGGTATTCATGTTGAAAAGGGGAACATTCTCCATGAAAATTGAAAAATGAAAAATGTGATTTATTTATGAAGCTGGCCATCAAAAACAATCCTACCAAGCTGACAGAAATATATAACGACCTCTTGGAACGACAAACTTTCCCAAGAACCTGGAAAAACGCAAAGGTGACTCTCATACCTAAGGGTCCACTGGAGAACCGAAAGTTCAGAACGATATGCCTACTGGACTCGGCGGGAAAAGTCCTAGAACACCTTATTAAAAATAGGCTTGAAAGCGAGATAGAAGCAAACAATAGTCTATCATCAAACCAATACGGCTTTAGGAAAAAGAAATCGACCACTGATGCAGTTGCCAAAATCATGGGATACGTTAACAACATGAGCCAAACTTGGATCGCGATAATCGCGCTAGATGTTAAAAATGCTTTTAACACGGCAGTCTGGAGCAGGATTTGTAGCAGACTGGTAGAAGAAGGCGTGAGCCAATACCTCATAAACATTATAGCCAATTACCTTAGCGACAGGACAGTTATGGTAGAACAAACACAAATAGAGATTACCCAAGGAGTTCCTCAAGGTTCCGTCCTTGGACCCACCTTGTGGAATATCCTGTACGATCCAGTCTTGAAGCTACGCTACCCTACAAACTGTAAGGCAGTCGCATACGCGGATGACCTAACGTTGGTGGTCGGCGCCAAAAACCGGGAAACACTAATAGGATCGGCGAACGAGGCCCTGAGCCAGGTCCTACAATGGATTACAGAAAATAAACTAGAACTTGCCACCAGCAAGACTGAAGTAGTAATCGTTAAAGGACCAAGAAAAAGGGAGGGCATTACTTTCAGAATAGGCAACGATGAGATTTCCCCACAAAAAACTATGAAGTGTCTTGGGATCACCATAGACGATAAGATGATCTTTAATGCCCACATTAGAACCGTGGTAGCTAAAGCTGATAAACTTACAAACGCATTAGGTAGACTGCTTCCAAATATTAGGGGACCCAAATACAAAAAGAGAATCTTACTGAACAATGTAACACAATCCATCCTCTTGTATGGCTCACCCATCTGGATAAGAGCCATGGACATTGATACATACTCTAAGATGCTCATCAGCACTCAGAGAAGAATGCTACTCCGGGTAGCCTCAGCATACAGAACGGGCTCAGCAATGGCGATAAACGTCATCACAGGAATCATTCCCATTGATCTGATGGCAAGGGAAAGAACGCGAGCATATAAAAGAAGAAATGAAGAAGGCAGCAGAGATGGAGAAGAGAGGGAAAGAACGATGGAACTATGGCAGGAGAGATGGGAGCGAAACCACGATAAAGCCCAATGGACGAATTTTAAGAGACCAAGCTATAGGTATCGTAGTAGTGCCGAATTGGCCAACAACCATGGTTCCCAATATTTGAGAAACTTCTTATTTCAGAAATGTTAGTAACAGAACCTATCTACTGTTTTCCATTTCCAGAACAAGGCACCCTATGTCAGCATCCCTTACCCTGGTTGGCCTGGTTGCAGGGAGGTTGTCAGAAAGGCTTTCATAAAACAAGGATACCCAGAGGACACTGTTGAAACATCATTGGAATCATTATCCTCAGCCACACAAAAACAATATGACACCTTGCTCAACTCTTAGTGGTCATTTTGCCAGGATTGCCACATAGACCCCTGCTCAGGAAGTGCAGGGGATGTTTTAAGTTTCTTCCAGAATCAGTTGGATAAAACACCTGTCAAATATGGGAATTTCAACCAACACCGTTCAGCACTCAGCCTTATCTTGCCAGGCGCTATAGGTGACAATATTCTCATTAGAAGGTTCCTGAGAGGAATCAGAAGAATGAGACCCCCAGGACCCCGTTATGAAGTAACATGGGATCCAGAAGTAGTTATACAATACCTGGCACCACTAAAGTCAAATGGACAATAAGTCTCTTAGAACTTTCCAGAAGATTTATAACCCTGTTAGGACAGGGCACAGGATCCAGACCTTCCATAAAATCAGGGTAGAAAACATTGTCTTCAATAGTTCAGGAGTGCTGATAGGTACATATCCCTGATCCTGTTAAAACAAGTGGGAAGAATCCTTATCAACCCTTTTGCGAATTTGGGAAATTTCAAGATCCAAAATTGTGCTTAGTAAATTGTCGATTACATCAATAGAACCCAGGGTCTGAGAGGAGAATCACAATCATACTTATTCTTGTAGACAAAGGAACCGTATGCTCTGGAAAAAATATTCTCTGCTCACTCCACACAACATGCTGCTACATCAATGGCTTACCGCAGAGGCGTGTCATGGGATGTAATCAGAAAAAGCGCGGGTTAGAAAGGACCAACATCCTTTGCAAGATTCTATAACAGAAGGGTCTGTTACAGAAACAAAATTTGCTGAAGCAATCTTTAAAAAATAGCCTTGCAGCATTGTATAGATAGAAACTTGAAATAAAAAAGAATAATCCATTCCAGCATTTATTTCCCAGATTTAACCAATCCATATCATTGGTTCCCGCAAAATAATAAAAATCCGCAATATTTTCACTATCTTTAAACAGCTACATAGTAAAAAGCAATGATCATATAGTTGAACGATCAAACGAACTTACCTGTGAGGTTCGATCGTGATTATATGACATCGCCTTGTCCGAGGATCATCCATATGATCATCCGATCATCCCACATCCAAAATTGAAAATCCCGCCCCAATCAACTATTGCAGGGCAATTCGAACGTAATGAAGTTGGCTAGGCAGAGGAAACACGAGAAGCGTGCTCCTATTCTTCTTATTCTACTTTAAAATCAGTGGCCTTAGCACTACAAGAGCGCAAACTACATAAGACATTTTCTAACCTGAGTTACCAACCCTAGTTCGGAAATTTCGGTGTTACCAGGGGTGTTACTAACCCGATCACTGACTCATCTTTCGTAACCTAACTCGAAGGCAGCGTCATTAAAATTGATACCGACACCGCAAGCACATTACTAAAAGATTTTGAATTTGTCAACAAAAAATATGGAATACTTGGTTATGTTACATTTTGAGACATTTGTTTTCTGGTTTTGGTCTTTCGTGTAGTAATTTTTTTCAATTTGCCGCCATACCAGTGATCACGTGACATGTGTCAAAATCGAGTTTCAGGTTATCGGCCAAGAATCTTTTCGCCAATACTCTAATAATAAACTTTTTTCCCATATGGTACATACTTTTTGGCGGTCACTGTGTATATATATATATATTTACTTAGTAAGTATATCAGGGTTATTTTATATAATACCTACTGACAGAGTTACCGCGAAAAATAGTTTTTAGAGATTTCGGGGGACATAGAGACACGTAAGGTGATGAATGAGTGCCACTGCTGCCAACATATAAGAATTACCGTGTTTGGTCCTATTTAACTATCCTTGTTCTTCTGGCTTGTCCTTGTCCTACTTGTTTGTAGGTTCAAATTCTGGCACACAACTGACGTCATCAAAACGGAGGGTCGCGGTCAAGGACATCACACACAGGACTGCTGGATCCCATTCCCTATCGTGACGTACCTCAGTGGCCCCCTACCTAGTCCATTCCATATATTTATGGTTCATTCCCCCGCTCAACAACTTGTTTTTCTTACGGTGGCCATCGCATTACGTCATTTCAAGGTTATTTCTGATACAAACATGGGAGATAGGAATCCAGCAGTCCTGTGTGTAATGTCCTTGGTTTGCGGTAACCCTGTCTACTTCATATTTATAATAACCTTGTATTCAATCGGTTAATTTCGTGAATATCTGCTCATTTCATTCGTATAAGTTGTCATTGTTCGTTTGAATTAGGGTCCGATGACAAAATGTAAACAAAGTCGCACCACTCGTCACCCTCCTCGCCAACAAATTGTATAGAAAAGGATAGTCCATGTTCACTTCAAAGCAGGTAAATATTATGTGTAGGTATAGGCATGGCATCACTAGTCTTTTATTACTCTGAGGACGCTGCCAACGAAACGCTTGTTCAATATCCTTCGACGAAACGTAAGAGATACATTCGATTTAAAATACACTACACTGTTTCAACTAGTCAACTGTCTGCACTAGACCTCGTAGTAGCAGACGAAAAGACTTTGAAGTAGTGCGGGTAGGGGATCACAGAATTTTCTATTCTGTGATTTGACACTTCACTTACTTGACCTTTCCTGCCCTTCACTGTTCACTCAGTTAGTTCAATTTTAATCAATCATCTGACCTGAGTCTGACGTGTGAAAGTGTGAGATAAGTTATCAGATTGATTCAGCCCCACTACAGCCCTAATTAGGAAAAATTGTGAAATTATTTGCAGTTATTTATAATACAGTCATATAATTATCAAGGTAATGAATAAATATATCTATTTTTATGTTTAATTCGGATATCAACCAACTGTACATGCTTGTGAAGGGATATCCGGCATTCGTATGCCATTATGTAGTTTCTATTCAACTAAACTTTATTTTTCATTTATTCCAATGAATAAATTTTTATTATTATTAGGTTTTTATTAGCAAAATACTAATTTACAAAATTACAGAATATACATGTGTACCTATAAAATTGCACAAAATGTAGAGCACTTATGGCCAAATTATGCAGCAGTCATAAGACATAAGTTTTTAGTCATACGAAGGAATATTTGTCTATAATTGGTTGAATCTTTTATTCCAACCAATCAAAGACAAATACCCCTTATGACTGCTGCATAATTTGGCCATTTACCTATAATTTAATCAAATTTAAAAAAATAACGAGCCCATTTAAATAAATATTTGTAAATAATATTTCACATATACACATTAAACAGATTATTGTAGGTAAATAATATTTTAATCGTCATTCGTCACTTCATATAAAATAAATGAAATCTATTGAAAAAATATTAATAAATAATACACAAACATAATCAGTTAATTGATTACAGACTATTTTTTCGAGAACTTTTTAATTTTAAAACTGCTTTCAAGTGAATAATTAATAAAATTGATAAGAGGGTTTTGTATACTATCATACATTTTTCTTAGAAAATCCGAGGATATTTCATCAGGATTGCTTTTATTTGGCAACGCAAAAACTACTTTCCTCAGTTGTTCTCTATTGACCAGATTAAAATTCATTAGTGCATTCACTGGTGCTGATATTGAATCTACATTTTTGTGTCAATTTCTGAAATAATTTCGATGCTGTTCACGTAAAATGAGTTGAGATTTTGTTTATCAACTGTTCGAAGCCCGAAGCCCAAATCCATCATGAATTTATTTATTCTTTTTTATAAGTAACTTCTCCTAGCCAGTTGATATTGAAGTCACCAATGTTGTTGAGTAAAAATCCGAAGTATAATTTAACCCATTTTCCAAACTATTCAATAACTCTGCGTTGCTACATCTTGGGGAACAGTAGATTCCTATAATCATATTAGACTTCGTACATACAGAAACTGTTATTTTCAACAACCAATATTTTCTTTCTAATACAAACATTTCACTTTTTAAAATTTTATTATCGTCTAACAAAAAATAACACTCCTCCGGTGGGCCCATTGTGGCTATCACATCTGGCAATTTGGTATCCATTTATATAAATTTCGTGATTCTTAATATCATTTGTAAATCTTGTTTCTGTTAAACATAGTATTAACATTTTTGAATCAAATACGAGTTTGGATATTTCGTCAAATTTGGCAATAATACTTTGTTAATTCAAAAGTACGGAGTTTTTCAAATCTATAAAAATCATTATGCATGGTGCATGAAGACGTATTTTTCAGTTATGAACAGTCAAGGTTAGTTAAAATTGCTCCATTCATTATCATGCCAAGATAACTATTTAAATAAAAAATATTTACCATATTTTAGAAGATAGTAGATACCTACCTCCATTCAATACAAACGTGAAACACCCCATTAACTTCGAAAGAGCTCGGAACTATTTCAAGATATGAAAATAAAAGTAAAACAAGAACCACCTAACTTCCACATCCACTTCCTGAAGGTGCAAATAGAGTGGCAAGAAAGCTCGCGGAGGAGACAGACAATGCTTCGGACAATGCTATCCGTAGTCTAAACAAGCTGTTTAGACTACGAACGGCTGACAGTCGCTTTGACGAGTTTTCTTGCCACTCTATTTGCACCCGTAAAATGGCCTAAAATGTCTTATGACTGCTGCATAATTTGGCCAATTACAGTGTTCCACCAAATCAGTTGGGTCTTTGAATATTTAGAAAGCAGTAGTAATTTCGTTTTCCAAAGTTGCCTGTTCAATTTGATATTTTGATGTAAACAATTTGAGATCTGTGCAATTTACAATAAAGTTATTGAATATGGAGATACCTTGATCTTGATATGGTGTATTTCGGTGTATTCATTTTGTTAGTTGCTTTTTCATCAATTCATTTGTCTAGATTCGCCTGTAAAGAACTTATTGGATCTGGGGAAATAGTTCAGTATTTGCTACCATTATCTAACCGGTTTGACTACTTTCTAGTATGGAAGCAGTATGGAATTACCCTTTATATACTGACGATTAAGCTAACATTGTAAATGGATAAATATTATCTAACCATACCTCCTTTTACATAGCCCTAGAGTCAATTTATTCAACTTCTATTTCACACTGTTCAATAATTTTCTCTTAACCCAGGTATGAAGGAATAATTTTGGTGGAAGTGATGCTCAGAAGAGACAAAAAAAATCAGTTCATGAAAAACACAAAGTCAAGATCGAACTAAATATAGTATGGGCACAGTTTTGGAACTTATTCAAATCATGAATTAACTCTTCCAGGTTTTTTTTCCATTTTTTTTTTCGGGGGTATTATAGTGTTCACTATTCTTTGTAATCCTCAGTAGAGTCCCCAACTTGGGAATAAGGGTTGTAGAATACTCAATGTACAACAATAAATAAACACACGTTACTTAATTAAGTACCCCTTTATTCAGATGTCTGTACAGAACTGAGCTCTCTCCTCTCTAGAGTTAGGTAACATTATTCACAATTCGGGGTGGCCTCATTCACCGATACCGTAATTCCTAATGGTATGCATACACTACAGTTATTTTTACCGTTTACCGTCGGAAACAGACCGTGAAACTGGTTATGGCTGTAGGTGGTAATTCCAAACCAATGGGGAATACTATTCAATTGTAATTGTATCCTCCTCGAAGAATATTGCTCAAATGGATGTCAGATGTAATTCAATGTTCGTAGGGGAAAGTAGTTGTTTTCTGACACAGAACTTGCATAGCATCAAACTTGCATAGAACTTGCATAGCATCAAACTCGAGGAGGTAACAACCAATGACATATTACGGTTAGACTCAGCTATAAACATTTAGAGCTGCGGTCACTTTCTAAGCACAATTTTTATTACCGCTTGTTTCGCTGAACATAATTGTCAGTCAACCCAAAAATCGGCAAAGCTGAGTTTCTGTTCAATTATCTGCTTATATACAATGTATAGATACAAGCAGATAATTGCCGCGAAACCAGCGGGAAAAAACCTTGTGCTTAGAATGTGACCCTGTCTTGACTGCAGCTATACGTGTAAATAATGCAGTCTAGCCGTAATATGTCATTGGTAACAACTAGGACCAATTTTGTACACCATAATTAAATATCAGGTACTGAATATGGTACTGAAAGACTAAATGAGGTACTGAAAAGAACTGAAAGACTACTGAGGTACTGAATCAAGTACTGAAGAGATACTTGTATTCCACACTTTGTCAATGAGAAATTGTTTCTTCCGACAATAAAGTATATTTTGATTGATTGATTGATTAAACTGGCAATTGTCACTTTGAACTGGCAATTGTCACTTTGAACTGACAATTGCCACTTTGAACCGACAATTGTCACTTTGAACTGACAATTGTCACTTTGAACTGGCAATTCTCACTTTGAACTGTAAATTGTTACTCAAAAAAGATATTTATTGCCAACAGAATGCAAAAATATTGTTTCTTTGTCAATTAACAATTGCCAGTTCAAAGTGACAATTGCCAGTTCAACGTAACAATTGTCAGTTCAAAGTGACAATTGCCAGTTCAAAGTGACAATTGCCAGTTCAAAGTACCAATTGCCAGTTCAAAGTGACAATTGTCAGTTCAAAGTGACAATTCCAAATGTTTCGAAAAATATTTTTTTGTTGGCCCTTCTACGCCTTTGTAGATGATAAGCATAAAAAATTTGTTTTTTTTTTTGTTCTAATCGTCACCCCTACGAGCCACCCTCAGAAGTTTTCTGAAGTCTTGTGCAAGCTAGGAATGACGGGGGTCTTACCTTTCAACGTCCGTCTTACCGTTCAGCGTGCGATCCCAAGCACGGTCGGGAATTCCAACTGAAAATATGTGTTTGTCCAAGCGTTCTAGTTTGACAAAAAAGTAATGTTTATCGTCCCTTATAGCCATAGCTATTTACATACCAAGGGAGTTATGAGGATGTTAATTATAGAGGGCAATAGATTGTTAAGTTGCCCTAGCTAATTAACATCCAATAACTCACGTGAGGTCATTAATTTTATTTCATACTAAATGAAATATGTCATTGACACTTTGCACTCTTTGCAGAGTTTTTGAACGACTATTCGGCAATAATCGACATGTACTTCTAATCACGTGACCGTTCTCTCACTATAATCTCAGAGTATAGTGACAGCCCTAAAAATTATAATGCGTGCATACTTGTAAGAACAATTGCAGAAACTTGTGGAATTATATGCGGCTATATGACAAAATATCAAGTGTTGCAAGTTGTAAGTGTAAGTAAAGACAACCTGCCAAAAGATCTCGTTAAAGAGGCAAAATATAGAGATCAAAGATCCAAAATTTTTGTTCTTAGGGAAGAAAAATGTTTTCCTCCCGGCGGAAGGAACAGTACCGTTTTCCTTCCTTTATGCGTCAATAATAAAGTTGTCTAGTGAAATTGTAGAAAAAATTCCTTTCACTGGTCACTGGCATACTTTGTTGTTTCAGAATTTTCTTTAAACGTCAGTGTAATCAAACTATGAATTGTTCAACAAGTGGAAAAAGAGTAAAAAAGCAAAAAACCTAACAGAAAATATATACTTGCTTATTTATCGAAAAGGTCAAAGATTGTAAATGTATCTAGACTATTGTCTAAATTTTCAATGATGAAAAGCACTTTTAAAGTCAAGAAAAATATCAGCTATGGTAATTTTCATAAAGTTCAAACATTTTTTTAAACGGAATTCTGTAAATTACGTGTCCAAAAAGTCCAAAACATTTTGTTAAGAACAATGCATCTAGTTTTTCAAGGGAGCAGATGTTTCTGAATATCTTATGATGAAGGTAAATAAACAAATTATGATTAACTGATTTCTTTACAACTATTGTATTCTACATTGATTACATATTGATTATTATTTCATGAATGAACACTTCAACGTTCTACACTATCTCAGTTCTTGGTCAGACAGTTTCTTCAATATGTCTTTCACAAATTTAAATTACGCTCAGTTAGTAAGTGCTCATGCTAGAAAATTGAAGGTTAGTAATTAGCGTAAGTTCAAATACCATTGTTGGAAGCTTTTTTTTTATTATTTTTTCCCTCATGCATTCATTTTTTCCTGTATAATCTGTTATTTTTTGTTTTTTTGGTAGGCGAAAAACAGTTATGTGTCACACATGCAGAAAACGCTTTAGCAGCCCTTAGCTTTAGCTGCTCTCGCATCGCTTCGCTCGCTTATGCAGCTAATAGCTGAGTGCTGATAAAGCTCATTTTCTGCCCTTGTGACACAATATACTATTTTTATCGTGATAAAAATGCATGTTCTTCAAAATCAGACTTCATCTAGTAAGCAGCCGTAACTTCAATTTCTGCCATCACAGCCCTAATGCATCAAACCTAGCAGCTTATTCAGCATGTTCCTTATATCAAGCAGCCTATGCATCTGACAGTACTTTAAATAAATACATTTTTCCCGCTGCCGAAACTTTAAATAGTCCATACATGCTTAGCAACAAAACAGGTAAATGGCCTATATCATTCGTTTATTAATTCATCTTGACAGCGGAATGTAAATAAGTGTCATTTACATGCCTAGGGTAATGACTTTACTTTGACAAGTAATACTCAGCTTCATTTATATCAATTTTTAGGTTATGAGACTTTTTGAATATTATTGTTGTCTGTTTATTCAGCAACTTAGAATGAATAGCGGATTTTGAGAAATGTCAACAAGCAGCGAAAAAAACGTAATACGTAACACGGGAATTGTTAAAATTGTTAAAAATTGTTTTTTTTTTCGTTAACCTTCCGTCCCCTTACGAACGACAGCCCTCAAAAGTCGAAACTTGTGCGAGCCAAGGATTAACGAGGTCTTACGTTTTAACGTGCGATTCCTAGCACTTTCTCGGGCCATCAGATAAAAATCTGAAATCGCTCAGGATTCGAACCTAGCCGACCAGCAGTCAATGGTTTTGAACGCTTCAGTCTCAACCACTGAGCTACTTGAATGTATCGACTGTTAACATCATCGGCAAGCGACAAGCCTCGGCTTTGCCTCGGCTCGAACTCGCTCACCTCGAATGTTATCACGTCTTTACATTCCTATTACTTAAATAACTATTAAACAAATTGAATCAATCTTGTTGAATTACTTCACATCACCAGAGTATTTTTAACAAATTGAGAACATAATGAATGTGAAGCTTCTAGGGTTGATACTGTCATTCTTCAAAAGCTAAACAAATGTCACAAATTACGCATAGTGAAAATGTCAACTACAATATAATTGTGATTTCAATTGATAATTTATACAGCTGGTGCTGCTTCTGTTATGAATCATTCCAAATTGTTTCATTTTGTGAATATGCCTCTCTGATATAGGTAAAGAATTGGATTCAAGAAATACTCTTCATAAATAAAACACGGCCTTGATAAATAGTAAGACTATTTTTATTGTTGCTGAATTTCTCTTGTATTTATTAATTTGACTCTACATTATTTTTGCGTTAATAATTAGAGATGAAAGCGCTCGAGCTTTGCTCTCGGGCTTCAGATTATTAACGACAAAATTATGACTCGTTAAATTATTATAAAATACAGTCGAAATTTAGATGCAATCAAAATAGTCGACTATTTATCAAGGTCTTGTTATATCACCCTTGACACAACATGAATCGTTTAGGACAGTTTAATCTGAACAAATTTCAAAAAACATAAAAATTCTGTTGTTATTAACTGCTCCTTCAAATAACTGTTTCAACGAAGGTAATAATTATTGAAAAGGGGAACATTCTCCATGAAAATTGAAAAATGAAAAAAGTGATTCATTTGTAATATCTAACAGAAAACAACTACTTCCCCGGCACAAGAAAAAAAAGTAATATTTTACTCTTTCAAGAGTAAATCCAGAAATGGTTTGGATCTGCAATTACAAAATGTATTTATCCAATGAATACTACAAATATAAAATGAAAGATTGAGCAAAAGGTGAAACTAAACTTTCTGGAATAGAACAGGTCAGCTCTTTAAAGTTTCAATTCAAATATAAATTAGGATTCATGGTACTACTTGTTATTCCTAGCAAGTACAAGAATCCCGAGTACCTATGGTCTCGCCAATTTTTCAAGTCAATTTAATTTTTTTCGTGCAATTACTGTTTGGCAAAATTATTTCGTTAAAGAAAGAAATGTATTCATTAAAAAAAAGCTCTTGTGTTTTTACTGTTGACAAAAATACGGCAGTTGTCAATAATGACAGTTATGTGAATATAATTGGGTTGTCTATGTGCTTTTTTGATTTGAAAACTATATAACAGTAAGTCTTATATAAGTCAGTATGGAATGAAATATGTTTATTCTTGAATTAGGAAGATTAATGTATCATTTATAACATTGTTGTGACATGCATATTAGACGTGAATCTGCCTATTCATAGATTTTCAATGTGCAAATTTCGCGTGTTTATTAATAGTTCTCTAAAACTTGGCACACTTCTGGGTATATATTCCTCTGCCTAGTATTATTTCATTACTTGACCTCAAAATACACGGAATAGATATTCCACAGACTGAGAGAATTTTATATGAACATCAAATTTTTTATTGAATTCCTTCAAGAATATTAGTTGATTTTTTTTGTACAACTTTGTTGAAAACTTGTTCTTACCATCATCCAGCTGCTTCTTTATGATCAACCCTCGAAGGTACTCGGGATTCTTGTACTTGCTAGGAATAACAAGTAGTACCATGAATCCTAATTTATATTTGAATTGAAACTTTAAAGAGCTGACCTGTTCTATTCCAGAAAGTTTAGTTTCACCTTTTGCTCAATCTTTCATTTTATATTTGTAGTATTCATTGGATAAATACATTTTGTAATTGCAGATCCAAACCATTTCTGGATTTACTCTTGAAAGAGTAAAATATTACTTTATTCACTCGTTACATAAATCCCAAACGTCACCAAGTGTCTCAGAAAGGTGAGGTAGAGTAAATCCTTGTTTTCCGTGCAAAGTACATTATTCTATTCTATCTATAGAAATATGAAATTTACATCAAACATTAACGGAATGACCTAGAAGGGGTCATTTCAAGTGATATACATTATACATGCCAGCAGCGATAGAATCACAAATATTGCCGAATAATTATAGTAGGAGACAAAACACTTATGTCAAAAATGTCTTCGGATTTGTGATCATAACAATCATTTTGCTACTAATTCACTTTGTGCAAAAAAATTAATTCAGTTCTGAATAATACAAATTTATATCACTCATGGAAACACCGCCGTAACTTCAATAATTTTTGAGGTTGAGTTAGTTGTCAAATTTGCAAAATTAAGGTCAGGTAGCTCACTAAGGATCAGGTGGCTCAGTGGTTGAGACTGTCGCGTTCAAAATCATTGACTGCTGGTCGGCTAGGTTCAAATCCTAGCGACTACAGATTTTTATCTGATGGCCCGAGAAAGTGCTAGGAATCGCACGTTAAAAGGTAAGACCTCGTTAATCCTTGGCTCGCACAAGTTTCAGCTTTTGAGGGCTGCCGTTCGTAAGGGGACGACAGCTGGTTAACAAAAAAACAATTTTAACAAAAACACCAAAATTGCACAAATCTACGTTAAAAGTTGTTGGTATTTAAGGGGTTTTCATAAGAAATGCGTAGGTACTGAATATTTTTACACAATCAAAACTCAGGGAATTTCTAAAAAAACGGACAATGAGCATATTTCAATATGAGTTTCGTAGTTTTACTTTGTTTTTATTTTCAAATACTAATCTCCCGACCATGTAGTTCAAAATTCAAAATTTTTAAAATACTGCCACCTTGCCCATTACTCCAACTGTGCTGCTGTACAAAACACCACTCAAGCAAGCTCTCATGGTGTTTCTAAGCAACACAGTTTTCGTGCCAGCGAGGTGAAAGTATTTCTTCAAATTCTGCATTTTGTTAGGGTATTATTACTCAAAATTTTAATGAATTTTCTGAAACATAATTATTTTCTTAACAAAAGTCCGTCGAGCTTGAATTAAAAGTCGGGAATTTTTGAGTAGTCGCGAAGTTTTGAGACAATTCGGACCACGAAAAAATGAATTATGTTCTAGGGAGATTATAAATAAAAATTTAATAACTGAAAATCTTAGAAGCTTTTCTTTGTACCGAATTATACTCAATTGTTTTATCAAATAAGCCAAAAAAAAGACTTGTCCTACGGATTCGTAATTTTTTCAAAGAAAGTTTTTTTTCAACAAATTTCTGAAAAGCTCTCGGGCACATATAAGTAAAAGTTTCGAGAAAGTTTGGAATAGTATCTATTATTCCTTGAAATCTCGCAACAGACACCTAAGTACCCATAAAATAATTCTCTCAGTGCTGTCTGAATCTTCATAAATAGATTTTGTGGAGGTGAGTCTCAGTCTATTTTTTCAATTGATAACTGAGATACATATTTTTTGCTGTATCATGTTCATAATTTTCGACTTCCACTTTTCTTGAAGGCGTGTAACATCTTGAGGCTGATACTTCTATTTTATTTTATAATGGCAAGCAGTTTAGTTGACTAGCAGCCAAAGTACGCCAAAAATATGTTTATCATTAAAAACGATTGGCATTTCTTCAACAATATTCAAAATATGTTTGACAAAGGAAAAAGTTGTGAACCTGTGTTTTGTTAATTGCTAATTGAAATCTTTCCCTAAGTCAAAAGCATCTGTGGTCAAAATAAATCAAAGCATGAATGAGAGAGTTAAAAATAATTCCACATGCAATAAGCACGGCAAATGACTTATTTTTAGCAGTCCAACAAATTTCATTCCCTGCTAAGCTAGACATGATGACACAAAGAAATTACAATAAGGTTTCACTACCTACTTTGCCGAAATCAATAGAGCACTTATACAATTCCAGTTCTCAAACAAATACTAGCCTACAAAAAGTTCGGTCAAAATACTGAAGTATATGTTATTGGTGGGGGGGTCACACTTCCTGAATAGTGGGAGACTGTTATGCAAAGGCAGTTCAAGAGCACAGTCAATATTCAGCAGAGGTAGCCTCAGTTCCTTTAAAAGGGGCATTGATATTAAACTTCGAAAGATGGTTTGGTTTACAGTGAATGATAAAAATGTGGAGACCAGTATTAATTCAGAAGTAATTTCCAAAGTATTGTGAATAGTGATTTCTGTATTCTTATTCGATTTTTCTTCTTCAGATGACCGAATCAGTTTTGCCATTCCAACTTCAGGCTGCTGATGCCACTACTCACCTGGACCACATCTGTGCACTGGACATCAACTCCAGAGCCTCTTACATCCGGCTGTCTGGAATTATTTGCACTATCGGTAAGTTTTCTACGATCACTGCTAAAATTATGTTTCTGTTGGCTCAGTAGATAAGGTGAAAAGTCCAAATCTTTGTTGACATGGTTTTCAGTAAATATTTGTTCAAGGAACTCGTGATGATTATTTGTTTGAAATTGAAAAGGAAATTGTCTTGATTATCGGCTTATTGTGAAACATTATAATGAATCTCCTGATTATTAATTGCATATTTCTTGTTTACTGAAATGCTCTATCCCAATTTTTATGACATGGATTCTTATAAAATCATTCTTTCACTGTTAACATTTTCCAACTCCAGTTCTGCCGTGAAGTGTATCACTGGTGACATATGTGCAAGAGCTTTTCCTTCGAGTGGTCGAATATCATGGAAAAAGATCTGACAAAAATTGCTGATTGAATAACTTGTAAACTTAACTCACTATCAGAAATGCTCCTTCGTGTTATTGTGTTGGAAAACTGCAACTATTGTTCATCAAGTCTATTTCTTTTAACAGTTTCAAATCAGAATCAAAATATGCTTCATTGTCAAAAATTATAATTCTTATTGACAAAGCGTGTAAATAATAATAATAATAAATAAAATCTTTATTGCAAGTCTGTTGTGTTACAGTATTATTGTATACACAACAGAAAATAAAAATATAAAGCTGTAAATAATAAACAAAGGATTAGTCATAGTCATACAATAAAATTTGCATATTTAGATATAGGTACAGTCTGTCCATAAAGTAATCCCTGTTCCTGTTAACATTTGAGTAATATTAAGTAAACTGCTCTTTGACAAAAAATCTGTATGATTTTTTTTTATTATCATTGCTTTTGTTTTTCTTGAAATACATTTTTCTGATAAATATATTATTGTATCATCTGCAAATAGATGGTAGTTAACATTTTCGAAAATTAAAGATTTGTCATTCAAGTATAAGACAAGTAAAAGGGAGCGGTTTCCCAATGTTGATATGCAGCTCTTTGGATAAATACTCTTCATGTTTAACAATTTGTATCCTGTTTTTTTTTGCATCGACTGCTGTGGTAATTAGCCCGACCTATATATCCATTGCCTATTTTCAATCATTTATAACACATTGTATATCACTTTCATGACATTGTTTTTCCCTAAATATTCTATTATTCCCCTTCATGAAATGTAAAACCATTTCAATTTTAATAATAAGCAACTGATTATATTAAAAAGCAGGTTAGCTAGACATCAAAAAATCTTTGTAAATAAGCATAACATTCTCATCTGGGCTACTATCTAATAACTTAAAATATCAGAAAAAAAATGTCTTTATGCAATATTGGCAGGGACAACTATACCAGTCTGTTATAAGACACAACACTTCCACTTCCAAAATATGTTATACTTCGCACAGGATTAATAATATATTGATTTGGCAAAATTTTAAGTTCTTAGATATTGGGGATGTTTGATATGGTTACTCCTAAGGCTGGCCACTGTTATATCAGCTTTTCTGGAGAAAAACATCCTTGAGATTCTACCAAGTTATTTGATCCCAAGTATAAAATTTTGGCCATGCCCATTTTTATAGGTTCATATTCCTGCCTTATTATTAATTTCTGATTTTCACGAGCTGCTATCACAGCTCTGGATGAGAAAGCAGTTTGAAGGGTACTGTCACCTGTAAAGCTGTGTGTGTATTGAGGTACTTCCCAACAAATCTTCGAAACATTGTTTGTGCTAAAATGGATTCCTGTGGAAACAAACCAGCATTTATAATAGGTAAAGTGTCAAATTAAATATTACATGGAGGGATATGTCTGTTCATCTTTTGAGTCATCCTCATATACGGAAGAAGATAAGTAATTGAGGTTTGAATTGTGCATTCTATACGTTTTGAAGGGATAAATAAATTTATATATATGATACAAATAAATAAATTTTTCAGGAATTTATGATAAACACGTTATAAAAAACTATGAAATATCACAGTGAGAAAGACGGTGTCAGAAATGTTTCTGATAAATATGAAAAATATATAATTTAGATCAGTTAGTGGGAAAAATCATTCTGATATGAACTCTGCAATCGAGGGAATCATTGGGAAAGTCAGTTCTGAGGCATATATCTTGAGTGGAATGAATATTTATATGTCCTGTTACTGTTGAAAGACAAATATTTGGTTACTGCATGAAATTATCTAGATAGAACCAGATAGAGTTGAATAATTTAACAGGTTAGATTAAATAATTGCCTAAATAATAAGCGAGAATAATTATCTTTGGAAAACCCCAAATATTCTTGAATCATTCATATAAAGGCAACTTCAATAACAGGAACTGATGTCATATGTTCTCACATTGAAAATTTTCAGGTGTTGCCAGCTGTATTATGTTGTAAACATAATCTGGAAAAAAGTTTTCAATAACTCGAACTCTCTTCGTATGGAGAACCGAGATCACCTCAAATAATGGAAAGGAATATTTTTTCCCGCCCATCATCCCTAAGGTGAAGTGTACAGAACTCTGCAAACTTCATTCTAGGAAAATATGTGGCAACTCGGTAAAAGTCTTTCTAATGTAAGGGAGCTTTTGAAAAATCACTCACAAACTTCTGCGTGAGCAGCTAGGCTTAGAATGTTGCCCAAATTCCTTGAGGTGAATTCGTTATTTGTCTTTCTTGATGATTCATTGATATTTACAGAAAAACATTTTCATTTCAAAACTCAACCCGAAAAACGTTCTGACATTAAATTTAATGAGGATTGCTAATTTCAATTTCTACCCCAAAATTAAAAATTATCGACCCCAAACGTTTTTGTGATCAAAACTCACAAATATACCGGGAGTTTGAGTTTGGTTTGTTTTCAGTACTTGTCTCGAAATGTTCCTTTAATAATTATTTCTTACTGATGAATGTCTACACTAGAACTTGCTCTTCCACATTCCTGAAATTTTCTTTGTGTAATTTCTCAAGGACCTGCCTCAAGAGACCCTGCCATGCTCGAGAAAATGATGGATGCAGGCATGAATATTGCCCGCCTCAACTTTTCTCATGGTTCACATGAGTATCATGGCGAGACCATACAGAACATCCGTCTAGCAGTCGAAAATTATAGCAAAAAAATTGGAATGGCATATCCATTGGCCATTGCTTTGGACACCAAAGGACCTGAAATTCGTACAGGACTTCTTGAGGGTGTGAGTATTTCTATCCTACCAACTGAAACGAGTTAATAATTTTTATCTGTTTGGGTTATCCAAATTTGTATTTTTCTTATTTGCAGGGTGGTTCAGCCGAAGTTGAACTGAAGAGGGGTGAAAGAATTAAGTTGACAACAGACAAAGCATACGAGTCTAAGGGAACCAAGGACTGTGTTTATGTGGACTATGAAAACATCCAAAAGGTAGTCAAGCCTGGTAACCGCATCTACGTTGATGATGGATTGATGTCTCTCGTTGTTGAAAACATTCAAGGCTCTTTTCTCACATGTATAATTGAAAATGGAGGTTCTCTCGGTAGCCGTAAAGGTATAACAAGCATTTCATCAATTATCATATTTTGTGTTCTAGTTTTAGTACATACTAGATGTTAACATCTAACATCTAGTACATAGAAAAATATTCAACCATGACCTCCACCCGCCAATTGAACTCTAATGATAATGAATCGATAAACTATCAATAATTCACAACTCAGGAACTGATGCTAAATCGTTACATTTAAATAAACAAATAATCTATAATTAGACTGATATTCTGGTAAGACTCGACTCAAAATAATCATCAGTTACCTGATCACAACAAATGAAAATCTATTGCAAAATAATTGAAAGAATTTTTGAGATAAATGTTATGTGGGAGATTTTTTTGAGCATAGTCTCCTCTGTTGCCTGTAATTTGTATTGTACAAATTGTTAAAAAAATATGGTTGAAAAAAAATTGGTAAAACTATTTCCGTCAACCGGTTACACCTTTACGAGCAACCATCAGAAGTCTTCCAAGGTCTTCTGTGAGTTAAGAAAGACGTAGCCCCTACCTTTTAACGTGTGATGCCATGCACAGGACCAGTGACTTCGCTGGGATTCAAACCCAAACACCTACTGATGCTTAGATTAAGGTAGTACTTTCCTAACCCTCGGAGTCAAAAGTTTTGAAATTTTCCTCGCAGATTTCCGTAGTAATGATTTTTCAAAATTTGTGCATAGCTATAAAATATCATTCTGAACAACTTTTCCGAATAACATTATTCGATATTTTCTCAAACAAGTGTATTTTGAGAAATACTTTTTAAATTTTCTGCCAAACACGAAAAGATGAACGGCACTCTACAACGTCTTTTGGGGTTTCTTTTGATGCAGAAGTGATTGCACATATCGATATTTGTCAAAATTTATTCATAAAAAATTTCCCATATGATGCATATGTTCACTGCAGAAGAATAGAAAATTCCCACATGCTATTGAGGTCTATCTTCGATATATAAATAAATAATTTCCACAAACTCAATATACAATATTTTTTATTGTGAGCAGGCATAATTATTGATTTCAAATATCAAGCAAGTCCATGGTCATCATAGTATATAATTTCACCAGTAAAAAGTGATGGGTTTGAAATTAACATTTTTGCCATGACTTTTTCCAGGATGCAATCTTCCTGGAGTTCCGGTTGATTTACCTGCAGTTTCAGAAAAAGACAAGTCTGATCTTAGGTTTGGAGTAGAACAGAAAGTTGATATTATTTTTGCATCTTTCATTCGTAATGGTGCAGCTTTATCAGAAATCAGATGCATTCTTGGAGATGAGGGAAGGAAAATTCAAATCATCTCTAAAATTGAAAACCAACAAGGTAGGTCCTATTTTCAATGGTTCAACTCTATGAATTCAAAGTAAACAAAGAAAAATACTTTTATTATTGAAAATTCTGTTTGAGACTCAGCTGGTGTTTTCTTTTGATAGCCTTAAATTTTATTAACCTTCAATATTATTATATGATGTATCAGACAAACCTAGTGCTCTTTAAGTGATTCAATATTGTAGAAGTAGATATTTTTTGAAATAAGTCTAAAAGGTTTGAAAATTGTTTGTTGTTTGATAGAAAGTTTTAAAAATTCAAAATATACCTCTATAATCCAGTACGATTGGGTTTTGAGACAAGAATCGATTGTAGCACCACCACCAACTTGGTATGCTAGTACTTGGAATTATGATAAACACGAAAAAAAATTCCAGGGGTGGAACATATTTTTATTTTTTCGTTCAAAAATATATAAATAGATTTTTGCTGCAATCTTGGAAAGAATATGATTTATCGGAAAAACAACGCAACAGGGTGAAAAACAATTCAATTTTAAAATTAAATAATTAAAATGTGATTTGTTGCACACTTCAAGGAGATGTTTGCGGATGATCCGAAAATCATGAATAATTCACTGAATGGAATTATTATACTGAAGCAGGAACCCATACCATCTTTGGACTATATGCAACAATTTTAAAGTAGTGTGACAGGTCCCACTTATACATGGCAAAAAAAACTTTGTTTTACTCCTGCTTCATTTTCAACTTACCCATAAAATCAGCATTCTCTTCACTAAATGTTGAAAATAATTGCTTATTCATATCCTTGAAATCACATACTACATTTTTTATGTAGGATGTGTATGAGCGATTATTTTCAACATTTACTGAAGAAATTGCCAGGATTATGGGTGAGTTGAAAACTGAGGCAGTAGTAAAACCCAGTTTTTTCTTTGGCATGTATAAGTGAGACTTGTATCACTAGTCTTAAATCGTTGCATATGGTGTACTGATTCCTGCTTTAGTATAATTATTT
Organism: Chrysolina haemoptera; assembly: GCA_958298965.1. NCBI lineage: Eukaryota > Metazoa > Arthropoda > Insecta > Coleoptera > Chrysomelidae > Chrysolina > Chrysolina haemoptera. The sequence goes on along the minus strand of OY282591.1, from coordinate 23,013,947 downwards.
CATATCAACTAAAATATCCATGACTTTTGGATCCTCCGTAAATATCGTAGAAGGGTTATGTGAAGTGGGACAAAACACATTTTGGGTACTCATACTCACATGTTATATTTGCATGAGGAAGTAGAAGTCTTCAGGAACGATATGCACTTTTTCCTTTCCTTCTACTATAATTTTTAGCAAAGTTATGACAAATCTAATTTTTGGCCTTGCCTGAACTTGCAGTGGCGGCTTAGCGCGAGCATGAAATATAACGTCGGCGTTAATCCACGTTTTCTGAGAAAACGAGCGTATTTCATAAGGTATTACTGAAAATCATTCTTGTGGAGAATTGAATTATCTCTTAATCTATCGAAATCGTTTTTTGATAAATCTTATATTTTCTGAAATAACAAACACCAACATTTTTTTTTTTAAATGAAATTTTTTTTAGGTTCCACCAGTGATTTTTTTGGTAAACAATTTTTTTTCTAATAATACATTATGTCGAGATGTCATGTGCCAAGTTTCAGAGTGCTACAATTCATTCTTCACTTTTTGCTCGAGTTTGTCTGTCGTTACTGGATTACTAATATTTTCACTCCTCTCATACATATTTTAACAAATATTTTTTCAAGGTATGTCAAATTTGGATGAGATCATCGAAGCATCTGATGGTATTATGGTCGCGAGGGGGGATTTGGGAATAGAAATCCCAACCGAAAAAGTATTCCTTGCACAAAAAGCCATGATTGCTCGTTGCAATAAGGCAGGAAAACCAGTAATTTGCGCTACTCAAATGTTGGAATCAATGGTCAAGAAACCAAGACCCACCAGAGCCGAGAGCTCTGATGTAGCAAATGCCATCCTTGATGGTGCGGATTGTGTGATGTTGTCTGGAGAGACCGCCAAAGGTGATTACCCTGTAGAGTGTGTCGAGACTATGGCTAGCATTTGCAAGGAAGCGGAGGCAGCTGTTTGGCAAAAACAGTTGTTCAACGACATTACAGCTCAAGTGAGTCGCTTATTGTATTGTATAATCCGGGTACACTATTGTTTGATAACAAATACATTTGGAAAAAGATGTTAGGTTTTTGGCTCATACCTAGTCAGTTGAATGCTCTAGCCAGATAAGATGGTCAAATTCTACTTGGATAGAGTTGGATAAAGTTTGACCTTCTTATCTGGATGGAGCCCTGCAGGGTTCAGTTTTGAACCCAGCTCTTTCTTTTTATAGAATATGTCTAAAATTCATCTCATTGGGATATCTCAATTACACCAAGTATAAATAACATCTAAGCTAACTCTGTTTTTGCCCTTAAACAAGATGTTTTGAATAACTCATTAAAAAGAACAAATGATAATCTAATATTTATCAATAAAAAATCGTTATACAATACTGCTTTCTGCTAAAAAACAAAAATCATAAATCCAAGTTAGTTGAAAACATTTATCATTATTATTATATTATTATTATTATTAAATAACTGCGAGACAAATCTAATAACCAAACAATTCCTGTATTTCAATCAATCAACAATTTATTACTTAGAAAATGTTTTGCTCAAGCGGAAATCCAATGAAATTAGTTAAATTGAGGTCATGTGATTGAATACAACCAATACTAATAACATTATACTAATAACAGACCCAACGGTCCGTTTTCACTCTCAGGCCCGTTGCTATGGATATACATATTTTGATTTATTTCGATTTTGAAGTTTCAAATATTCAATAACGTCAAAATGTCAGTGATGTCATGATTTGGTTGTAATGCTGACGAGAATATTGATGAAATTTTCTTATCAAATATATCAAAATAAACTCTTTACAATAACAAATTTGTATTGAAATAATTTATGGACTATTGCAATGTTACAAAGTATCGATTAGCATAACCCTCGAACATTGATAAATATAACAACTTCCTCAAGCTTGTAGTTTATAGAAAACAGTAGGTCTGTTTCCAAGCGGCAAGCTTTCGGAATCTGCTATAATTATCAATGTCCTTGGGTTATTACTACTGAGAAGTGTTCATTTACAAGACAGTTGCCTACATTGCAACATACTAACTTAGGTAACACGTCAGAGGAGCTTAAAAAACTAGACAATAATGGACATAACATTAAAGCTAAAGAAGTTGAAGACTGCCAGAAGCAAACAATCATTATTTGTGAGTAAAAAATTTGCAATAATTACAATAAATAACAACACTGTAATAAACAAGACATTTTAAAATCAAATGTTATTTAAAACAATGGGTAAACAATTCATTTTTGGAGAAATTCATCAATGGAGTAGTGTGCTTTAAACACATGATGGTTTTAAGACTAGCTTCGAAGCAATGCAGGTTAGGGGAGGATTTGATACTGTCATTAAGAGCGTTATAAAGCTTGACACCAATTGATCCCGGATGATTCTGCGACACTGATAGTCTAGTAATGGTTGTTGGGAGTTTTGTAGTTATTTCAGGTTCGATAGTTATGAGACTGACGCCAAGTAGGAAAGTTAGTAATATTTTTTCTCACTTAGACTATACAGTGATGACGATGCCAAACCAAATATGGAAAAATATACTGGGTGTCCCAATCGGATTTGAGGATTTTTCCGAAATATCTATATTCAGAAATAATGAATTTATTCCATAATTTAGCGGTGAACTGTATACAGTGCGGCTTTTAATAGTCCCCCCACCTGTTGACTTTTGAACGGTTCGACGTACAAACAAGAAAAAAAAAACGTTCACAGGATTTTACCGAAACTACTTTTTGAAAAAAAAAATATGGTGATTGCTCGACAGGGGGCGCAGAGGGACACTTACAACATTTATTGATATTTTATGCCAGATTATATTATTTCTTAGATTTTCCATACTTTAACAACCTGAATTAGTTACTAGTAGTGACCCATTATCAATAATTTTCTTTCTTTCAGGCAATCCCTCCTCTTGACATAGCACAAACAGTAGCCATATCTGCAGTGGAAGCATCAGCGAAGAGCCTTGCTGCAGCAATTATTGTCATCACTACTTCAGGGAAATCTGCCCACCTCATCTCCAAATACAGACCACGGTGTCCAATTATAGCTGTCACTCGTAACGTCCAAACTGCCAGACAAGCACACCTTTTCAGGGCCATTCTGCCTTTGTACTATGAGTGTAAGTATAAGCTATATTGTATATAAGTTTATTGTTCAAGTAAAAAACTAAGTGAAATTTGGAATTTTTGTTCAAAAAATGTACCTTTTATAAGTGTACGCACGCGCCGCCCATGGATGTGAACGAGTGAACAGCCAGAATCCCTTTCTATCTTCATTTATGAAACATGGGACTGGTAGTTTTAAATGGAGTTTCAGCATGACTCTCAATAAAAATTATCAAAAAAACTGTAAGGGAAGCGAAATATAACTGTTTTAAAAATGAATTTTTGAATGCTACACCAAAATCTATGTGGAAAACTATTAATCAAGTATTATATAATAGACAAAATGATAAGAAAGTGGATGTGAAATATATTGTAAAAAATAATGAACATATTGAGGATCCAATGAAAATATGTGAGGAATTTAATCAATATTTCTTGAATTTTGGACCAAATTTAGCCTCCACTATTTCGTTTGAACCATCAAACAATCGTGATGATGTATCAGTGATTGATTCTATGTTTTTGTAACAACTTGTGAAGAAGTACAGGATACTATAAAAAATTTTGATTACAAAAAAGCGGCTGGTTTCGACAATATTAGTGTTGAAATTGTGAAAATGGTTGAATCCAAATTATCCCCTTGTATAAGCGCATTGATCAACATATCTTTTGACACTGGTAATGTTCCCAATAATACGAAAATTTTCCCACAACTCCCAACATTCAGTGGCGCTTCTATGAAGGTTGTCCAAAGAAATTGTTCAATTCATAACAGATAGTTCTAAAATTTTAAGTTTTTTCATATCACCAATACTGAGTTCATGAAGGTAGTTTAGTTAGAAGAAGAAATTGTATTTTCATACTTATTTGTAACATTATTCTCTCAGGTGAACGTTTGGAGGACTGGTTGAGAGATGTTGACGCTAGGGCGAATGCAGGTATTAAATTTGGCAAGTCCAAAGGATTTATCAAAACCGGAGATCCTGTCGTTGTAGTTACCGGATGGAAACAAGGTTCTGGATTCACCAATACCATGAGAATTGTGTATGTATCCGATCAAGTGCAAAGTATCTGTCTTGGCGTTTGCAGTGAAAAATAATCATGTAGATTACTTTCTACTAACACAGTAACATTGCCGATATGTATTTTTGTAATATATATTGAATATATTTAACGTTAACCTGTGCTTTCTGTTATGTCTGCATGAAAAGAATGAATATTGCTTTAGTTCCGGTGATTAAGTTGTAGCATATAACAGCTTGTATAGGAAGCCTTTGTTTTTCATGGTAATGGAAATTGTTTTTGAAAAATTCATGGGTACAGGAAACTTTTAAAATGTTCATTTTTAATATTACTTAAAATAACGGTGAATGTTTTTTATTGGAAATACCCATGATTGTTTATTTCTTACTTCAAATTGTGTAAACCAATGATATTATTTGATGACATTTTAAGAGTTTCAAAATAAACAATTAGTTTCAAACTTCCAACCGTAATGGAGTGTAGATAATATTAGTAAAGTTGAATAAACTTGTAACTAAAAATAGTACTTTATTTTTATTTACTTGCTCATTTAATACAGCAATGCCTGTGAGCTGCTCAGATTGGTACGGAAGGTCGTGGGTATCGTTATCTGCAGTATAAAAGATAGATCCTTTGACAAATATTTACAGAGAAAGAGATAAAAGATACTAGGTAAGCATGGGCACCAGGTTCTTTTTTTTTTATTAAATGAAAATACCAAAAACACGGATTTGTCAAAAGATAATCTTTGTGCTTCTCAACAGTAAAAAGCCAGAATTTCAGAAAACACTATATTCACAAAATTACATAAACTTATCGTCTTTCTCTTATGATTGGAGAAACATGTATGCATATACAAAATACAATTTTAAGAAAGAGGAGAAAAAAAAAATACAAGCTAGTTTTACTAGAGTCGATTCGCCTTACAAAGATTAGGTGGTTTGTGGTTAGTTTACATTTTATGATCAGTCGTTGCGATGAGTGGAAAGACTTACTCCAGAGCGCTACTTCAACGTTGGACGTAGGTGCCTTTAGGGGTGTCTCAAGACAATGGCTACTCTACTAGCTGGATAGGATATGTAGTCGGTCTGGGATCTTTCCTGTAGCTCAGATACTTGGACGCTGAGGTATACGCTGTGAAAAAGTAAACAAAACCAGTACCTTGTGACAGATTTGAGTCACATGACTCGTGATATGGGCGAAATCGAGAACAAGTCTAGTCTCAGATTTTCTTAGGCATAAAAAAAAATTATTTGAAATTTTCTCAATTAAATATTTCAAGGATACAATTTAAAGAAAGAATTTAAATTTACAATTTATACATATTGGTATTAGAAAAGAAATATTGAGGTTTGCTGATTTGAACAATGTTTCTAAGAAGCAATTTAAATAAAGAATATAATGAAGCTTAAATTTAGAATCTTCTCAAGCAATGGTAGAGAGGAGTCCAGTCTCAAACGAGCACAAGAAAAATAAATTTATGAAATTATTGCTTTCTCAAAAAATTTTTTTTTTAAATTTAATAATCACTTACTAATGTTCAACTGACATGTAAGAAAAATCGTAAGAAAAATCATAAGAAAATATTCATCTCCCTCTTAAGAAAAAGTAGATACAGAGATACAGATAGAGAGAGAGTATTGAAATAATCCTTGATGTGATGCAGTATCACGAAGTAACTTGATTGTGTAACAACGACTGGAAGTGAAAGGTTGTCATGTAGAGAGGTTTCAAAACATATAGGGTTTCTTTCGACTATTGGCCAGGTCCCTCCATCCAAACCTGGGCAGTGATGTGGAAGAGATCGAGCCAAGAGTTCAAAGAATCATGAGCGAGTTTAGCTTCCACAGATTCAATAAAAATATAAATTTAAAGCTTTTAAACTCACCCATGAATCCTGTTCTCCTAGATACAAGGCCAGTCTTTCCTGCAGATCACTATCCAAATTCAGGAGGAGTACCTTTAGCTTCTCGTTTGCTGCTCGCACCTAGGCTTGCCTTCTAAGCAGATTGATATTTTCTGGCACTCCAAAAAAACTTGGTATCACTGAAAACCATTCAGCACGAACAGAAACAGGTCTGATTTGATATTTCAACGTTTTAGAGATAGAATTTACAGAAATTATTGCCACATGTGAGTCATCAATTTTTGAGGTTAGAAAGAATTCATTTATGACATTTCAGGACCGACTCGTCGAAAGAGGGTACGAAATGTTATTCGAATAAGATTGAATTGTAATATTTATTTTCAAAATTTGAAGATGTTAGTACAGATAATTAATGGTGACGCACATGAGGCCATCTTGTTTTCGTGAAGCGAGAAGATCAAAAATACATTTTGGAAATTTAGAAAAATATGCCAAAAGAATGCCGATATGTATATCGATTCGATTATTGAATCAATCAGAAATTGATTATATTAATCATTTAAATATGTATACGACCTTTCATTTCCTCGTTGTGGAAAATTTATCTTTCCGGAAGGGAAAATCAAAAAGCAACTGACTCTTCGAGTGCTCAATTCAGAAAGGGGCGAAGAAGGAAGAAGTCTTTTCCAAGAAGGAAGTCGCTCTCTCTCTCACTCTGTCTATGTTCAGTGTTACCAATCACTAAACAATTAAATAAATTGGAACATCTCAATAACATGTGATACCAACATGAAATAAAAAAAATGAAAAGTAACAAAATGTTTTACATTTCCCACGTTGGGCGCCAAATTTGTGTAACTAAAAATAGTACTTTATTTTTATTTACTTGCTCATTTAATACAGCAATGCCTGTGAGCTGCTCAGATTGGTACGGAAGGTCGTGGGTATCGTTATCTGCAGTATAAAAGATAGATCCTTTGACAAATATTTACAGAGAAAGAGATAAAAGATACTAGGTAAGCATGGGCACCAGGTTCTTTTTTTTTTATTAAATGAAAATACCAAAAACACGGATTTGTCAAAAGATAATCTTTGTGCTTCTCAACAGTAAAAAGCCAGAATTTCAGAAAACACTATATTCACAAAATTACATAAACTTATCGTCTTTCTCTTATGATTGGAGAAACATGTATGCATATACAAAATACAATTTTAAGAAAGAGGAGAAAAAAAAAATACAAGCTAGTTTTACTAGAGTCGATTCGCCTTACAAAGATTAGGTGGTTTGTGGTTAGTTTACATTTTATGATCAGTCGTTGCGATGAGTGGAAAGACTTACTCCAGAGCGCTACTTCAACGTTGGACGTAGGTGCCTTTAGGGGTGTCTCAAGACAATGGCTACTCTACTAGCTGGATAGGATATGTAGTCGGTCTGGGATCTTTCCTGTAGCTCAGATACTTGGACGCTGAGGTATACGCTGTGAAAAAGTAAACAAAACCAGTACCTTGTGACAGATTTGAGTCACATGACTCGTGATATGGGCGAAATCGAGAACAAGTCTAGTCTCAGATTTTCTTAGGCATAAAAAAAAATTATTTGAAATTTTCTCAATTAAATATTTCAAGGATACAATTTAAAGAAAGAATTTAAATTTACAATTTATACATATTGGTATTAGAAAAGAAATATTGAGGTTTGCTGATTTGAACAATGTTTCTAAGAAGCAATTTAAATAAAGAATATAATGAAGCTTAAATTTAGAATCTTCTCAAGCAATGGTAGAGAGGAGTCCAGTCTCAAACGAGCACAAGAAAAATAAATTTATGAAATTATTGCTTTCTCAAAAAATTTTTTTTTTAAATTTAATAATCACTTACTAATGTTCAACTGACATGTAAGAAAAATCGTAAGAAAAATCATAAGAAAATATTCATCTCCCTCTTAAGAAAAAGTAGATACAGAGATACAGATAGAGAGAGAGTATTGAAATAATCCTTGATGTGATGCAGTATCACGAAGTAACTTGATTGTGTAACAACGACTGGAAGTGAAAGGTTGTCATGTAGAGAGGTTTCAAAACATATAGGGTTTCTTTCGACTATTGGCCAGGTCCCTCCATCCAAACCTGGGCAGTGATGTGGAAGAGATCGAGCCAAGAGTTCAAAGAATCATGAGCGAGTTTAGCTTCCACAGATTCAATAAAAATATAAATTTAAAGCTTTTAAACTCACCCATGAATCCTGTTCTCCTAGATACAAGGCCAGTCTTTCCTGCAGATCACTATCCAAATTCAGGAGGAGTACCTTTAGCTTCTCGTTTGCTGCTCGCACCTAGGCTTGCCTTCTAAGCAGATTGATATTTTCTGGCACTCCAAAAAAACTTGGTATCACTGAAAACCATTCAGCACGAACAGAAACAGGTCTGATTTGATATTTCAACGTTTTAGAGATAGAATTTACAGAAATTATTGCCACATGTGAGTCATCAATTTTTGAGGTTAGAAAGAATTCATTTATGACATTTCAGGACCGACTCGTCGAAAGAGGGTACGAAATGTTATTCGAATAAGATTGAATTGTAATATTTATTTTCAAAATTTGAAGATGTTAGTACAGATAATTAATGGTGACGCACATGAGGCCATCTTGTTTTCGTGAAGCGAGAAGATCAAAAATACATTTTGGAAATTTAGAAAAATATGCCAAAAGAATGCCGATATGTATATCGATTCGATTATTGAATCAATCAGAAATTGATTATATTAATCATTTAAATATGTATACGACCTTTCATTTCCTCGTTGTGGAAAATTTATCTTTCCGGAAGGGAAAATCAAAAAGCAACTGACTCTTCGAGTGCTCAATTCAGAAAGGGGCGAAGAAGGAAGAAGTCTTTTCCAAGAAGGAAGTCGCTCTCTCTCTCACTCTGTCTATGTTCAGTGTTACCAATCACTAAACAATTAAATAAATTGGAACATCTCAATAACATGTGATACCAACATGAAATAAAAAAAATGAAAAGTAACAAAATGTTTTACATTTCGTTACAAACTATCGGGTTATCTATTGAGCTGAGACAGGTTCAAAATGTATCTTAGCACCCATAGCTTAGTTCCTACCTCATTTTTTGATTGTTTTTGAATATTTCGTTTTAAACATACAGATAGTAAATGAATTGGAGCATGATATCCACAAGTTACTATTTTATAATCTGAAAATTGCAGATCTGACCCTTCCAACCTTCAGGAGTCTGTTTGAGCATTGATTATTTCATATAGATCGGTATTATATTTCTCTGATTTTTTTCCTCTTATGATGATAATTTATCACACAGTTTTGAGGAAAATTCCGTAGTTTTTGGAGTTGATTATTCAGTTTTCTTTGTGGTTTATTCAGAAGGGGAACATGCCTGACTGAAGGGAATTAAAGAGGGACAGAAGAATATTTCTTATTCATATTAGATTCCTTTGATGCCGAATCTTCCATCAGTTTTCCAAATTTTCGTTCGGCAAACTAGATATTCGAGCATTTCCCTTGCCTTTCTCCCTTTTGCAGCATCAAAGTACCCCTACCACAGTACCCTCTTGAATAAATATCTTAGGGCGAGTTGTACAAGACAAGTTCAACAATGGTGGAAGTTAAACGAGTTCAGTTACTAAGGAACTAAAAATGTCTAAAAATCAACTGAACTCGGTTCACTGAACTTCTTTGGAACTTGTCTTGTACAACTTGCCCTCAAAGGTGCCAGCAATCAATTTGTCAGTAACTTGTATTCTCAAAAAAATTATATCTTAGGTTACTATATACAAAGTTCATAAACATGAGTACCTGACCCGATTTTTAATATTATCATTGAAGATCTCATTACCAATGGAAAGATAATTTATTTTTTTTATTTATCAAGTGATATTTATTCTACATTCTGGTATTCAGCTTTTATCTAACTTTTTCATTGTCTTTACATTTTCTATACCTTTTACTATAATTGAGAATTTGGATTTTCTTTGATAATTGAAAAATTGTTTTACATGCTGTTTTTCAGAATTTTAAGTAAACTTTACTATTATTATTATACTTCACTGGTATTGCTTGGTTTTGGTATATTCCAGCTGGCTTTTGGGATATCTGTATATTGTGGTAATATTACTTTGTGAATAATGGTTTTAACCTTTTTTTACAGCGTTGTACAATAAAATCACAATCATCTTTAGCCATCAATTCAGTAGCTTGTGTATTATTTATAAAAACCAGTGATGAATGTTCTTTGATATAATTTATTTATATATTGAAAATTATTTTGTGAGAAGTAGGTATGAGATGTTTAATATATTTCATTGAATGTTGTATCAAATGTATTATTAAAAATAAACACATTCGAAAGTGAATTTTCTTTCAATTGAAAAATAATAAGGTACATGTGGAAAAGCAATTCGCAATTTTTGCTAATCCTGTAAGTAATGCTTAGATTCTTAGCTGAGTCACACATAAAGTATTAATATAATAGCCGAAGAGAGGTGAGTTTCAAAAATTTGCACGATATGGAAAACATTGCAGAATACTTGCTTATGAGTTGTCAAAATGTCAAATTTCCAAACGTGTACAGGGGGAATAAAAAATAGGAATTTTGATCAAGTGTAAACTACCCCTTATTATTGACATCAAAAAGTTTATTCAGGGAGGTTGTTTAGAATTGAAAATAATATTCAAATTTGGAATCACAGCCAGCATAGTTTACTCTTGATCAAAATTCTATTTTTTGTTCCCCCTGTACACTGTTAGGAAATTTGAAATTTTGACAACTCATATGCAAGTATTCTGCAATACACTAAATTTTATTTATTTATTCATTCATAATATCCCAAGAAACAGGATTGTTTATGATAGGGATATAAAAAAAATAATAATAATAACAATACCTTACAAATCTACATAAAAAATATACAATTGATATAGATACAATTCAAAAGAACTTAAAAAGGTAAGAAAAAAGTATTCATGTTGATTGAATTCAAAATAGTTAGGTTTATGAAGAATAAAATTTTCTGACAACTCGATAATAAAAAAGTTGTTTCATCTGTTATACAAAATGGTGAAGGTCGACCTCTCTTCGGCTTCTGTACTGAATGGTATTGCCTTTGGGGGACTATTCATCTCACAAAAAAGGACAATTAGATATTTGTGCAAAGTTCAGTATCATAATCACTGTAAACCGCTTTTCGTTAGCCAGAAAATATTAAGTTTCTTGTTATTCTAGGAACCGAATGCCTCATTCATATACAGTATCGAAAAGTTTTCATCTGGGGTATGGTTATTTCATGAGAGCGTGAAGAATAGCTTGCTATTATGTTGAGAGAGCATTACAATTTCTCCTCTACTCGCTCGAGGAAGGGATATTGACGTGAGCTGTTAATTCGTCGGGTAGCGGGTAACAGGATAGGCGCACAGTACCGCGTTTCTCTTGTTTATGTGGTATTATCATATCATTACGTTCCTTGTTGCTCGCGTAGATTTTTGTCTATACCCCAGATGGAAAGTTTTCAATACTGTAGAACATGGATACACATCTAGTGAAATCACTGAAGAAAAAAAATTAAAACAAGAAATGAAGGTTATACGCATTAACCCATACCAAAATCCCCCTTAATAAAAAACTCCATCATATATACAAGTGCAGAAAAAAGTATTATTATCTGCCAACTAGTTTAAGATGCATTACTTTCATTACGAAAATGAAAAACTCTGCTGACAATACTTTCAACTGATAATAGGGGGCAGTACATTTTGCGGGAAATTTGAATTGTCCCACTATGCAATATGTTCCAGTATACAACAGTCTCCCCTAAGTAATATCCCTAGTTCACATTTAGTGGAATTATTTGGCAAAAGTAAAAGTATCATGCACGAACTAGCTCTGCTCAACAATAAAGTAAATATTTGAAGGATAAATAAAAACTTCCTTTTGTTCAGTGTTTAATAAATTAGTTAACTCAATACAGGCTGCATGACGTTTTGAGATGTGGAGTCCAGGAAATCAGACAGTTCCACCAATATAATAATAATAATCATGTTTCCTTGAATTATCCTAGCTCATGAAATGCACACTGACTAAACTTGTTACGAGTTACAGAAAAAATCTCATAAATTATTCAATGCATCTGTTTTGAGACTTGAGTATACTGAAAACATCAAAATGCAGCCACTCAATAGAAAGTCGTCCTGCCTCTGGCTGAAGGTGTAGCTGCTGGAAAAATATAGACAGAAAATTTTAATTTGTGTTTTTAAAACATCTCACAACTCTAGTACAGGTAGAATAAATGAGCATTTCAGGAGAATATAATTTAGTCATTGCCATTTATCTCATCTTTGTTTATAATTTCACAGAACCAATATGAGTATTATCAATGTTTTCCCTGGAATAAAAAAGTACAAAACCCAATAATTATAATACTGCTTATAACTCATCCTTTTTACTACTAATATAAGGAAGTATAAAGTTTTTGATATCCTCCATGGTCCTCTTCCCTGTATAATCTTTGATGAACTTTCCGTTTTTGAATAGTTTTATTGTTGGAAATCCGGAAATTTGATATTCCTCTGTTACTTCTGGGTTCTCTGTACAGTCCACCATTGCTAAGCATTTCGAAAATCCCTGCTCATGCAATTCTTTAGCAGCTGATACATAATCAGGTTTCATTTTCTTACAATGGCCACACCAAGGAGCGTAGAACATCACTAGCACTACTTTGTGTTTTTTTAATTGTTCCTTATAATTGTTGTCGTTCAAATGAAGAACTGTTGAATCTAAAACCCACGGATCTTTTGGAGGTGAAGGAGGAGGAGTGTCAGATACTTTTGTCGGGTCAGACATGTACTCTACAAATTCTGGAGTCTAAAAAATCATAAAACGTGATGACATACATAGATCGATTAAAGAATAAATATAAAAGTTTTAGCTTTGGCAATGAGCGTTTCCAGTAATTTTCAGAGAAAATATATTTCAGTCTTACGTAACTAGTGTTCAGTTTTGGATGTTTTTTCCATCAATTTATCGGGATAAAAATTATTGAAAACACCAAAATGAACTACAGAATTCAAAAGATCAGAAGAGCGGAAGTCATGTGGAGTCAGTGCGCGAGTGATTCTGATTGGTTATACTCGAGATGTCCTCTTGTGTATACTCGTTAATTATATTGTGAACACAATTAACTGAATTATTGAAAGACTCTGATAATATAGAAAAGGGGAACATTCTCCATGAAAATTGAAAAATGTGATTTTTTTGTAATATCTAACAGAAAACAACTACTTCCCCGGCTAAAGCCACGCTGGACATTGAACTACATCTGATAGATATTGTGAAAAGACTCTTAACTGAAAAGAAAAAACCTGAAAGGGAAAATTTGCATTTTCATTCAGATAGTTGATTTTTCAATTATCTCTGGTTTCCATTGAAAATTCATAGGGAGAATGTTATTCAAAAATATCACTCACAGAAATCGTTCATTTCATTGATAATAAAGTGGTCTTCGCAGGCAACATTGTTTCTATCGAAATAACCTATTTCAGGCAGTTTCTAAGCTATACTAGGAAAAATCAGACCTAAACATTTTTTTGCGACCATTTTTAAAATCACAACCCATATTCACAATTAAGTAACAAAATCTTACAACAATATGTCGAATAATGAATAATAAGGAACTCATGTTTTTATTGTTGCTTTGTGAACATAGTTGCAACATCTGCAGTTATATTTTCAGAGAGAGTATTATATTAACTTCAACGAAGACTAAATTTACTGACAGAATATGTGGCTGAATCTGATCGACTGGAAAATTACAACATATATGATCTTTCCTAATCTAGGAATATTTTCATGTTCACGGTAACTTGCGAGAAGCCAGTAATAAATTACCAACAATTTAGTTCAATTTGTTATTACTCGTAATTCATTTGGAGATTTTACAAAGACTTGGCAACTGCGGCGTCCTCAGTCACTCTCTGCTTTGTCCGCGCTATCCCAAACTTCGGCCAATCATATTACAAGAAGACACTGACGTCACAGCTGAGGCACGTTTGAATTTATGGATATTGAATATTCACTATTGGATAATAAATCAGTTTTTGTTATACACGTCAAGAGAAAAAAGTGCATATTTTAAGACACTGAAAATGCCCATTACGGGAATAAGGCTGTTACTTACCGTCCTTCCACCACTGTATGTCAAAGTAATCTTGGTGTAGTAACTGAAGTATTTCAGAGTGGGATAACCTTTAACATCATGTGCACTACAAACAGTGGGATATGCTGTACAATCGACAGCAGCAAATTCCACCTTAGGATCATCTTTAAATCTTGCAGCAGCTTGTGTGAATTCCGGTTTAGCCTTCTTGCAATGACCACACCCTAAAAAAGGCCATTTGAATAAGCTTATAGTAGATGAAAAACGGCGGGCAACATTCAAATTAGTAAATTTTCAATATTTTACAATAACTAATTTTGAAAACATTCGTTGTCCATACATACAAATAGTTATTTTTGTATAATAACACCGCGTAAACTAAGCTTTTACTCACAGTGCCAAAAGTGAATTTGTACACACTGTTCATACATTTGTGCATTTTTAAAAAATACAATATTTTGCGTCAAGTATAACAACTCTGAAGTCATCATTTGATAATACGACGATAAATCTTCCTAGAGTCAATTGTTTTTAATATTATTTATTTTTATTATACTCATAAATAACGATAAAAATAACAATGAAAACCAAAACTCATTTAAGAAGGGGTTTACCTTCTCAAAAAGGTCGAAGTAAATTGGCGGTATAAGGGCGGAGGTAAGAATTCCAAGTGATGGAGGCGGAGTCTCAAAATAAAAGAAATCTAATAGTGTCTCACTCCAACTCATTTCTGTGTAAAATATTAAATACTTATAGTAAGTTTAACCTTGAACGCTTCGAGGCTGTCTAAATACGCTCGCCGCTTTTTACCACCCCGGCCGACTTGATATTATTACATTGTCCAGTATTCTCTAAAGGAATAATTCAAATATGGGTAATAAAAATGAAAATTCTTGTTGTCTTCATTGGGATCGATATTTCGTATATTGATTGGTATTGATATGAAAATATGTGTGGTTTAAGCAAACATCATACTTAAAAAATACGATTAAAAAATCGCGTTTATCGACATGTAAATAGCAACAGTGCAAAAACCAACCTTCCAAATTATGAGAAAAACATCCTACGGGTCTACATTGGAGATATAAAAAATAGTGAATGTTTTAAAATTTCTGCAATATTTTCAAAGTTATTTTTGAAAAAATTTGAAAAAGTACCCTGAGAGATGCCTAGATCCATCTTTTCCAATTCAGATGGCAGAAAAAAATCTCGAGTTTATTCAGCGAGCTCCGATTATTTTGATTTCTCCCGCTCCTCTAACCAATAGCCTCTAATAAGGTTATCCCCCTCTTAAGGAAACTGTTAACTCACATGGTGCATAAAATATGACAAGGACGTGCTTTTTCTTTTTCAAAAACGTCTTGAAGTTTTCCTCGTTTAGGTGAACAACATCACTCTCTTCATCTGACCAAGGTTTTTCTGGTGGAGGAGGTGGTGGCGGTTCTTTGGGATCCTTCATGAAATCGATAATTTTGGCAGCATCACGTACATTAACATCAAATTTCTGTATGCCATAGGAGAAATACATTATAGTTGGATATCCTTTAACTGAAAACCTAGAGGCTATGCTTTGTTCTTTTGTAGCATCAACTGCTGCTAACATGCCAGGGATCTGGAAATATGAGTTTTATATGAATGTACATTGGTATATAACTTGATATTTCTCATATTTCATTCATTATTCAATAGGTAGTATTGAGAGCTATAGAGAGCTGAAGTTTAGTGAAAAATAGATTAATATATTATTGCTATCCAAAATTTTTTAGTATGATTTTGGGATTAAAGTTGAGATCTTTCATAATGATCTGATGATAAATTTGTCTTTTGGATAAAAACTGTGTTTTCATTTTTCATCTTTTTCTTTTTCATGAATAATTCTATTTCTTTGGAAAATATCATTGGTTTGTTCTCATAGAGCATCAGGTTACTAAGGTCATCAAAAGGTGAGTAAAGCATTATGTATTTGGTAACAAACAATCTTTTCTCCACAAACAATAAACTGAAGAAAAATATGTTGAAATTGATGAAGCTAGACGTAAACAAAAAAATCTTTCAATTTAGTGTGTCACAGGGAACCGTTTTGGGGCCACTTCTATCAACCATCTATCTCAATGAACTTTTTTATATTATTACTATGGTTGAAATTCATAGTTTTGCAGACGATAGTCTGTATAGACAATTGAATACCCTTTAAAATGAGGTATCACTTGATCCCCTATTCTATTTAAAAAAAACTGGGGGGTGGCTGTCCCCGTCGCCACTTTAACAATCTGTTCTCTATTAACAATAAATTTCATTAGAAACTATATATTTTCTGGTAAAAACTAAAACACAAACCATCGTTTCTTTTAATATTATATAAACAACTGATATTGAAAAAACTCACTCCTTCATTTTTCATCTGAGCTGCAGCAGCTTCATACTCCGGTTTCATTTTCTTGCAGTGCCCACACCATGGTGCATAGAACATCACCATGATGGATGCTTCTTGCTTAATAACAGGATCAAAACTTGTGGAAGTTAAATGTACCACTTCGTTATCTGTATCTGACCATTCAGGCTCTTTAATTTTCACTGGTGGTGCTGAAGGATTCTGCATGAACAATACGATAGCATTTTTCTTATTTTCTCCTTCGTAGGCATACTTCATTTGGCCATTTCTTAAAAAAAGTTTTCAACATTTAAATAGAAAAGGATTTAGGAATACCACAGACATTACCGATTGATGGTAACTGATCTTACTTCATCAGCACATTCACTACTAATAATGTATCTAATTTTAAATGTGTCATTTGAAAATATTTATAATTTTTTTTGCCGTGACTCAGAGGATCAAAGGGAAGGCAATGTCAATTACTATTTTAAACTGAAAATTTTCTCTATCAATTCTATAACAATAAAGATAATAGTGAATCTTATCTTTTTCAATCATTATAAATTGATACCTGCTGCAACTACAAATATATACTCACACAAAATATAGCATAGTGGGAAATCCTGTAATATTATAATGTGTTCTCACAGCACTATTTTCAGGTCTATTAACATCTATAGCAGCCAACACTGCTTCATCTTTCAATTCCTTTGCTGCTTCAGAGTATTCTGGTTTGAGTGTCTTACAAAATCCGCACCAAGGAGCATAGAACATTACTAAAATTGGTTTTGCTTCCCTTTTTATAAATTTTGCTAAAGTCTGAAAAGAAAAAACCATGATTTGAAGTTTGATGACATTTTTTGTGACAAAAATGTGTCATAAGTGCAGCCTACCTGTATTATATTGAATCAATAATACATGGTGATGATATGCATAAGCAGTTATTGTAAATATATGAACTATTATGTAATGATGAAGGGTGATAAGCCTGTAACTAGTTCACAGATGGTTTCCCGTTTGTTACAGAAAACAGAAATCAATGGTAAAAATGTTCATATTATATCAGGTAACAGCCCAGATAATAGTTGTATTATGTTGGATAATCACCGAACGAATTCCTATTGAATAGCATTTGGCAAAAGCCTTAAATTTTCATATTCCTAATTCTAAAAGTAGGAACATGAAATCTAAATAAATTTTCTTTTTGAAAACAACTAAATTTGCCAAATAAATAATTAATGAAGGTATAGTTCGATGGCTAAGAGGACAAATATTGTATCTCCAAAAGAGTACTTTTAAATAAAATATATATCAATTTATAGATTTATCAATTTATGTTTTTTTTCTACTGAAAAAGTCTTGATTGTCATATCAGTAAATTCAGTAAACAGTTTCAAGTGGGTACAATCATAAAGACTTCCCTCAATTGAATTAATAGTCATAATATCACATTTTCGACAATAGACATACAATATCTGTCCTCTTAGCCATTGACTTGTTGAATAATATATTTATATGAATTATAATGAATATTCCTCAAATAACGATTTTTTCTGTTACCTAACAATAATAAATAATAAAAAAGAAACTTGGTGAGACCACAGCAGCTTTTAATTGGTATGCTGAAATCTACATTATATTACAAATTCGATTTTCATAAGCTTGGGGAAAATTCTTTTGGTAATATGGTTATACAGTTATACCATCTACTCACATTTGAATCGGATATATGAACAACATCGGTGGCAGAGGCATCTTCTTCCCACGGAATATCTCCAGTAGGATCTCTCATGAAATTCGTCATTGAATTTACAGTCATTTTCCTGTCATAATCTTTATTGAAATCCCCATCTTTGTAGTGCTTGATTACGTAAGGTTCGTTAGGAATTTTCAGTTTTTTACACATTTTTTTGGATTCCCTAAAAAAAATCTATTTTGAAAAATTTTCATTCATTATTTCAATTCTGGAGAACAAGTATTTATAAAAAAAACCATAAAACGGGGGTCCTTTCATCATAATAATTAAATAACAAAATACAGGATTTGGCGAATTTTTGTTTGATTTTTTTTTTTTTTTTCATAGAAAGTTAGCTATCGTTTTTCACAGGTGACTGATCTTTTATAAGAGCCCTCATTGACAGCTGCTTTATACATCAGTTTAGCAGATTTATCGATATCATTTGCTAGGCCATACTTGTCTGTGAAGTTTGAATATCTGAATATTTTCGCATCTTCTTTTTATATAATATCTGTATTTAAATAACATTTTTACTCACCCTGAGCAATCAACAAGAACCATGGTACCTTCTCCTTTGATGTTATCGCCCACTTCTTTGAAAATTTTGAAGACATGTTGGGATTGTTTGTAGGAGTTGTAGAAACAAACTAAAACGTTTGTTTTGGTTCTCAGAATTTTTTTGAAGTCTTTGATATCAGCTACATTGTCTACAATGAGTTTTTTCTGGTTGGTTTTGGCAGAACATTGTTTTATAGGAAATGTGAAATACTAAAAAAATAAATAGGTTAAGGTCAATTAAACCGAATTATCGTGAATGAACGTACTAATAAATATATAAATAGAAATATATAATGTTTCATGACAATGAAGAAAAATTAAACATTTGATTAAACACTAATATTTAAATTTAATTCAAAATCACAAATTTTGAAACTTTTGTCCAACCACGAACCCGAAATCCCGGAACCACACGGACACTGACAGTTGACGTCAATGTCAACAACAGTCGACAGCGACTATCATGGTCGACAGTTCGACCCGTTCGACCACGTTCGACACTTCAATTTTGGTGTTCTGTGTTTGTTCTGACCATCGACTCTGAATAGACTACCTAAGTGTGACGTCAAAGTAGCTGAAACTTTCCAAAAATTGAATTTTTTTTTTGGCAAAAGGTTTCAACTAATTGAGTCTTTATTGAAAATAATATCAATTTTCCTTATTGTCGACGGAATTATGCAAAATCATCGAATCAATAATTCCTTATGGGCTTTTTATACTTATATATATTATAATTTCTATGGCTTTTAGCACGTATTACAAGTTTGTTTGGGAAGGTTTTATAAGCTCCACCCTCTTGTGACGTCAGGGCTTAGGTAGTCTATTATTGACAGTCAAACTATCGTCTAGCCGTACCAATTCTACTTTTGATCCCGCAGTTCCGCATGCGCACAACTCAAATTAAATATTAAAATAATGTAATTGACCATGGCGGTATGGCGGGGCGTTTTGATGACAAAACAAGAAGGCAACCTGCGTCAATTTGTTTATTTGCTCTAACCTGAGCAAGCTAACCTAGCTGCGAGTCAGTCGAAAATGCGTGAATTAGATTTTCGCTTGCAATTGACACACAAACAAACCTAACCTGAGCAAGCTACCTTAGATTGCGAGTCAGTCGAGAAGGCGTAAATTAGTTTGCATTCAAACCGAGTTGAAAATGCGTAAATTACCAGCCAACCATACCTGACCCTGACTACCCTCACCTAGACCTAATAGCAATACATTATAACGAAATAACGGCTATTTATCGAAAATTCAGAAAGAGCGTGTGGAGCAGCCATATTTGACAATTCCAGTTCACCACCACCCCCCACCCCACCGGCCAACGCTTTTAGCGTAAGCAACTGCGCATGCGGAACTGCCGGATCAAAAGTAGAATGGTACGGTTAGAGACTTTTGTCAAATGCACGAAATAAGCGCTCTGTTATTGGTCACTGTAACGACGGGAAGTTTAAAGGACAAGAAGGCTGCATGCAAACGGAGTTAAAAATGCATAAATTATGAGTTAATCTAATCTAACCTGACCTGACTATAATCTTGCCTGAATAAAAATATTCTATACATAACTGCTAACGATTCCATCAATTCAAAATTGTTCGTAAAACATTCCCAAGTAACAATTTTAAGACAGTTTTTATTTAATTAGATTTTAAAAATGCTTTAATATGTTCAATAAATCGACATCGGATTTAAAGTAACATTAAAATAAACTAAAAGTTCTTGAAGACCACATATTCTTAAACGAATAATTTATTGCACTCTTTAAATCAAAATAAAAATGCTCTTTGCTCCTAATGTCCTATTGATCTTATGCTGGTTTTATGCTACTCTAAAGCCCGTATGACACGGTTCAGTTTTTAATTCATAATAATTCAAGTCAATTAAGCATTGATAACAAATCAATGATCATTTTCTGTGAGAAAATACAATGTTGTGTGTGACACTAACACAAAATATTCTGACTGGAGGCATGTCCAATGGATCAGTACAGGTTCTCATTCAGAAAATAGATGAAAAACTGGATCGTGTCACACGGGCTTTAACATTAGCTATTTTAAAACTAATTTGCTATTATTAAGAATTAAATAGCAATAAGTTGGTTTTAAAACAATCCGTTCGGGGAAAAATAGTTTCAATGCAGTTTTATGGAGTATCTTGATGTATTCTTTAAAACCCATATTAGGAAAACTATTTTATCCTAAGACTATACATTCAATATATAATATGTGGGGGTTTTCAGGGTCGGTGATTATGATTTTCTTGTCAAAATACATGAATTCAATATGGCGGCTCCAATATGGCGGACGAGTTTTGTGATTATGGTCCGATTCGATTCTAAATTGGTATGTGTGGGTTTTCGGGATATGAGCCTAACAGATTATGATTTTCTTATCAAAATTTATGAATTCAATATGGCGGCTCAAAGATAGCGGACGAGATTTGTGATTTTGGTCCGATTCGATTCTATATATATTAATATGTGCGGGTTTTCCAGACCGGAGATTATGATTTTCTTCTCAAAATTCATGACTTCAATATGGCGAGTCTAATATGGCGGACGAGTTTTGTAATTATGGCTTAGGAAACAGGCATTGTAATAACCATTCTTAATGCGTACTAACTAAAATGTAGAAAATAAAATAATAATCAATAAAAACTTTTTCGAGACAAGCTTTTATTGAAATGCACTAAAAAGTAAAAAATAATTTCTTCAGATGTGTATTGTAGGTTATTCTGTGAGTTGCAGATTCAAAAGCTTGCCGCTTTCGTATTCGAACTGAAAACGTTGCGCAGCAAGCTTTTGAATCTGCAACTCACAGAATAACCTACAATACACATCTGAAGAAATTATTTTTTTTACTCTTTACTGTATTTGAATAAAAGCTTGTCTTCAAAAAGTATTTTTTTATTAATATTTTATTATTACCACGTTTATATTATTAACTCACTTTGTTGAAAAAAATGTCACGTTCAAATCTTGTAACCAATTTTTAGACCACTTCTAGTCGTCCGATTTGAAATTTAGCAGGTGTACATAATTCCCAAGTAGCAAGTAGCAATTTATGGCAAAAGTCGGGCACAATTTTCTAGTGCCTGAATTGTGTCGACTCTTTTCAGAGCACTTCTGCTCAGTGGAAATTGTGTCCAAAAATGTTCAAGTTTGTGTCGACACATTTCCAGCTCATTGTGTCAAAAGGATATTTGTGTCTAAATAGCAACATTTAAAACACATGTGTTTAAAATATCCCTACTTTGTTTCGGTTTGGACTCTTCAAATACAAATATTTAGACACAGGCGGGTTGACACTAAATGGACTCAAGTTTGTCTGATTTGTTTCGTAACAAGACGATCCTATTTTGTTACTGAAATGAGGTGAGTAGACACAACAATTTCCATTTGGATGTCAAATCAGACGATACAATCAAACCTATATGGTTCGAAGATGATCCAACACATCTTACAATAGAAGATATATTTTCATGCATGATATAAACTATGACAATGATGAAGAAATTGATGAGCAGCATAATGTTGATGTTACAGAGGAAGAACATGAAAATGAATGATTTGTAATTAGAATGAGTTATAATCTATTAAAATAAAATTAAAGTCTGAAATATTAAATAATTTTTAAATACACAGTACAATTTTATTATAAAAGCTTATATATTACTTTCAATAAATGAATTGCTTGATTTAATTATAATTGTTTTCCTATAATTTATTTCCTATGTTGTAATTATGTACGTGATAATAAAAAAAATGATTGTGAAAACAATTAACGGTAATATTTATTTCTTAAATATTCAAAATATAAAAAATAAGTTGGTAAAATTTAATGGGATAATCATGAATTAAGATAACGGTCTTGCATAGTTTCTTATGAAGTATGTTAGAGTGTACACTCGGGTTGCCCGTCTTCAAAGTGGGCTGCCAAAATTTTTAACGGTCAGAGGTTAGGCAACTTTTATTTTTTCTAAAACTAGAAAGTTCAAGCTCTCATTTGATGCTAAAATCATGCTTTACCTAATAAGCTGAGCAACTATACAAACATTTTAAAAATAAAAAAGTCAAGTGACTGGCTGGGGACTAAGGATCCTATATCATTGTTTTCATTTATTTGAATACTACCTTTTCCAATAATATATGTCCTTTAATCGATCAGATGCCCTTTTCAGCGGTCGGCTCTCGGACTATTCTGTTTTCCTTTCGTATCCGAAAAAGTCTCATGGTCAATTATTATTTGTTAAATAATTTTGTTTACGAGATAACAGCAGTTGTAACCATTCAAGTTTTCACCCTGTATATGGAAAACTATATATCGTTGGACAGGCAATCATATGAATCTTCATGTTGGTGATGAAGACAAATACTTAAAAAAAAAGAAAATTCTAGCAATGTTTGTTTTCCAATTTTAACGGAAAATCAAAAAATTTATGTTATTGATTTTTATATATATTTCTAGAGTTTTTAGCTCAATGTTCGTCAGTTTCCATACCATCTATATGTTCAAAATATGTTCTATGGCTCGTGTTGTACCCAACTCACTTCCACACTTCCTATATATACTCAGAACAAAATATATCGCAAAATATCGTTGGGAAATATACTATTTTGCGGTCCTACGGGCCTTAGATTTTCCAAACGGTATACTCAACATGAAGAGTTTCATTAGTATATAAAACTCTCAAGACAGAGATAGGTTTTCACTCAATAAATATGAACATATCCTTGCGGATACCTTTTATATACTGCCCCCCAAAAAAGGCAAATGGCAGTAAGTGACCATTTTTGAAAAATAGATTTTTACAAAAAGACAGTAAGTCTCGCGCATTATTCTTGATATCCTTACGGAAGTTGAGGCCCGGTTTCACTTCATTAGACTTTTATTATGTGCATGAAGGCCCAGAAAATTTCATAAATTTCGATTTTTGTCGGTTCACGTTTCATCACTTACTGCCATTTGCCTTTTTTTGGGAAGTATAGCACTCATCACGGGGGAGCAAACTGATTGTTCCATCCCTGTACATTCAGAACTTGGGGTGTTTCTCAATCCGTCAGCGCCATCCAGGATCGAAGTGAGACCTCCGTAAATTACAGAGCATCACCCTGCCGGGAGTCTGGATATGAAGTCTGGACCAAAATCTCACGCATACAACACATATACACACATTCGTCTGGATATTCGCGCAATAAAGTGATTCGAAACAACTTAGCCAAGAACTAGTTGTTTCGGAAAAACAAGTGATTTGATTGTAGTCTCGGTGTGTACCTATAGATTGTGTTTTGTTTTGAGTGACAGAATTTTATTTGTGAAATATTTCGGACAGGTGAGTGATAATTATTTTGTTTTTTCAATGAATCTAAGCAGATGAAGAGAGAGGTATTTTAGGGTTCGATTTCCTGAAATGAATTATGTTTAATGTTTAAGCTGTAGATATGTCTAAACAACATTTGAAATGTTATTTGTTTGAAATGTAGTTCAAATTATTTTTGGAGGTATTCGCGGAAAGGTATAATTGTCCGAAAAAATATGAAATAAAAAGTATGTTTCAACTCACTGTTGAGAAAATTAATTGAAGTAATTTATTTGATCCGAAATGTTATCTTTTGGAGTACCTATCTTTGCTTACTATAATGATAATTAATAAACATTTGACAGAGAAGTAGGAAAAACTTGAATAATACCAGTCGTTGGTTCTAATACGAAGAAAATATAATAATTTTGTTGATAAACATTATGCATGTTCCTGAATAAATGCGAGTTTCTATATTCAGGGAGGAGATTCATCTTTGTAACTAATGATATGGGTCTGCCCTAAAAAGAAAATCTCAGTTCAATACCTCAAGAGATATCACCCCTAAAGGACGGATAAAAAATTGAGTTTTGAATATTTTTCCAGAAGTCGAGATAATGTAGAAAAGTTTAATTTTGAAGATTACAGACATTGATACATGAATAAATATGAGTATTTCTTTCAATATTGTTGTTCCTCATATCCTTTTTATTTCTTATTTTATTTCACAAAACTGATAAGCAGAATTTAATAATTATTCCTTCAATTATTTTAAAATTCTATTTCAAAATATGACTTCAGAGGGTTTTCAAAAACCTCTGAATGACAAGAAATTTGTGACCACACTGTATAACTTCTGATAAAGTTGGTAGTCTCACTTCGAAGGTCATCCTGTACCTATACAAACTCTGGTGGGATATAAAATATTTAGCAAACGATAGTCGTTGTCGACCGATGTTTTACCCTTTTTACTCCCATCCACCTACAAAGC
This sequence comes from Chrysolina haemoptera, assembly GCA_958298965.1. Lineage (NCBI taxonomy): Eukaryota > Metazoa > Arthropoda > Insecta > Coleoptera > Chrysomelidae > Chrysolina > Chrysolina haemoptera. The sequence continues at coordinate 22,988,799 of OY282591.1, read as the reverse complement.
TGTGGGTTATTGTTATTATGGCAATTACGTGTCTGAAAACAACTCATCCCCTGGGTAATACAGCGACGGGCATTGATGCTTGTTCAACTTACAGCGTGGTCTCAGCCGGGGAATTAGTTGTTTTATGTTAGATATTACAAAGAAAAATCTTTAATTTTATCGTATGATTTTTCCATTTCATAATTTCATAATCATAATTTTCAATTTGGAGTCGGAAGTTTGTCTATCAGCCGATTTTGAAAACATCCTGTTTAATTATCAAAAAATTTAAAATTCACCCTCTATGTTGTACCCATGTTCCTTTGCTAAGATATTTTGGATTGTTATCAAGATCATAAAAGTTTTATTAATCATGGTATCGTTACTTAGTTTTAGTTTTCACTTCTTCAAATTGAAATGTCAACTATTATTAACATTGAAATAATTAATCTCGGAAAAACCTGCAACACCATATTATTTGAAAATCTGAAGAGTTGGAATTTATTGGTTGGGACAAAGTAATTTGATGCTAAAAAGAAAAAAATTAAGTAAAAATCTTTTAGAAATTCAGCTTTTTTTATAAACTATTGCTGTAAAATTGAAAATTCAGTGTATGTAAAACAAAAAACCTTTAAATTTTTATTATTTTTTTGAAAGCTTGATGCGCGAAACGTCATTTTACACTGAAACAGAAATTCAAGCTTTTGTAAAAAATGTGAAAAACATTTAAAAGAGGATATAATTTTGAAAGTAAAATTTGGGCTATTCCCTGACAAAAAAAGTTAATTATTTTATGTATTTTATGTTCAGAGAGCGTAAAGTGGCACTTTACCGCCCACGGGCGCACTATGACCCGCGGGCCGTAAAGTAGACAAAATTCTCAAATTTTCTATATTTACACACCATTTCATGCAAGATCTAACACAAATCAGAATTATTTCAATTCAACAGAGACATACTCTCCCTAACATTTCTTCATAATCGACATTTTTTCAGTTGGTTTAGTTACTGATTGAAGATGGGATATTCTCTTGAACATAATTATTACATATTGAAAGCTTCGTTACAGCATCTGCATCGAGTGTTGGTTCAAATAATTATTCGGTATTATTCCGGCACAATCAATGGCAATTTTTTCAGTGCTGATCAGTTTATTTGAAATATATTCTTCAATATAGCTCTCAGATTAACGAGGTCTTACCTATTAACGTGCGATTCCTAGCACTTTCTCGGGCCATCAGATAAAAATCTGAAGTCGCTGAGGATTCGAACCTAGCCGACCAGCAGTCAATGGTTTTGAACGCTTCAGTCTCAACCACTGAGCTACTTGACCCTTTATAATATGGTACTATTAATAATTATTGTATACATAACGTATGAAATTGAAGTCAGTATTTGTGATTCGCGCTATAAACCCGCTAGTGCATAAAATTTTGTATGTATCACGTGCGTAAAACGCGTTTATGGCCTTTGGCGTGTGATCATCCACGCCGCAGGCCATAAACGCCTACTTTACGCTCTTGATACATAAATAACTATTAAATGATTAAACATGTTTTAGGTATTAGTGGATTTTGTTTTTTTCTCAATCTACAATGAGTTATCTTATGTAATCAGTTCTTATCAATTTTGTCCAAAAATGCAAAGTGCAGGCAACGTCACTTCTAATTATTTCATAGACTATTTTTCAGAAATGGCATTCAGCAATAAGTACCTATCTATTACATCAAAATCCACATAAGCACATAAGCTGTGTTGCCAAAATGTCTATTTTATAATTTTTTGCCTTCACAAACCATATTGTAAAAGAACTTATTTGAAGACAAGCGGTGTGTATATTTCTGTTTCGCCGACTGAACCCTTATTGATGTTATTGTTGAACTAATTTTATGGCGAAGTCGCTATGACCACCTGCTACATTCAACATATAAATAATTAATTTACTAAAAAAACATTTTGTAGTGGACCGTTTAGGAGGAGTTCAATATCGTACACACGCACTGAAGATTTTTATATACAAAGATGTACTGTGATGATTTGGAAGTTAATATTTTGGGAAAATATTTTTTTTTTTTTCAGATCTATAAGTGTGAAGAATGGACCCAGAAAAGCAAAGCCTTCTTTTTAAAAGTTCTTTATATTTCATACACTAAATATTAATTTTAAATTTTTAGTTCAATAGTTCGTAAAACAGTAATTTACGTAACAAGTCCGGAAAACATTGTTTTTTTGGACGAGTAGACAAGCGAGCGAGTCCTGGAAGTCTGCGAGTCCAAAAAACGCTTTTCGGACGTGTTGCGTACACAATTTTTTCAGCAACCGTGTAGAATAACAAATCGAGACACATTTTAATTCTTATTTGTATTTAATATTGAAATTGGAACAAAAGATGGGTACTAACAGAAACATTCTAATTCTTATTTATATTAATATTTATATTAAAATTTGAGCATTTCCATTTTAGATTATTTCTTTACTATCCGGCTCATCATTTACATAAGAATACTAATTTTCCACATAGTATCCAGGCTGTTGCTATCATCAGTACAAAACAACGCTTGTTATTGATATAAATACACTTAATAATATTATTCTTGCAATAAACGATGTATTGAACTTTTCATTGATGCATGTTAATGACACATTTATATTTCGATAACATCATAAAAAAAATCTTGATTGATTTTACTTGAAAGTTACTTGTCAGACATTTGCTATCTTAACTCTCTTAACTCATAAATATACCGTCTGCTAGGAAAATAAATTTTGGGCGATATCAATGAAATAGTTCTACTTAAAATGAATGCTGGAGTAAATTGTTCATGAAAAACAAATTGCATACTTACTATCAACATAAAAACATAAATATGTCTTGTGTTACTGTTTATTATTTCTGGAAATGTTTGTGTTTCTTTGGAATCATTGGTATAGATTTTTTGATTCTGAATATTCCTGGAAAATAACGTTCGTTGGTTGGCAGATAGTTGAAGAAATCTGGTAGCCTTCTCCAAAGAGATTGAAGTTTTTCTCAACTTTTTTTTTCTATATTCAGCGTGTACATTCTTTTGGGAAATATTTATATCTTGAAGGATCTACTTATATTTACTTAATTTGCAAAAAAATTCTTGACTACTGAGCATTTTAATTACCACCCTCCCCCTGCCTTAGATTGACCGAAATCTAGTAAGGATTCTGGTAATGAAAAAAAAAAGCATTACATTGCACCAGTGGTATTGCCTACCCCCTCTCCCCCCCAATTGACACTTTATATCTTTATTAAGTTTATGTCTCTTCGACCAGTAATTTACTTCTATTTTTATCCCAAAAGATTTCTTCCAATGATACGAGATATTCAAACGATTGTCTGGAATACAGATTTTGAAATAGTTATTTTTGTATCTAGTGCGTGAAATGCTACTTTGGTGATCGATTTTGCTTGATTAAGGAGGATAGGTTAGAATATGAAAATTCCATATAGTTTAGATGCAGCGTGCGAAATGGACATTCGTACATTACTTCGCGCACGGTGTCATGGTAACGAAGGAAAATGAAAAAAAGTGTCACTTCGCATATTGTTGTCAATGCGCGAACCTTGTCATTTTTTGACGTTTGTAGAAAAATATCATTTTGGATGACCTATGCTAAGTATTTCATTACTTGTTTTCAAATATGTAATGAACAAAATAATCCATATTTAATTATGTTTATAATTAACGTCTGCAAATATCCAAAAACTGTAGGGAATCAAACCGACAGAAACGTAATACTGCTGTGAAAGTTGTGGACAAGAAAAGAATTATTTTATATTATATATCCAGGAAAAAAGTACTCATTTTTTTCCCGGGGACAAAAGTAATTTGAAAAGTCATATTTTAGTACCTGTCAACAGAGGTAAAATGTCAAACTTTTTTCCCGTCACAGAAAAAAAGTGAATTATACACTCGAAAAAGATTAGATTTTAGCTCTCGGCTTTTTTCCCTTGTATAATAAATAACTATATTTAGAGAATACAATGAATAGTAATATTGGTAATCCTACTAAGACTTTAAAGAAATGCATACCAGAAGTGCATATAATTTTTTAAGCGTATAGGTATGCAAGTATTGAATTCAATGATGTTATTAATGAAAATGATGATGTCAAAATGTCTAATTCAGAGAGACAGAGGGCAAGAGATATACATGTATTCGAATATAATTATTGAGCTTTGTTTAAAAAGCAGCTGACGATATGTATTTCGAATTGCAGTACATATGGTTCAATTGTTTATAAAGCCTATAAAAACAGAATTGCAATTTCTGAAAATGTAAATTCAATGTTAAATTGAAGGTGTGGGATTTAATCAAAACAACAGTAGCTGAATTGATATCTGTATCATATCCATCGAATTTATACCCAAGGCCGAATATATTTTTATTTTTATTGATTCTCTTCCAGACATCTCGTCATTTATTATGGATGATTCGAAGTCTGTCTACACTGAAGCCACTGCTAGATTTTTCCATCCAGTCAGTGAATTGAAAAATTCCAGTGTTAAAATATAGCTATTTACGATACCTACAAGTGTGAAAGGTGTATACCTATTTGACACACTGGGGTGAATTCTCAAGTGTATCATAAAAATATTTTTTGACACGGCAAAATTTCAACATAAGTGGTATATTTAAAGAAAAATAAAACAGACAAATATATCATTCGAATTTCAGATCAACCCATTCTTAGAGTAGGTTTTACTAAATCAGCGATGTTGGTTGGCATGGTTTGCTTACAAATATTTTTTCTTTGTGGTAGGGTCAATGCGTAGTAGAAAACCTAAAATAATTTCCTAATTCCACGCGAGTATATAATATTTGTTATAGTCGAATAGAAGAATAGCTCTGCTAAACTCCGCCAAGTAAAATAAAGACCATTTATTATTATTATTATTATTATTATTAATTACGCCCTAAATTATTTCAGAAAAATGGGATATTTATATTTTCTCACAACTTTTCGAATGCGTGCTCTTATACACGGACGTTTATAAGAGTACGCATCCTGGTGTTTAAGAGTACCTACGCACCCTATCTTGACATAGAAAAGGGTTAGAAGTAAAACCATATTTAGGTAATTGCTAGTAGAACGACAAAATTTCACTTAAAAAAGTTTAATATTATCAATAAAAACTCAAAACATTCAAAAACCATTAAAAAACCAACTTGCGAAAAATACTAAATATACCTATAGTCACTCTGATGGACAGTTAAATAAACAAAGGCTCCCATTATACAGGGTGTATCTTAGATGATGTCATTAATGATGTCAGGATGTGATTCCTTGCCACATTTTAAGAAAAAAAGTTCAGATAAACGTAGGTCCTAACTTGCTTCGTTTTCGAGTAACGGTGTGTCAACTGCGACGCCACTGGAATTGAAATTTAAAACCTAATTTCGTGAAAAGAAGCCCCTTGTTACTACTAACGAACACAAGCTAGAACATACGTTTATATGAACTTTTTTTCCATAAAATGTGACAAGGAATTACCACCTGAAATTAATGACATAATTTAAGTTACACACTGTATACGTGGTGCAAGATTCGCGCCACCAACTGTTACAGAAAGAACACATAATCCAGTCGTCATCTTACAAAGATTCTGAGTACAAGTCTCCACATCCTTGACAACGTACATCCTTTTCGTTTTCGTCACATTTATTTTTCATCTTTTGCAACTTCTTTGAATTTGTTTGTGCGCTTTCGAAGTGTTTCAGGATATTATAAATCTTGTGATGACTGTTTTTTTTTATTTGTTTAGTTTGACAAGTCTCTATGATAAACAAGGTACATACGAATTATCAACTTTATGTTGTGATTACTGTCGAGAGTACAAAGACATCAAAATTTTATCTGGTTTTGCTTTATTACTTCACTTCTTTAATTTAACAAACAAGTCTCTATGATAAACAAGTTACATACAAATTATGAACTGTACCAAGTATACAAAAATATTGAACAGAAAGTAAACTCCAGATTCATTGAAAAAAATTATTTTGATCACCCAGTACATTGGAAGTAGTATCAAGTGTCTGAAAAATGTAATTCAAAGCAGTGCCGGTTTAACCAGGGGTCTTTTGGTGCTATAGCAACAGGCGGCAAAATCTTTAGGGCGGTACAAGTTGATATTAAAAAGTTAACACCGAGGTTAAAACATAAATTTTTAGTTAGGATTTTTTTTAAGTGCGGTCCCTCAGTTATAGAACAAGGCGGCAAATTACCTTAAGCCGGCATTTATTCAAATGCCGTAGGGGTAGTAGTTGTCTCTGTTATACCTACGACCGTGCATACATTTGCGTGCGTAAAGTTACACTTTTCTGCACACCGCCCGGAAAAGTAAAACTACTAAAAAATCACGTTGTTAGGGAAAATTTATATTTATTTTAGTAGCTGTAGACTGCTATATGCAATGTGAGAAACTGTTTTACCTTTCAATCGTAATTCCGATATTTGTATTTGAGCTTGAATAAAAAAATATTTTTTTTTTTAGTAGGTACCTTATTTGATGGTAAATGATTATAATATTGTCAAGCGGGCGTCTGTCGACTTTGGCACATTGATTTGTAATTTTTTGTGGTATACTTAGTACTTTTTTTCAAGTTTTATTAAAAATTATTGACTAAATTATGATTTTTTTATTTTGGTTGTTATCTGATATGAAGCTTGTAGGAATTTTCAACGTTACTTAAAATTTTCTTCAAATTATATTTTTTTACATCTTTTGTACATTGTTGCAAAATTCGGTAAACGGTAAAAATCCCCCCGGAAAAAAAAAGAAAAAAAACTGCGAACAAAAATGAAATTTACACGAACTCAAATGTCTACGTAAGGTTAGTTCGATCTGGTTAGATCAGACTAAATAATTGCTCCTCGCAAAATGTATGGTATATACAGTGTGACCCATTTAAGATGGAAGCACCCATATGAAACTTGCATTGTTTATTTATCAACAGATTTCGATGAAATTATTGTCAGTAATATTTCAAGACACCCTGAATCCAGTGGTGTAGTCAAAGTTGTTACAAAAGTTTTGAAATTGAAGTGATGGGTTGATTAAAAGGCATATTTCTCAAATTTCATTTACCTATAACTTTTTTATTATTTTACGCATTTCAATGTTATTTACATGTGAACCATTTGAAAATATCGCGAATCTAGTAATGTAATCAGATTTTTTCTAGAAAAATCGCTAGTAATTTTTTTAGATTTTTGACCTTGAAAAATAAGACTAGTTGGCCCTGGAAATGGAGATTTATCCATGAAATTTGGTGTTCTAGTACACTTTTTGAATGTCTACCTGACGAAAACAAAATCATTCTAATCGGTTGAAAAAATGTCTACGTGAGGTTAGTTCGTTCTGGTTACCAAATAATTGCGCCTTATTTTTCCAGGGTTTTTTTCGGTTTTTTTAAGGGTTTCTTTTTTCAGTTTTTTTTCTTAGATTCGCAAAATTCATTATGTTCCAATAATTTCAGGTTCCATGTAAACAACAGACATGCAAGAAATGAATATGTCCGACAAGGCGGTATCTACTGAGGATCTCTGTGCAAATAAGGAAGGAAATTCCAACTCAGCTGTGAAAGTAGCAAGATTAGAAGCAATCCTTCATACGTTAGTTGAAAACAAAGTGGAAGCCTTGAAAAAAGACAATCAAAAAGCATCAAGCATTCATTCTAGTCCAAAAACAATTCTAAATCGATTGAGATTAACCTCTTCTTCGAGTCAGAGTACGAAAGACAATGAAGGAGAAGGCGAGAATGAGCACGATACAAAACCCAGTGGACCGAAGAATGAGAGGATTATGGATATGAGACAATTCAAGAAATCAGGTAATCTCCAAATCATGCTTTTGTTTTCGTTGAAATGTTAAGTTAAGGTAGATTTATAGAAGGTCTTGCAGAGTTCCTTTCAATGATACTATAACTGTTGCAATTTAATATACCAATACCGGGTGACAACAAAATTATCAAATCATTTGGATCGAAGATATAGTTTCTTCGAACCCATATTTTCCATGAAAAACAACTGAATATCACTTCGGGTTTCACCGGAAATAGACCCAGGTCGAGAATTCAAATGGAACACCGTAGATATTTTTACCCCATTCGATGGAGCAAAATTTCCTTTCAATTACATAAAACAAGTTTTTTTTTGTGCAACCGTCCGGGAAGTAGGTACTTCCCGGACTAGTCCGGGAAATGCTCGAATTTCAATATAAATATTTATATAAATAAGAATTAGAATGTTTCTGTTAGCACCTATCTTCTGTTCGCATTTCGATATTTAATACAAATAAGAATTAAAATGTTCGAAATTTTCTTCTACAAAGAAATATAAAAAATAAATGTGTCTCTATTTGTTATTCTACACGGTTTTCGAAAAAATTGTGTACGCAACACGTCCGAAAACAGTTTTCCGGACTTGTTACGTAAATTACTATTTTGTTTGAAAATGTCGGCGCAGTAGACAATTTAACTAAAATCAATATGACGGCACTGTGACGCCATCGATCGAATTTTTATCGAGCAACCTAGTAAAATAGCAAATAAACGAAGAACTTTTATTAGTTTTTGATGAAACATTCAAAAATTTTGATTCATCGCCAGTCAGATTTTTTTTAATGATTCTTTCAAATGAGATTCTTTCTTTTGAATTTTCTCGAACATTTTAAATTGAGAATGGTACTTTTTTAAATTAATTATTAAAGTATAAGTCAGTATCTACAGATGAATTCTTGACACACCACTTCTCTTCTTTTTGAAGGATGTCTATTTAATTCTCAAATGAAAATTTAAAAATATGATTTATCTGGATAAGGAAAACCTATGATTCCACATCTTATTTTATGAACACCCTGTTCATATTTTCGAAAAATCAAAATGATGTTTCTTATAACACCTGACTAAATAACTACGTCGACATACATTTTAAGTTTTATGAAATAAACTAAATTATTCTGATATTTTCAGTAAGTTTCTTAAATGTTGTTCCGAAATTATGTCAAGAGCTAGTCTTATTCGAAGTTGGTGAATAAGTTGCAAACATTTCTTCATTGAAAAAACTCCATATAGAAAAGTCTATAGGTATAAGTATAGGGTATGTACTATAAAGTAACTAACGTATTATATTGTAACCAATGTATTATGCGTTGTTATGATGTTAATAATTTGTAATGAAGATTCAACGGTACGTACATTTCTATGGATTCAACATAAAGGAAGCTTAATATTCAATGATACGATAAACATAATAATTTTCCAAGAACCAATTACAATAATGTAAGCGCCTCTTAAAGTCGTGTAAGTGATGGCGAATTTGAAATTTAAAACATTCTAAACAGTCCTTCTTTAAAATTTTCCTAGAACTTTCACGAGTAGTATTGCACTGGTGGCCCAACTCTTAAAGAGAAGCAGTTTGATCATATCCTACATAAGCTAAAATATTTGTGTCCATTTTTACGCTTACCGGTAAGCTATTTGCATCTTCAACTGCATTATTCAAACCAAGGAAAATAATATTTTGAAGGAGCGTCATGATCTGGGAATTATTCTCTAATGTCTGCGTTTGTCTGACATTTTGCCTACATTCGCCGTAGATAAGCAACTGTTATTTTGATGCTCTCGTGTATAAACCATAGCTTATAATGGAAAACCAACAATGAATCTGAACACCTAAATACGACGAAAGGAAACTTTTCATACGGCTCTCAATAAAATGATTCCAATTGACAAATGACAAGTAGTTCCCGAGTTACCGAGGAAAAAGTACGGTTGCTCTGGTGACAGAGAAATAACCGAAGTTTCAGGAAATAGTCACCCAATTTTCAGGAATTTGATATATACGGATCGCCAAATTACTAACCAGAGTAACCAAGGATGTATACGGACCCCAATAAGATGCCTAAAAACCCGTAACCAATTACAATTTGTTTCCAAAAACTACTAATGTACCTATATTTTCATGTGTTTTTATGTCATACATCAGATTGTGATAAAACTTTGCAAGCAAGCTGACGTCACCGCTCAAGAACACCACGGTAAACAAATTTAGTGCGGTATGAAATCATCGGACGGCCGGTTGACTTCTAACAGCGACTGGAAGCCCGTGAAGCAACTAGAATAATTCTCGGAACGACGAGATGGTCCATTTCCGGCTATAACAAGCGTGACACTCGCCGCCTGATAGAAGTATTGAGCATTGAAAGCACAGTAGTGCGTCTCTCTCATTTATGTGGTATTATCATATCATTGCGTTCCTTGTTGCTCGCGTAGATTTCTGTCTATACCCCAGATGAAATCCAATACTGTATAGCATGTTCTGTATTCAAAATATATGTATATATATAATTGGGAAGATTATTTGGGTAAGCAGCAAGCAAAACGTGTACTCTTTTAAAACTATATTTCCAATATTTCAACAGTGGTTACTGTCATCTTCAGGAAAGCTACAATTAATAAGCGAATGTATACTAAAATGGAGTGAAGCCCAGTAACAGCTATACTTACTGTGTCTTTGAGGTTGATTGCAAAATGATGTGATGAAAGTGATACAACATTATCGAATGAGAAACATGAAGTTGATAATAAAATAACATTAAAAGGTCAATAATTAAAATAATAAGTCAATTAACACAAACATTTTTAAAATTTATATGAATAATTTCCACGTGTGGAAATACTCAGCACGTGTCTATCATCTTGGTTAGGAAACAGACAAATGACATATGTAATTGAAAGAATAAAATTATGAATTGAAGTTTGACAGTTAGAGCCCACGATTTGGCCTCTGCTTGTGAGTAAACCAGCCAATTGTACCAACTCAGAAGGGCGAGCATATTTCTTATTGAATTGTTAGAAGAATTATTTAAAGATTATTTGAAACATTATTTGTCGGTTTTTTATCAATGAGCAATAAATATGAATAAATTTCACTTAAATGATTGAGATCTGTTTTTTTATTTAAGCAGTTATTTGATTGAGAGATGAACATCTTTCAGGATGACATCTGCAATCACTTTTGTGTGATGTAATTCTACCTTTAAGAGTTCTTGAAGTTTGACCTATATATGTCTTATCACAATTTGAGCAGGGAATACAATATACTAATTGAGATTGAGAGGTTGTATATAATATAATATAGCTTGTGACGTCTACAGTCACTAGTTGAAATTAAATCGAAGTCACTCTCTTCATATATATATATATATATATATATATATATATATATATATATATATATATGTAGATGTGATTATTTATTTAGGTATAATGAAAAAGTCAACCTTAAATTTTCAAGAGGCGTGTGTCAAGCATTTATCTAGCAATAGATACTGACTGATACCTTATCGTCAACTGTTATTGTTAAATGATACAATGTGAGTATATTTCTTCATTGACGCGGATGTCATAGACATTCTAACCAACAAATTTAGCTGATAGTCAAACTACGCTAACAGTTTATTAATAATTCATAGTCTACTATGGAGTCCCAATTTTGATAAGTTAAAGGTGACTGGTACTCCAGGTGGATCCAGAATATGGAATATCAGATTTTTTTTCTCCTGACCTCGTTTCAACGATTTCAAATTTGTTTAATTAAATTCCAGCATTGAAGCAAGTAGTTGCAGAATCTCCCCCATTAAATTTTCAACATCACTGCAGAAGTTTCGAAATATCTTTGAACAGCGAAGATGACAGAAATCGTTCAATGAATTATGACAATATCTATATTGATAATACCTGTCCATCCTTAGCAGATAAACCTCCGAGTTGTTGCTGCAACAGAGAAATCAACGGACAAATGTGAGTATTTTGATATGTGGAAATTGCAGCGTGTTGGACAAATGAAACACTCAAATGTGTATGAATTGTCACAATCCCTTATCGAACCAGTATCAACGGATCAATAATAGTATAATATGTAGCGGAATAAAATTGTGTAAAACTATGAACATTCTTGCATGACACTTTTTTGACAAGCTTTTATTATCATTACAAGCAAAATGGCAGTTCTAAGATGGCGAACAATGATTGTGATTATGGTCCGATTCCATTGAGAAGTGGTATTTGGGGGTTATCAAGGTCGAAGATTATGATATTTTGTCAAAATTGAAAAATTCAAGATAACAGCTCCAATATGGCGGACGAGTTTTCTATTAACATGGTGCGATTTGATTCAAAATTGGTATTTGGAGGTTCTCTGGTTCGAACATTATAAATTTGTTGTCAAATTTCATAAATTCAGAATAGCGGCTCCAAGATGACGGATAGAACCATAATCATAAGTTACTATTGTATTTGAAAATGGCCTTCGGTTAAATGTCTTAAAATGTCTCTATGTTGTAGTATTCGATCATCTCATCAAATGTGTCCATTGGCCCAACACGATCCTACGACTAGATTCGAGATATTGGGTGTTAAAGTTGAAGGTGGCCATTTTCATTTCGTTTATTTTTTACGCAATTAAAAGGTTCAATAACATTTTTTCTGGAGGTTAGTGTGCACATTACCTGAAAAAATATTTTGATACTTGAATGAGAACAATTTTTCAATTATCTACAGGGTAATTTTCATATAAAAATAAGCTCAATCAAGAAACATCATTTATTAGTCCTTTGATAATATTATTTAATTAAGCATGTTTCAGAATATTGAACAATTGATTGGTTATATTCCAACAGAATTCCAGAATTGTATATGCCTTCTATTGCCACTTTTTGAATTATCAGGCGTCAAATTTACGATTTATTTGTCTTTTCATTTACCCACACAAAACTAAGACTTCAAACATAAAAACTGGAAAATTATAGTTTTTTTTTTTAATTCATCTTCGTTATCTGTTAAGTTGTTGAGTAAATGTAGAAAATTATATGTGCATTATATGTGCACAAAACAGGCGCTGTCAGATTAATTCGAACTGGAAACTCTGCTCTGCAAGGTTTTGAATATGTTACTCGCAGAATACATATTACCTACATTAGACATATCAAACAAAATTATTTTTCTCTTTTCAATGCATTCAACTAAAAGCTTATTTAGAAAGAGGTTTTTATATTTTTTTCTACTTTTCAGTATAATAGTGTATTAAAAAAAGCCTGTTGAAAAATATGTTAATTTTATTTCAGTATTTCTCAATTGGTTATAAAAATCAGTTGAACATTGCTTTCACCAAAACCATTTATCTTTTTAGGATGCACCTCGACGACGATTACATTTCACTGAAAATTGATGGTTACGGTGATGTTGAAACAGATGCCATGATCTCGGAAGATGCCCTTCGTTATGCTAAAAGGAAGAGAAGGAGACGAAGGAAACGAAGAATGAAGAAACGCCTGGCCATGCATCATGCCCACTTGGATTACCCTGTCGATCTTCACGAGACATACAAAAATTTAACCGAAGAAGAGGTGTCGAGAAGAGCTAAATGGACCATTGTAGCGACCGCTAGTCTTCTGCTGTTCATGTGCCTATTACTGATCGGAATTACGCTGAGGATGGCGCCTATCATTGACGAAATTGGTGAGTTGATTATCAGCAATCAGGAATATCTAGGATTTCTTCTACGAAAATTGTATGAAATCTGGTTTTACCTAGTTGGAACGTGTTCGACCAAAAGCCCATATACCGGGTGTCCCAGGATACTTGTTCCAATGGAATATCTCAGCCATTTCCAAAGATGAAAAATGAGAAAGTGTCTGTAACTTTCCCTCTTAAAATTTCCTTTCCAATGATGTATTACCACTTGTATTTACGTTTGGCATGCTGCAGAAAACGCTACTTGAAAGAAATCACAATAACAAATATTGCGGTAAAGGTTATTATGGTCGATTTCAGAGGGGTTGCAAATACAATGCAGTTCAATACTTCAACGAGCTGGAGCCGGACCTGCCCGTTATACCTGTTCAGGATGATTAGTGGCGTCAAAATGTGCGTATTCAAGTACTATAGCGACAAACGAAATTTGAAATCTGAATCTTCAAAACTATAGAAAAATTGGGGGGCGTACCTCACCTCGTGGTCACCCGGATTATAAGGGTGCAGGGCCGGATGATATCCCGCCTATATTCCTAAAGAGCTACCGCTTCTCTTTGGGCTAACCCTTGTGCATCTTATTTCAAAGATTTTTTGATGTGTTTTTTCCCGCAGTATGGAAAAAAATCTATAGTTTCCACAATTTCATATCCGGGGACAAAACCTACGTCAAAAATCATAGGTGTGTAAGTATATTATCTGCAATTCAAAAATAGAAGCATCACATTAGTAAACAGCAACATTGTTTTTTCAAGGAGCCCTCAACCTCAACGAATCTCGTTGACGGAATAAAACATCTTAAAGCTGTGTTACAAGCGAACGGTTACAACAAAAAAGACATATTAGTTCGAAAATATGAATAGGAGATTCATAAAATCTATTGTGGAATCATCTGTGACTGAAAGACAAACTTTAGTCGCTATTTTCCATCGTTCAAGATAACCTCTTGGGAGGTATTCATGTTGAAAAGGGGAACATTCTCCATGAAAATTGAAAAATGAAAAATGTGATTTATTAAAAATCTGAAAGTGAAAATTTGCATTTTCATTCAGATAGCTGATTTTTTCTTTCCTTTTCACAATATCTATCAGATGTAGTTCAATGTCCATCGTGGCTTGTGCCGGGGAAGTAGTTGTTTTCTGTTAGATATTACAAATAAATCACATTTTTCATTTTTCAATTTTCATGGAGAATGTTCCCCTTTTCAAAAAAGACATAATTCGTGCAACGCGTCCAAGGGAGAAGAAAAGGTACACCAGTGAAGAGCAATACCAAGGCACTGTCTATCTGCCATATATAGAACGTGTCACCAACCGGATTGGGAAAATCCTAAAGAAGGAGAAAATAAACACTGTCTTCAAACCAATGAAGAAAATATCGAAATATTATTTTTACAAGATTCCATGTTATTGTGGTAAGGTTTATATCGAACAAAGAAAAAGACGTATTGTGGTAGCGGCCTAGTTGTCGATTGGGACAGACTGAGAAGTCCGCAGTCGCAGAACATATAATAAATATTGTCCGACGGAGAACACAAGATACTACTCGAAAATACCAAAGATCTTGTACACAGCACTAAAAGGCGTCAAAACGAAGCCATGTCACTCATGAAAAGTACGTGCAAATCCACCATGGCAGAAAGTGTGCGCCAAAAAAGCATTAGTTTCGGTTGAAGATGACTGCCGCAGTTACAGCTGAAACGTTCGGAGATTTTAATCAAAGAAAACCCCGCAAAACCCGTAAGCCATGCAGTATATCATCATATTATTTTATACTAAAAACCTGGAAAAATGGAAAAGTGAGAAAGAGGAAAAGGATGACTGGAAGATATTGACCAAACAGTGGAACAGAAATCTCCATATCACAGCACATATAGTAATCCAGTAACAACAGACAAACTCGAGCAAAAAGTGAAGAATGAATTGTAGCACTCTGAAACTCGGCACATGACATCTCGACATCATGTATCTTTAGAAAAAAAATTGTTTACTAAAAAATCAGGGGTGGAACCTAAAAATTTTTCATTTAAAAAAAATATATATTTTTTTGTTATTTCAGAAAATACATGATTTATCAAAAAACGATTTCGATAGGTTGAAAAATAATTCAATTCTCCACAAGATTGATTTTCAGTAATACCTCATGAAATACGCTCGTTTTCTCAGAAAACGTGGTTTAACGCCGACGTCACATTTCATGCTCGCCCTAACCCGCTACTGCAAGTTCAGGCAGGGCCGAAAATTATATTTGTCATAACTTTGCTAAAAATCATTGTAGAAGGAAAAGAAAAAGTGCATATCGTTCCTGAAGACTTCTACTTCCTCATGCAAATATAACATGTGAGGATCTGAGTATCTGAAATAGGTTTTGTCCCACTTCACATAACCCTTCTACGATATTTATGGAGGATCTGAATGTCATGGATATTTTAGTTGATGTGAAATAATTATACTGGAGCATATGCAACAATTTAAGCCTACTGAGACAAGTCTCACTTATACATGTCAAAAAAAAAACTGGGTTTTATTCGTACCTCAGTTTTCAACTCACCCATAATCCCGGCAATTTCTTCAGTAAATGTTGAAAATAATCGCTCATACACATCCTATTTAAAAAATCAAGTATGTGATTTCAAGCTTGAGGATTGCACTTCACAATAATGTTCTTATTTATATATATGCAGGATATGAATAATCGATTATATTCAACATTTAGTGAAGAGAATGCCGATTTTATGGGTAAGTTGAAAATGAGGCAGGAGTAAAACAAGGTTTTAATTTGGCATGTATAAATGGGACCTATCACACTACTTTAAAATTGTTTCATATAGTCCAAAGAGGATATGGGTTGCTGCTTCAATATAATAATTCCATATTTTCTAAATTATTCATGATTTTCGGATCATCCGCAAACATCTCCGTGAAGTGCGACAAAACACATTTTAGGTACTCAAATACTCGCATATTATATTTGCATGAGAAGGTAGGAGTCTTCAGAAACGATATAAACTTTTTCTTTACCGTCTCCGATCATTTTTAGGAGAGTTATGACCAATCAAATATTCGGCGTTCAATCACGTTTTCTGAGAAAACGAGCGCATTTTATAAGAAATTACTAGGGATCATTTTTGTGAAAAATTGAATTGTTTTTCACCCTGTTGGGTTGTTTTTCCTATAAATCATATACTTTCCAAGATTACAGCAAAAATCTATTTATATATTTTTAAACGAAAAAAAATATATGTTCCACCCCTGGAATTCAGGTAAACAATTTTTTTTCGTGTTTATCATGGTTCCAACTACTAGCATACCTAGTTTGGTGGTGCTACAATCGATTCTTCTCTCAAAACTCAATCGTACTCTATCGTAGTGCTGTAGGTTTTCCGGGTTTTTCTGCAGCTGAAAAGTGAATACACCACCAAAAATCAGTAAGTCGCCCCGGAGCGCCACGGCAAATAATAATAATAGCCGTCCTCTATTCGCACAGGCTATGCCTTTGGGTTCACTCTACTAGTGTTTATGAGGGAGTATTATAATTATAATTATTATTATAGTCGAAACGGCCCCATACTATATTATTTATTATGGAGCTCTACATAAATGTTATATATTTATCACAGTATGTATGTAGCCATGAACACCGAATCATAACGGTATTAACATACTTCTATCAACTTCAATTTCCTGCCCCATCTCGGCCATTTCCATATTCATTTTCAGATGATATTCAGGAATCTTCTCGCGCGTGTAGGTCTTTGTGTAGGATATCGATTTACTTTCGTCATGAAAGCTATTTATCAACGATGAATAGAAGTATCTGCGAGCTAGGAAAGTATTCCTACAGGAGATTGATTTGATTCATTCGTTCTACATATTTTATAAAAGCTCCCAATGTATATGTGACGTGACGCAAAAGATTAATGCACTCAAAAGTTCAAATCCCTTGTTGGCTGAGAAAGTATACCGTTAACATTAGTCAACATTACGGAACTGGAAATGATATCAGACTACATGCTACCCCGATACTCTGATACTCATACGAAAAAACATTCAGAACACATCTCAAGTGGGACGAATGGGTCTCGGAAACATAATCTGGTACACAGATGGCTCAAAACCAGGGGAAGGAACTGGAGCAGGAATACATGGAGTGAGGCCAAAAAGGAACGTCACACTTCCACTTGGCAATAACACCACAGTATTCCAAGCTGAGACACGTGCCATAAGGACATGCATACAGATGAATCTAAATAGTGGGTATAAAAGAAAAACACATCTACATTCTATCTGAGCAAAACAAAAGCTCTGAATTCAGTACGGATTAAGTCAAAGCAGGTTTGGGAATGCCTTCAGAGCCTCAATGAACTGGAAAAACACACCAAGAAAACACTTTTATGGGTGCCTGGACATAGGTTAATTGAAGGTAATGAAAAAAGTAGACCAACTTGCAAGAAGAGCACCTGAACAGGTCCAGAACCAGTGTTTGGTATTAGCAAAACTCGATGCGGAAAACAAAACACCAAACATATTTGGGCCAAATCGAAGAGCATCGACATAGCACAGCCGTGGTGAGGCCCTCAAGCCAAACACTGACGGCTGACACTTTCAACCTAAACAAGCACAATTACCAACTTACTAACCGGATATTGCGGCCTTAAGAAACACCTGCACTAGGAACCACTGACGACATAATAATACAATAGACCTAGCAGGTCTGAGTGTTAAGGGACACCCTCAGTGGTAAACCCTGCATCTGGCTCGTCAGCTTCAAACCAACCCACTCACTGCTTTGTTCGAGTTTACTTTACCACTCCTAAGCAAGGCCATTTTACACCTTTGGCGAGTTCGGAAAATCTGCAATATCTACAATATCGGGGGGTCTTTTTAGAATTCCTGTAAAATTATTTATTGATCCTTCTCGCCCACCTCACAAGCGACTTATTTGAAGCCGCCAGCATCAGTATCATATCAAGACAGTGCTGTTCTATGGTGAATAGTACGCTTGATTAACGTGTGGTGAGCTCGTATTAATTTTGCTGCAATTCGCCTCACTGCGGGCATGAAAAGCCTATTAATTGGTTAGTTCACCACGCACTGGATACGATGCCTTGTGTAAGCGTTGCTCATATCCTTGAACCAGCGGAACGGTATGCCTCCTCTACATTTGGGACAGCAGCGTCCGTTGTTGTAGCGTCTGATAACAAATCTCCTCTTATCCGTGGAGGACGAAGTCCTATACTAGTGTTTTCCAAGAACTGGGTTTAGAGCTTACACCCACGGCCGAAAGTTGACATTTCCCTTCGGGATGCACATGAGCCGATTTTGCATCCCTTGCTCGGGTAAGGGGTGTTATAACTCACTAGGGCCTTTCCGCTTATTCTTATAGTCTTACTCAAATAACAACTTTCCACATTCGTGGGGTAACTGCTTATTGGGTCAGAGAATCATGTGTCAAGGATGACGCCTGCATTTGTACGGCTGAGGGTTCTGCCAGTTTGTCCATTCCACCAATGACTCCTATAGCTCGGGAGTCGGCGTTGCACTTTGGATAGTGATTCCAGGTCGCAAAATTATGTATGTGTGCGATGGTCTAGATATAGCTAGCCATGAAAACAAACGTCAGCCCTCAGACTAGTGGTGGACCTGGTTGTGAGAAAATGTTAAAGATGTAAAAAAAAAAGAAGTCGAAAAGTGATTTTAGGTCGCAAAATTTTGTGTGTAGGCGAATGTCTAGATATAGCTAGTCATGAAAACAAGCGTCAGCACTCAGAGTAGTGGTGGATCTGTTTATGAGAAAATGTCAAATAAAGGGTGTTTTTTAACTACGGTACGAAACTGCACAGGGTGATTCGTTAGGTCATTTTAAGAAAAAGTTTTTTTTAAAAAACGGTATCTATAAATTATCATGAATATCCTCACACCGATTTGGTTGAAATTTGATACAGATATTTGAACTAATAAGGCGCTTATTCAGACCAAACTAGATTGAAATAATTAGTGCCAGTGGCGTCTCCAGTGGGCACCATAGCCAACAATATTGTAAATATGCCACTGACTCTTTCATTGCAGGTTTTCATTTCTTAAGATTAGGCAACTGAAAATACAAGTTTTTGAACTCTTTTATTTTCTTCATATTTAGCTTCGGTTTCGAGAAAAAACACAAAAATTCACTTCAACTTTAGAATGACTTAAATTGAATTTTTATATTTACTAGTATCATGGAGAATACCTGTGTATCGTCTATAAGTGCCGTGTTATGTCTGTGGATACAGCTTGAGAACGCATAAGCTGCATCTAGTGTCCATCCTGGCAGGCTATTATGAATCCCTCGGTGTCCAGTTTTATCTCACATGACCCGAGGAATGGGCAGGTCAAAATTTTGGATGAGTCATCATCTTCATTGTTCTTGAAGAAGACCCCATGCACTGGCTCATCCTTGTGTAGCTGCAGATTATTATTATTATTTGAATGAGTTGGGGCTGAGATGCCAATTCCTTGCTCAATTTGTGGTACATTGCGAACATTCACCACTAATGGCTTGAGTTTAGTTTTGATTTCTGAAATATAAAAACATAAAAAACTGAAGAGGAACAGACATATATGATTTTTTATGTAATTAGTGTTCATTGTCCAATTTCAGGACAAGTTTAATGATGTTGCGAGTACTATATTTGACGCGATGGTATTAAAATATAGATCACAACTAATAAATCAGTGAAAAAATTTCAAAATCCATCAATAAATGACTAAGATAGAGATTATTTAGGTGCACCTATTTTAGTACTGAATGTCTGTGGTCTTTGCTCTCTTTTGACGTATAATCTAATCAAATTGTATTTATACCAAGAAAGTTTTGGGGTTGTTTTGATTACTTCCATTTTCTATGTTTTTTGGGGTGCTGAATCAGAATCTGAGGTTTGCTAACAAATTTTCGTGACGGAACATTGAAAAAAAAGGAAAAAAAACCCAAAAAATCTCTTTCTTCTGCGGTTTATTGCTTATAAGTTGAAAACTACAAATTTTTTTGATAACTTTCCTCTTAGGAATGAAGGAGCATAACATTTTCTACAAATTTTACTTCACAAGTTTTTTTCTACGACGAACCATTCGGGCTCAAGGACTACTTGTAAATTGGCATATTTCAGCTGACTGGGGAAAATCTCACTTTTTCACTACAAAACTCTAATTTATTATTGAAGTTAATTAGTAGATTCCCCCAGTTCTCTGCGCACACCTTATTTAGATCATACAATGAAGGTAAAGGTCACTTTTTCAAAAATTACATACAAGTTATTTAATGTGTTCCGAAATGAGCAAGTAATGCCCTGAATGGCCAGAACCATTTTGCGTTGTTCGAGACTCTCAAACACTCCTTTCTTATCGCACTGTCAGTAGCAGTCATCGACATAACCTCAAATGAGTCCTTTGATTGAAACTGCTCCAATGACGAACAAGAGTACTTTTAGTTTCATTACAATATAATTCTTTGAGAAATTCACTAAAAATGTCATTAAATAGTCAATAAGAGTTTTGGAGTGAAAAAGTGGGTGTTTGCTGACTGAGCAGAAATACGCCAATTTTTATTTGGCGTTTGAGCCCGAACTGTTTGTCAAAAAAAAACCTGAATAGTGGAATTTGTAAGAAATTTTATATACTTCCATTCTGAATGAAAAAGTTTTTTACGAAAAACTGATAATTTACGAGTTATAAGCGAAAAACTAAAAAAAAATAGATTTTTCACCATTTTTTTGCATTTTTTTAAATGTTCCGTCAAGAAATTTTGTTAGCAAACTTCAGAGTCGGATTAGCAATACAAAAAACGTGGGAAATGGAAAAAATCAGAACTACCCCAAAACCTTCCAGCCAGGGGCCCTGTCGAATACAAATTTACTGAATTAGTAATATAACGTCCGATATTGCTACACCACTAGCCGCGCCAGGGTTCTCATTTATGTCTCAAAACATCACACAATAAATGAAATTATTCTTCCAAGCGCAACTTCAAAGTCCCATAACTTTTTCATTTCTAGAGATATTTGAATGATTCTTTCACATGATTGTTTCAGTTTACTTTAATTTTCATATAATCCATAAGGAAAAAATTAAAACTTGTCCATTGTAATTAATTACCTAGCACTAACGTTGAGCAGTGTATATAAACGTGGGAGTCTGAAGTTGTACTCACCAAAGATCTACCACGCTTGCCTCAACCATCAAAGTTGAAACGCGGATTTATTTCATTCCCGTGAACGTCATACGTGGATTTGTTTATATATTAGGTAAACTGTGCCTTATTTTCTATTTATACCCCCTGATTGGATTCGGTAAACGATTAACTTCGGTTAAAATTAAAATCTCTTTAGTGTTCAAGAGATTGTTCAGCTTGATTCAGACGTAATGTGTAGCACTGACGATAAGAAAAGTAATACATCCATTTTCTTGAAAATTCCTGAAAATGACGGCCACCTCAGTTCGCGATCGAGTTCATTTTCCAGTAGATTGAGCGACGAGCCGGGAAAACTTCGGAGGACGGTGTCGTTGGAAGACGTTCTATACAGAAAACGTCGTAAAGAAAAGGATTTCGTTAGAAGTCATAAAACAAGAAGGAGCGCCCCTAATCCAAGAAAACATACAAGAAGACGAACGACCAGCCTGAATTCAGGTAGTTTCAGAAAAAATCACAGCTACCACTTTAAGTACGAAAATGAACTCTCAAGAAAAAGCTCCAAGATGAGTCTACACGGAAGTTCTCGAAGAAGCTCTCAGAGGTCCAGGAATAATCAGGATACAAGCAACGTTCAGGAAGAGCTGTTGTCCAAAGAAGATTTGCTGGAATACCGAAATAGAAAGAAAATCGTTATAGTTATTGTTGGAACTTTTTGTCTGTTGGCCCTCGTCAGTATTTTGTCTGTTGTCGTTACGCTTACTCATCGATCGACAACACTGGTGAAAGTAAAAAATATTACGCTAAACGTAACGCATTATACATTTTCTGCTGATCCCAATATTTTGTGTAGAAAGGGGCGTATAGATCTGTGGTGAGTATGAATCCTAACATAATTTTTCAATCTAAATTAAATTCTATTATGTTATATTTATTTATTTGGAATGCTTGTTTGGGATCGCACGTTAAAAGATAAGACTCTCATCATTTCCAGCTTGTACAAGTCTTCGGAAGACTTCTGAGGGTTGCTCGTAGGGGTGCAGTCGGATGACGGTTAGAAGAAAACAAAAATTTAATGAACGATTTGAACGTTTTTCCTCAATTTCATTATTTTCATTGAATTTGCACTGACAAGTTGTAATGATCTAATGACATTTTTCGAGAATGTTACTTCTACTGAAGCAAAAAAAATGTGTACTCATGTTTGGAATATACTGAAACTCCGTTCATTTGTTCTGAACGAATAGAAAGACCTTCACTATTGTTTTTTTGTTTTTATTTTTTTCTACATAACTCATATTGTTTTTTTTTTAACACTTCAAAGTTAGGATTTCCCTCTTTTTTTTTCTCTTTTTTTGTAATTTAAGAATGAATTCATACCTAAAATGTTATAATACTCTATGTAACAAACTAACAATCCATTGCTATATGATATTGTAATCATTAGAGGCAATAAAGAATTGAATTGAATTGAATTGAATTGTGTAGAAAGGGGCGCATAGATCTGTGGTGAGTATGAATCCTAACATAATTTTTCAATCTAAATTAAATTCTATTATGTCATATTTATTTATTTGGAATGTTTGTTTGGGATCGCACGTTAAAAGATAAGACCCTCATCATTTCCAGCTTGTACAAGTCTTCGGAAGACTTCTGAGGGTTGCTCGTAGGGGTGCAGTCGGATGACGGTTAGAAGAAAACAAAAATTTAATGAACGATTTGAACGTTTTTCCTCAATTTCATTATTTTCATTGAATTTGCACTACTTATATAAAAGTCATTGTCATTCAGGAAATTCAGTTTGTGACATGGCTTTTTGGGTGTTTTAACCGTCCACAGTCTGAAAATAAAAAAAAAATATTTAAGGAAATCTATACAAATGTAGAAGGACAAATGAATCAATAATAATCATAATAATGAATAATACTCCAAACAGCACAACCAACAGAAGAACTCCATCCCCATACGCATCCAACGCAACACCTTTTGCGCCCACGGTCCAAAGGTATGATGTCAGAACAACATTTGAAACAACCTATACTTAAGCAAAAAAACACTGATGAATGGTAAAAAATAACTATTTACGATACAAGTTCGTAAAGAAGGAATTTTTTGTATGAGCGTGAAGTTTGTTGAATGAGACATCAAAATTTTCGCGAGTTCTCCCATTTCTGGATGATATATGTCTGAGCCCCCAACATCCTTTTTGTTTACGCCGTAATTTTCGACGTCTGAAAAATCCAAATCCAAATTTTTCCGAATTTCTACACGTTCTGTATCTGGCCTGCAGGGAAACGGGAAAGGTAAAATTAATTCAAATATAATTATTTGATAGTCCTATATTTTTAACTATTTTAACGGATTTTTTCGATTTTATTTTCACATCGGAAACCGTTGAAAATTTTTCCAATTTCCTACGCCCTCTGAGTCTTGTCTTCAGTGGGTTAGGTAGAATAATTTGAAGACAAAATACCAACTTCAGATCCATCAGGAATTTATGAAGTTAGCTGTCAGAATTATTGTGATAATGTTTATTATTGCCAAACCAAGAGATCTGCCAATATTTGTTTAATATTTTAATATTATAAAATATCCGTTTGAGGTCTTTGCTCCATAATGTTAGAGGGCCAATAAATTCTAAACTGTTGTTTTGAAGAAATAAATAGTATTGTGACGGAAAAAAAGTTTGACATTTTATCCCTGTTGACAGGTAATAAAATATAACTTTTTATGAAATTACTTTTTTCCCCGAGAACCGGGAAAAAAGTGGGTACGGGAAAAAAAAGAGTACTTTTTTTGCCGGATAAATATACACATAGGTTAAGGTAGATATTTGATTAAATCGTCTCTTTTCCCGTCACAGAAAAAATAGTGTATTATACTTTATACTCGAGAAAAAAACTGGAGACAACACAACCTCGAGCTAAAATCTAATACTTTTTTCCCTTGTATAATAAATAACTAATTTTTCTTTAACGGGAAAAAACTTTGTATATATATTATACCTATACAGGGTGTAATCTGATCTCTTGCACTCCCGTGAAGGACGGGTGTATAATGCCATTTTATAACGGATGGCAGGTGTGAAAAATTCCAAAAAAATTTGTGGAAACTTTAAATTATGTTGGAAAAATTCATCAAAATAATAAGGTAGCTACAATAATAATATATCCTGCGAAAAATCGGTCTATCTCGATATAAAAACCACTGAATATCAATACATATTTCTTTCAGTTCTTGAATTTCTCATTTCTCATTCGGTGTTATTCAAAACAATAATGTGTTTCGATATTTCAATTGAAAATGTTTTTGTTTCAGTACGAAAGGAAAATGAAGAATTTATAAACGCCCTACATAAAAGAAAAAATATTTCTTCAGCTGCATCGGTCCAAAGCGTAACGTGAACTACGTAAGAAAATAAATCAACTTTTTAGGTTCTTATGAGAGTAGCAAACTCTTGGCAATACTGTCGTGCAGGAAGTAAGCATAAGTATATGTCATCATGTTGGTAGTGTTTTTATCTCTGTTTTTATTGGGGAGACAAGTTTGTTAGTTCATATATGTACTGGATCATAAGATATGTCCTTTCCAAATTGGAGAATCACTGAACACTGAATAAGTGAATAAGTTGTCCAATGCATGGTTTGAGTGAAAGCACAGCCGACTTAATCTCCCGAGCCGTGGTGAGAAAATCGGCAACGCCGCATTGAAAGCAATTTGACGTCCTACTCATTCATTCTTTAATGTGAATTTCTCGGCTTATTCGGAAAACTAGGACAAAAACATAAGAGATTGAATTTTCATAGGAAAGAACACAAACTGGAATCGTAATATATTCAATTTCTTATATATGGGAAATCTGTCAAGTTTGGTTTTTCCATGCCCTAAAATTCACATTTAGGGAGATTTTTTCTGATAAGTGCAGAAACCACATAGATGATCTCTGTTTTTTTTTCAGATTTTTCATTTGAAATCTGACTGGTGCCAAACAACCTGAGTTTGGTACATTCTGTATAATGTACCTTCCAATAACATACTATTTTCATCAGTCAGATTTGAAAGGAAAAATATCTGAAAAAACCAGGGATCATCTATGTGGTTTCTACACTTATCAGAAAAAATATTTTGAAAAAATCTTCCTAAATGTGAATTTGAGGGCATGGAAAAAAAATAAACTTGACAGATTTCCCGTATTTAAGAAATTGAATATATTGCTATTCCAGTTTGTGATGAAAAAATTGAAATAACCACATTAATCGTCGTTCTTTTTTCTAAAAATTCATTCTCCTGTTTTTTTCCTATTTTTAGAATTAATGAGTAGGACGTCAAATTGCTTTCCATGCGGTGTTGCCGATTTTCTCACCACTGCTGTCGGCTGTAGTGAAAGTGTCTTATTTTTTGCTTCTAAGAAGACATATGCGTTTTAATCCCGCCACCGGCCCCTAGTAAGTCTCAGAAATCACGCTAACCGGTAAGGTTCCTGTCATTCTAAATCAAGGAACAAGGAAGTATATGTAGTGAATCTCTTGAGGTTTGTAGGACATTAACTTTAAAAAAACTTCAAAACGCATTTTATTTTATAGTCTTGATGATAGTAACCTATATCAAATCAAAATTTAAACCTACCGTATCGATTCAGTCTTAGGATATTTTGTTTTCAAGCGTTGTACAAGTGTGTCCTGTTTCTTCAAAATAACAAAATACCATTTAATATCAAATGCCATTGCCATTAATATAATATCAGATAATTTTTCATGATAAAATATGAGATATAACTGATAACTAACAAAAACCGGGGCACATTGTATACAACGTCAACATTGGCAATATACAGGGTGAACTATGGCCTCTTACAGAAAATTATAAAGTGTGATCTCCCAACCAAAAGAAGTATAAAACAAAGTGAAATTTGGAAATCCGGACCAAAAAATTACCTTTGTAAGGGTAGGAAAGCGCTGCCTCTGGATGAACACATGTGAAAAGGCAAAATCAGTGTTCCTCTGTTCCTCTTCCTTGATCAAACTGAAGCTGGTTACTTGAAATGAAGCTTTATTAGCATGACTCCCAGTAGGTTGTAAAATTATCAATTTTTGAAAAACACATTACATGGAAAATTTTCAAGTAACTTATTGGTGTTGAACGAACTTTCCGTATACGCGAAGACATGTTCTTTTGGGTACAAATCACATTCGATCCAAGCTATCAATGACTTTTGAACGATCTATTAACAAAAATACGTCGAAATTATTGTTTCAGTATACACGGCGGTCGATGATAAACTAAAAATGGCAGACTGAAGTTGTTAATTTAGTGGCACATTTCGAAAGTGGACAAAAAATTATATATCTGAATGATCTCGGATTTTTTTTTAATTGCACAGGTCTGTTTCTACATGATAGACAAGTACCCCATTAGTTTTCGGTAAGTGCTGGTAGTTCACCCTGTATATTTGGAAGTACGTACAATTGAAAACTTTTCATGGAAATGAAAAAGAAGTAATTGAAATTCAAAAAGAAACAGTGAATGAAAGTGTTATTTTGGGATTGATGAAAAAACCCATACATTTTTCACAAAATACCCATTCATCTCGTTTTTTTAAAAATCATTTTTTAGATGTTTCTCACTTCATTTCAGGGCATATCCGAATCTGAGAAGTGAGCTTATTACCCCAAAATATTTGGTTTATGTGGTTCAAACTTGCCTCCCCATCAAGCATGTGTTGACAGTCTTCCATATGGTACCCAAACTACATTTGGGGAACGTATGAATATCAGTTACTAGAAACTTTCTAGAACGCGAATATGGTTTTCATTCCCTCTGAAACACAATTGTCATGTAATAACTTAAATTTTTTGATTCCCGATAAATGAACTTTCACATAGAATTTTATTTGTTGATCTACGAATAATAAAACAATCAAATCAGTAATTAAAAACTGCCTTAAAAGATAATATAAAATATATTATTTTTCAAAATCTACTGTTGGAATATATCAATCACTAAGCCTAACACGATATACAAAATATTAATCATTTTTGTGACTTAATATCACACATCGCCTAATGAATAAATGAAAAGATGATAAAAATGTGAGTATTAAAATGAACAATTCGTAGTCTAACTAAAACATTTCATGATCGACTGAATTTGAATAATTTCCTTGGGGCCTTTCAAATAATTAAACTTTTAACATAACATTAATCAAATAGTACTATGCCCATATTTGGTGCATCAGTAGGAGAATCTGGAAGTAAAAAAAAAAGAAAATCATTTATTTCAGTTTGAAATACAACACTTATTCTTGGGTTAGCAAAAAAGAAATATATTAATTCAGCAACTCAAGAATAAATCATTTATAATATATCTTTATACAGTGTGACCCATTTAAGTTGGAATCACCCTTTGAAACTTACATTTTTCAACCGATTGGAATGATTTTTTTTTTCGTTAGATACACATACAAAAAGTCTACTAGGACAAAAAATGTCATGAATAAATCTCCATTTCCGGGGCCAACTAATCTTATTTTTCACCCAAAAATCTAAAAAGTACTATTTACTATACTATACTATTTTTTTAGAAAAAATCTGACTACACCAATGGATTCGCGACATTTTCAAATGGTTCATATGTGAGATACGATAAAAAAGTTATAATGAAGTGAAATTTGAAAATTATGCCGTTTAATCAACCTACCAATTCAATTTCAGAACTTTTATTAAAATATTAAAATTTCCCCACTGTATTCAGGAGGTCTCGATATATCACTGGTCAAAATTTTATCGAAATCTGTTCATAAATAAGAAAATCATAAGATAATAAAATTTGAATAATATGCGTTAATGGAATTTCAGGAAGATAAAATGACATCTTCCTGAAATTTTTTCCAAAAATCGCAGGAATTTTTTAGATTTTCGACCTTGAAAAATAAGATTAGTTTTCCCTGGAAATGGGAATTTGGCCATGAAATTTGGTGTCCTAGTGGACTTTTTGAATATCTACCGAACTAAAAAAATCATTCCAATCGGTTGAAAAGTTTTAGTTTCATCTTAAATGGGTCACACTGAATATAATAAATCTTCTGTGCATCCATACGAAAGTAAACTCCTCCCAAACGGCTGAACAGATTTTGATGAAATATTTTGTGTGTGTTCGAGTGGATTCAGGAATGGTTTGAAGTCACAATTCGGTCCACTACAAAATGTTTTTTTGGTTAATTCTTTATAAGTTAAAAACTACTGCCAGCGCCTTCGCCATAAAATGAGAAAAACGACTTCGCCATAGTCGGCGAGCAGGACAACATCTGCTGGGAGCGCTAGTAATATTATAAACCTTTTATTCGAATGGTGATCAACTCATTGTGTGAAAATTCATGTTGAATATAGGATAGAGAAAATAAATTTTGTCTAATTTCCACTACGATTTTCTTTTGTTACAATAAAAGTTCTATTGGAAATTAGACAAAAGTTATTTTCTCCATCCTATATTCATTATAAACCCAGTAGAACTGTGTATAATATCATGAAAGAAAGCGGATTCGAAAACTATGCGCAAATTATTCATAATTTTTATAATTTGCCCAAGACATCTAATCGAAGAAATATATCCATGATTGATATTCCTAGCTCAAAAATGAAACTTTGATAACGTTTTACTGAGGACATGTTACTGGGAAAACAAAATAGGGTAGATTTCATGATAGTAACAGAGCCGGTAATACTGTTGGGCATATGACCGTTCTGATGGATCGCACCCACATGAAACAATAATGGTATATACAGGGTGTTCCAAATTAAGTCGGCACCATTGCCAACTCCGTTATTATTGATGCTACGAATTCAGTTAGATGGGCAAACTAGTAGCCTTTTTAATGGCTTTCTCGACGCCGAAAACAAAACAAAAATTGACAGTTGCGATTTCGAAATAGTTCAAAAAATGATATTTTTTTAAATGGAACACTCTATATTTTATCATGCATTTCGACTCGTAACTATATTCTCAATAACAAAGCTTCTATGACTTTTTTTCCTTAAGTTGAAAATAAGTCAGTTTTGTCAATAGGAAACATTTATAAAAATCGGATATGATAAAGCGCTATAAAATATCGAGTAAATGTTCAATAACACCGCCTTTTGTTTGGTCTAGAGGCTAAGGCTCCTTCACCTCACGCCGGCGACCAGTGTTCAAATCATTTTTTTTTTATGTGTTAGAGATATGGATTGTATTGCCAGTAATTTGGATACAGACTTTGGCTATATCTATTAAAAATTGTCAGAATTGTACATTCAATTTTAATCTAGTAAATAATAAAAGAAATTAATATTATTATAAGGTAATCAATGATCAATAAAGTATCGAGTGTATTGTCTGTATCTGAGATCTGCGTTTGTCGAAAAAATATTATGTGTATTTCGAGCACAAAGTGTAATTGCCGCTCTCCAAAGATTACAGCGCTCTGCTTCGCGTCGCGCGGTAACTCTCTTTGTTCGAGCGGCAATCCATCACTTTGCGCTCTAAATACACAAATAGCTATTTCCAACCGCATTAATATGACGCTCCAGCATTTTCTGTTCTGTACAAAAACGGCTTCAAAGTTATCATTATGGCCGAAATATTTTGATTCACAAACTAAATACGGCTAGTGGAATGGTTTTAAGATGGAAATTATCGTTTTGTAAATTAATACCAAATAGCTCAGTTGTGTCAATTGACGGGTTTCACGAGTTCAAATCCCAACGCAATGTTTTCTTTTTACTGTCTTATTTTGCTGTTAGTAACAAAATATTGTCATTCGTATAAATACCAAAATTGGGTGTTTGGACAATCATGAGGTTTTATTCGCCAAAACAAAGAAATTTTTTGTACTAGTGAAAAAAATAAATATTCCCACATAAGTCGCTCATTTTCAACTTTAGGAAAAAAAGTCATAGGAGCTTTGTTATTGAGAATGTAGTTACGAGTCGAAATGCATGATAAAATATAGAGTGTTCCATTAAAAAAATATCATTTTATGAAATATTTCGAAAACGCGACTGTCAATTTTTTTTTGTTTTCGGCGTCGAGAAGGCCATTAAAAATGCTACTAGTTTGCCCATTTAACCGAATTCGTAGCATCAATAATAACGGAGTTGGCAATGGTGCCGACTTAATTTGGAACACCCTGTATATTTACCAGATGGATGGGTTGCTTCGATTTTTATGGCCGGAAGACTGTTTAATGACTAATAATAATAACACTCCATTATAAACACTCGTAGAGTGTACCCGAAAGCATAGCCGTGCGCGGGTAGGGGACAGCTATTATTATTATTTGCCGTGGTGCTCCGAGGTGGCTCACTGATTTTTGGTGGCGTATTCACTTTTCAGGTCTAGGAAAACCCAGAAAACCTATACATCAGCACCACCTGAATGTTTTTATTAATATTTTAACCAACGTCAATGAATAAGTGCACTGCCGTGTAGAAGGTTACCATCTTATGCAAGTATAGGGTTGCCACTCCGCCCGTTGCCGGAACCCCTGGTTGCCAGGCGTAAGCAACATCTGATTATTCGTCAGAATCACATCGTCCCGATAGTTGATTTGCCGATATCTTCTTGAATACTCTTCTTGACGGAAAACATACAGTTGCCTCAATTTCGATTGTCGGAAATGGTGGCAAACGTCGTCCAAAGTCGAGCGCACGCGACATTTTTCAAATCGCGCGCGACCACTTTCAGCGCGACTCGAATGATTTCCGACTATTTTAATGCATTCTACGAAAGCGTCTAAGGGCCACATAGTTTTTTTTTTCAATTTTTCCGACTTCAAACACGGAAATTCCGACTTTAAACTCGGAAATTCCGACTCTAAAGTCGGAATTTTGTTTTTCCCACTTTAAAGTCGGAATTTCGGATCGATGGTTCACCCTTTTTACTCCCATATACACCTACGACGTAGGCTTATTATGGCAAATACCTATTTCATTTATTTGATACTTACTCTCCGGCAAAAATTCTTAAACTCCGCTCACTTCCTGGAGTCTTTGCTGCAGAGAAGTGAATTTTTGTTTTTTTCCGCGGATGGCGCTGCTTCATCTGTGAGAAAATGTTAGTTTTACAGTGGATTATAATTCATTGGGCTGGGGCAGAACGACTCTAATGTTGTCCGACCTACGTCACTGATGAGAGGTAAGAACCTCGAAACGCATCTGCAGGTGGTCTTCCCCAGCCAAATGAAGGATAAGCTACTGTTTAATTACATTAAGCATTGCACAAATATCTGTCAGATGTAGTTCAATATCCGTCGTGGTATTAAATAGGGAAGTAGTTGTTTCCTGTCAGATGTTTGCCAGTTTCATCGCGCGAGACCAGAGCAGCCAAGTAGTCGGAATGATGAGTTGATTCGAACAGGGACCACATGGCTTCAGAGCTGTCTATGTTGACCTACCCTTGCATTGATAAGAGAAACTAATCTGCAGGTGCTGTTCCTGTACGAATCAAAACAAAATTCTGTTAGTTTGTTGCAGGGAGCGCTTGCAATTTTCTCCTCTGCAGCGAGGGACATTGCATAAGTATATGTTGGATATAATGCAATACCCGTCGTTGTATTAGCCAGGGGAGTAGTTATTTTTTAATAGGTATTTGCCATAATAAGCCTACGTCGGTGTGTATTTTAGAGTAAAAAGGGTGAAACATCGGTCGGCAATCGTTCAATTAGATTGTTGATACTCAGTACACCAAAATAGCTTTCGTCACACTGAAGAAGATTAACAATGTGTGACTTGTGTGAAGCAAAAGGACTAAAATATCGAGTTAAACTCCAAAATTCCGACTTTCATGTCGGAAAAATAAAATTCCGACTTCAAAGTCGGAATTTCCGAGTTTAAAGTCGGAATTTCCGACTTCGAAGTCGCCCTTAGACGCTTTCGTAGCATTCAGATAAAAACGAAAGCAACGAGCCAATGAGTTGTGTGTGTGTGGGTGTGTATGTGTGTGTTGTTGGCATCGAAATTAACCGTTTGCCACAGATTTTTATTAAATTCTAAAAGGAATCAATGAGTTGTGCAATTGTTCAAACTGAAGGTCATATTGAAAAATATATTGAAAATATCCTGTTTACACCATTGTAAATAAAAACATTTTGGAAAATGTAATTTGAAAGAATGTGGTTGATTTCGCCCGGCAACCAGGGGTTATTAAACAACCTTCCGGCCATAAAAACCGAACTAACCCATGCATTTGGTAAATAAGCGATTATAAACCGACAATATTACCTTCTCTTGTACTATTAGACTAGCTACCCATTGCCAAAACCAAACATTTCCTGTTTTCCTTTCGTCATAGATACTGGATTATAAAACTTTCGTATTTTTGTATATTTGTGTAGTTTGTCTCATTAACCCCACCATTTTTTGGCAGTTATTGCATCAAAAAATGGATTGAGCCTATTTCAGGACCTCAGAAGTTGTATTTTTTCGTAATATAAGATCATTTCCTCCAGAATTACTCATCAAATGGCAATAAAAAATAAAATACTGAAAATTGTTGATAAACTTTCAATATTTGATTTCTATATTGTGGTTGGATAATAATTTTGAGATATCGAAGATTGCAATATTTCCTCTAACCGAAGTTTCAGATGAGTTTACTCGTAGACGTTTAAGCTTTTAGCTTAAGCATTGTCTTGTCATTTATTTATATTAAGAGGGCAATGAGCCTAGAACTGAACCGAGGGGCTCACTGTAAAATATATGTATATATAAATGTTGAACGTTGTTGATATTTGTTAAAATATATAATGGATGTTTTTATTTTTGTCATATATGTATATTATAAATTATACTTGGAATTTCTATAATTTATAAGTAATATTTTATTGGTGGCCTAAAATTAATCATAAAATCAGGGTATAAGTGAAATGATGACTATAAAATGTACCAAATTCAAATTATTATTACTCTCATTCCACATTATAAAATAATACTTGTTTGTATTATTGTCTTTTAATGTGGTAAACGCACAATAAATATGTTCATTCTTGACATTGGTTCTCATTTTTCTTGATCAAATATTCAACACCAGTCAGAAATAAAAATCAAATATGAATTTCAGTACATTATCTAATGGCAAAACTCAGAACTATTCCTGTTTTCATGGAATGAAATACAATGGGTAAGCTATTTTGTTATTTTTTCAACATTTTAATGTGACTAATTCAATTTCGAAGAAGTATGTTCAGGTTCAGATCAAAACGTGCGGGATCCGTTAGGACATTCAACGAGTTTTGATCGTATATTGGCGTTGTCAACGTCTGTCCAGGATTTGATTGTCTCCTTGCACATGTTTTTAGCTACAACATGTTCAGATTCCTCTC
This sequence comes from Chrysolina haemoptera, assembly GCA_958298965.1. NCBI lineage: Eukaryota > Metazoa > Arthropoda > Insecta > Coleoptera > Chrysomelidae > Chrysolina > Chrysolina haemoptera. The sequence continues at coordinate 22,954,743 of OY282591.1, read as the reverse complement.
GGAGCCCTGTATCACGATGATATGCTGCCTGCGTGAAGGCGTCAGCTTTACAGATATTTCTGCTAAACCAAGTAGGTTTATCAGATGATGGTGTTCTGGATGTGTTTGGTCTATATGTTTGCATTTTCATCATTATAGTGGATCTCCAAAAGAGAAACACACTCATTTCATAGAAATGCTGAGGAAAACATGTGAATGTCATTCCAGTCGGCTAAACTCTAGTGCCATATAACACGGGGCAGCATATTGTCGGAGTTCCCAAGTGGAACACAAACTTCTTTACTGTGATCACGATTGGTGATGGGAGAGAGAGATCAAGTATAATGGCATATTAATTATATTGGTTATACTGTCAAAACACGTATCGATAAAGTTAGAAATTTTGCTAGAATGGAAACTCTCAACAGAAAAAACTAGTTTTTGAAGTTATATCTCTGAATTATATGATGTGTCACCAGTATGAATCTGATGACAAAGCTCTAATCACTACATCATAATTCAAAAGAAAATTCAGTTATCCCATGCATTCAAGGACTCAGTCGAAATTTCAGTGACAATTTCACTCACTATATGAAAGTCGCGTCTCCTGTGATATGAGGACCAATCAGAATGGGATTTCGCGAAAGTACACGCTTCCTTTCGCTTCCTTTCTTTCCGATCCGGAAAGACCACGTCGTCAAGTCAACCACAAATATAAACAGCAATGATACATCTTGTAATCTAATATGACATAAACGTCAGGTTGACAGACTTCATGTTTATCATTCATTAGTTGCAACTATTGAAGAATTCACTTTGTCTACTCGATCAAATTTCAAATAATAACTTGGTTCGTGAAATTATCTCAATAAATACGACTCGTGCTCACAATACAATCGATAATTCTGTCAGAATTATCGATAGTATTGCGACCACTCGTGGTATTACCCCCGATAGACTAATCTCAATATTTGTTAGATAGGTTAGATCCAAGTTAAATCTCATCTGATAACAGTCGAAGATTGTTGTCAATGGAAATGCATTGGAATGTCAAATGAACTGAGACAATGGATGTTTATGGTCTTCAGCTTACAAACGGACTCTGGACGATTACTACTCCATTATCAGCACTGTTCTGCTAGTCCATCAACTGATTAATAGAATTATTGCTTCAAGGAAATTAAATAACTTACTGCCTAAAGATGATTTGCACAAATGTCAAGAATGTAGTTATATGTCACCAAAGACAATCGGATTTGTCAAAATCGCGACTTACCCTTGGATATGAATGTTTTTCATAAGTTTGTCAATTGAATTGAATTTTCTGATCAATCATGAATAATTTAATGAACGAGCGGATAATGCAAACGATGAAAACTTTTTTCAATATTCATTCAATTGAAAAGGTGTTTTTTGCTATTTGTACTCAATTCATCGGCACAATCAAACAATGTGTTCCTTTTCCATTGGTAGATTTGGATGGTCAATGTCAATCTATATTGAATATATCCCTATCCAAAATTTATAGAATGTGATAACTCTACTTACCCTCCAATAAAAAACAAAAAAACGAAATACTTTTAAATGTTAAATGTTTTAAGAAATGTTAAATGTCGACCTATTTGTGTATGTCTGTATGTCAAAACCTAATGTAAGTGTAAATAGACAATCATTATTAATATAATACATTTTGAAAGACTTTCAGGTAATGCATCAAGTTTGCGAATATTGAGAATTTTTTGATAAACCAACTTGTATAGAATGAGAAATAAGTTAAAAGAAGTTTTTTTATTAAACGGAAAACAATTTCATGAGGTACACAAATACCCATGAATCTAAAATAAAAGAAAAAATCTAATGTCTCTCAAGTTACATCAAGAAATTCTTAAATATACACCAAATAATTTGTTAGATGGATTTGTTGAATGTGGACTGGTTTTTCTGTAGCAGAGGAGGTTGTGGTAATACATGTTTAACTTTGAAGAGACAGAAGGGTGTCGATAAAATATACCTACTGTTTCAGAAGAATAAAAAGTTAAATAAAATCATCATATAAACTGATGAAGTTCTTCGTTGCAGATTTTGTGTCCATTCTCGCATAATTAATTATGAGAACATTCGTACTGTTCATACAATTATAGACCGTCAGCTAGTGACAGATTTAGGTGCCCCATTTTCGCATACAAGCCTCGAATAGGGTTGAAAAGTATATCGATTTGGAGTAAAATGAAGATATTTTTACGAGTGGCTCCTGGGGATAACATACCGAGAATTCGATTTTTCAGAACAGTGCTTATTTATTTCCCTCGAGTTTCTATTTACGGTACGAAACTACAGAGGGTGATTCGTTAAGTCGCCTTAAGGAAAAAAGTTCCTATGAACATATGTCCGGAGTTGCTTCGTTTCTGAGGTACAAAGGCGTTTGGAAAAAAAATCAATGCCCTGTGTAAAAAAAGCCCCGTTAAGAAGATTATCAAGAAAAATAAATGTCATGTTTATTTGCACGTTTCAAGAACAAGACTATGACTCGCGGTTTGACTTCTGCATATGGATTCAAGGACAAATAGAAGATCAATCTGATTTTCATAGACATATTCTTTAGGGGGATAAATCCACGAAAATCTGGATATCAGTTAGAAATGTTAAATCACAATTATAAAAACTAATGAAAGACCAAAAATTCAATATCATTCACAATACAAAACCAAAACTAAAACGTTTGTTCACATTTTGTCTCTTGGCAGTGTAGACACAAGTTTTCATTTTGTTTTGTTTTCAGAAATTACAAATTTTTCGTATTTCTGTTTTGTTGGTTTAACGTGGACTTGGTATTATACAGAGCATTCCGAGGTTCGCCCTCCCTTTGATTTAAAATCAGTCATCATCATTGTACAATTCCAATCTTGAAATAAATGATTGAATTAACAAATATGAAAAGAAAATCTGTAAATTTCATATGTTAATCAGTAATTGTTGAATTATTAAAAAAACTAGGTAGATATCAAACGCGGTTTAGGATTGCCATAATTTTAAAGGTTTATATTTTATGTAATCCACCCCAAATGTGTCGGATTGGACATGCAAATACTTTTATAAATAATGAAATTAATTTTATGATATTTCATACAATTGTATCCACCTGTATAAAAAATTCTGCCATACACTATTTACCTGCATTCCTGAAAGTTTTGAATTATCTTCCAGGAAATTATTTTACAATGAACAATCGAATAGTCTGCTTTTGATTAGTGATTTGGATATCAAAATGAAATATCATACACCTAGTTATTCAACCTAATGTCAAAAACTATAACCACAGCCTCCTAAGGACCTGTAATAATTGATATTTATTACCAAAGTTAACAGTGAAATAGTTATTTACCTAACAAGTGCGGAAAGTAGTACTTTTCCACACGCGACGGCAGTTGCACGAACGACGCGGAGCGGAGTTCGGGCAAGCCGTTAAGGGCGGAAAAGACATTTTCCGTAAGAGTTAGGTACAATATTTTTCCTACGAGTGTTTTTGTCCATCTTATTTACGAAAAAACAAGGTTTTTAATAAACAAGTTTTTATAATAATGCTACAAAATGACTAATAAGACAGAATAGTTACATACATCATTTAGTTAGTCCTCAATATCTTCATTTTCAACAATACAAAAATCGTGCGGAAAAGTAAAAATCGTACGGAAAAGTAAAAATCGTGCGGAAAAGTAACTTTTCCGCATTATTTCAAATCGTACGGAAAAGTACAACTTTCAAAACGAAAAATCGTGCGGAAAAGTTACTTTTCCGCACGCTCGTAGGAAAAGAAATAAAACTGATTTTTCCCGAATAATATATGTCTTTCAGTGTTAGAAAATGTAATATACTGAGCATTTATTTATAATTAAAAGATTTTACTGAATTTCTGAATTTTGTTTTCGTATATAAAAAATATGTAAGTCGTTATTGTATTTTTTTTTAGTTTGTTTAGTAATCGGATAACTGTCTTATCTAGTTTACTTGTCCACATTTTTCTCTGACAGCACACTACCTCCATGTCTTTTAGGACTGAACAATTCAGCCAAATGAGCATGTTTTTGCCTGAATTTTCTGTCGATTTCTTGTAAGAGTTCAAATTGACTTTGACCGGTCACTGCCATTGCAAGAAGTTTATAAAAACAAGACCGCACCGCATGCAAACTGAGTTGGAAATGCCTAAATTATTGGCAAACCTAACCGGAATTGAACTAACATATCGTAAATACCATATTCATCCAAAATTGTTTCGATATAAAGACTATTAATTCATCCAAAATTGTTAATGCTTATCAGTTGGTGGAGGTGCATATCTGTCCCAAACCACAGAGACCGCATCCCTGGTCTGGTCTGGTCGATTTAATTTTTTTTATGCTCGAGAGGGGAATAAAAGCTCTTGTAGCTCTCTCCCTTTCATTATGACGTCATAGAACCTTGTGGTATACAGACTCGGATACTTTGAAATGGACAAATGAAAGATAGCAAGTTAAACAAACGAAGATACCTTATCAAGCTGCACCCAATCTGCGACGAGAGCCAGGTAGCCGAGTGGTTGAAAGCGCCGATTTTTCTAGTTCAAAGTGTCCAAATCTATAGTAGTTCTCACAGCGAACGAAACATGGTCAGAATAAGAGAATAAAATTAACTAATAAATGTCAAAATCTCTTCTGTGTTTGGTCTATCGCGATATTTTCTATATAATAATTAACTGTATATAGCTCTGTTTATATGACCTTGAGCTTAATCTTGAATGGGATATAGTTTTAAGATTAAATTGGGATAGGTATATGCGTGGAATGGCTCTAGGATCGGATCTGTGACGGGAAATGAAACAACTCTTGACACGAAACGAAATTCAAGTTTTCGTCAGGCACCTTTGGCAATAGACATGACGTGATTTTCCTATGAAAAGGTACTGCTGATGGTAATACCGAGCATTGAAATGGGGGTCTTCAATTCCAAGAATACTCACTCCTGGCATAATTACGCTGGTCATTATGAGATCGGTGGTACAACAGAAAAGACATGCTTGGGCTTTGTTTACACCGAATTCTACCAAGTGCTTTTCTGGTTTCACGCGCTGATATCAGAGCTTTGGAACAGAAAGCCCAGCTGCGGAAGGTACTATCATCCGCAGTGTTAGAGGCCTTTTCTCCCACCCCCATTTTTCAATCAGCGGAAGATCCGAGTTTAGGGAGGTCTTGTTGGTGAAGTGCCTTGTACCACCTCGAAAAAAACATCCCGCAGTTTCTACTATACAGTGCGGCTTTCAATAGTCCCCCCCCCCACCGTTTCAAGGGTTTCACCCATACTACTTTTTGAAATAAAAAATATTGTTATTACTCGACAGGGGGCGCGGGGGGCACATCAGCTCAAAAAACTTAAATAGCATGGGGGGGTCAAGTGTCACATCGTTGAAAAGAAAATTCCATTTTCTTTACCACCATCTACATTTTTTGGAATTTCGTTAATATTTTTTTTGCAATTCAAATTCGAACTATCAAATATAAATGCGGACCTGATAACTACTCATACCTCGATAAATTTGAACGGTTTGATGTGAAACAATGAAACCAAACATTTTTTGAAGGGTATTACCGATACTACTTTTTGAGAGAAGAAACATTGCAATTACTCGACAGATGGCGCTGAAGGATGAAGAAATTGAGGAAAAAATTGAAACTAAAATTCAAAAATATTCAGATGGTTATAAAGGGAATTGAATTATCTGTGACACTTGACCTCCCATGCCATTTAAAATTTTTGAGTTGATAGGACCCCCACGCCCCTTGTGGAGCAAACACCATATTTCTCATTTCAAAAAGTAAAGTATCAGTGAAACCGTCCAAACATTTTTTTTTGTTTGTCAAACCATTGAAAAGTTACCAGGGGGGAAGGCTATTAAAAACAGCACTGCACATTTATTTCTATCTATTAGATATTGAAGAGTTATTCATAAATATTTCCTGCTAGTAAGTAATCAGCACGTTTTTTGTACATCTTCAGAAAACTAGTTGTTTTCTTCCGATAAGCTATAGAAGTCGTATTTAGTGAAATACAAAAAGAATTAAAGCCATAGTAGAAACAGTCTTTATTGAAACTGATGAATAAATAACCATAGGAAACATCTTATTACATAATATCGGTACAAAAAATCAACAGAATGTATATACTTCAGAAAACACCTGAACATCTATAACGATTATCACAAAACAAAAACGCTTTTTATCTTGTTACATATAATATAACTTTTGTAAATATACTTGATACAAGCATTCAGTATTCCAACAAAGAACTTTCTTTTCTAAAAGTTTTCAAGGAAAAGTACCATTTTGTTGAACTGTTTTGACGAAAAGTATTTTTCTATCGTATTTCGCATTTTGAAATCGGGGGTAGACCTCTAAATCTTGTTTGACAACAGTCGATTTCTCTGGTCTCAAATATTCAATAATGCCGACATCCTCTTTGAACCGTGTTTTCACGGCCCTTCTAGATCGACCAACATACTTTTTCATGAGCATTTACAACTGATCTCATATATCAAGTTTAGTATCAACTAGACGAGTACGTGACCAAAAACTATACGGTGGTTTTGACACTCTGAAAAATAAGAATATTACATTGCTTGAATGCAATAACAGCGTCAATAAAATCAAAAATATGCATATTTTTCCTTTCTCAATATGACTTCCTAATGAAAGTGACAGCAATAATTTATACTTGGTGTGGGTCTTGCTGGCGGACAGACTATAAAATGTTTTGACTATTTATTGGTATTTTACCCCTTATAATCCAAATTTTCGCGGTTATCAAAAAATATTGTGATTTCTATCATAATTTATTGAATATACCAATATGTTCTCTAATTTTTCTCACTGTCGCTAAGACATATGCATATGTGAAGTAAGAGTGTTTTTAATAAGAGAGTTACCAAGTCCTGATGATGCTAACTGTGTTGGCGAAACGTGCGTCGAGTATGTTGAAAAAATGTTTCAGTGGAGTGGAGACCATATAGCTCTCAAACTATTAAAGAACCCCAAGGTTAGGCCCAGAAAAGCTTTGTTTTATCCATCTATATATTTGATCACTTTCTTCAGTGAAGTGGTGTATGAATGCACGTGGTGATAGAATTCGTTGCAAGCTACATGACGGAACTGCTAACTCATATTCCGTAGAAAGTGCTGTGCATTTTATATATCCAAACTCTATTGGAAAGTCAAGAAATTCGATCAAGGTCTCTAGATTTGAAGGAAATAGGTTTTATGTATATTATACCAACCAATAACAGCTGTAATATAAGATAACTGTGTCTAGATTTATACAGTATCGGAAAGTTTTCATCTGGGGTATTGTGGTTTTATGAGAGCGTGAAGAATAGCTTGCTATAATGTTGAGAGAGCATTACAATTTCTCCTCTACTCGCTCGAGGAAGGGCAGTTGATATCCCTTCCTGTTAATTCGTCGAGCGAGGCAACAGGAGAGGCGCGCAGTAGTACGTCTCTCTTGTTTATGTGGTATTATCATATCATTGCGTTCCTTGTTGCTCGCGTAGATTTCTGTCTATACCCCAGATGAAAAGTTTCCGATACTGTATATGATGGTCAACTATTCTTCAAACGATAGGTACTCTTCCTTGAAATGGCACTCTACACAAAAATTACCGACGAGTTACTCAGTCACTGTCATCATCGTTTCGAGCTCTATTTAGTGGTCTTCGACTTTCCTGGTCAGATCCATAGATAACGTCTTCATCTGAATCGTTAATCATCGAAAAAGCGGGATTATCCTTGGTAATCCCAAGTTCTGAAAGTATAATAGAGATGATGGTGTCAGCGTCAGCAAGATATTTTAATCAGATGAAATGAGGCGAAATGGTCGTAGCGTATACATTAATGATTTGAGATGTGAACATTCAGCGACAATGATTCAGTCAAACACTGATGTATGTTAAATCAAAGCATTTCTAACTCATAGAATTGGTGAAGTAAGGCGTAGAAATTGCCCAACTTATTAAAACTAAGTCCTCTAAATCATCTATTTATTTTATGTCATTATCTTAATAGCGCTGTATCCACGTTATTATTAATATTCTCTAGGGGTAATTCTGTAAGCTTAATGTTCATTTTTAACGGGTGTTAATTTTCACACATATTTAATATCTGACTATTCTGTAAAAAATATATAAATGTAGTGGCATATCCGCAACGTATATGACCTGAATGTTCGTGTTCACACATATTAACATATCTGTTTATTCTGTAGAAATAATATGAACGTGTAACAAAATATGTTAAATGGGTAAAAATTAATAAAAACCTTAGAGAATTACCACTTATTCACAATGGGATATTTATATATAGACTAATTCCACGTCGAAATAATATTTTGTTAGGAAATATTTTATTTTCGGTCTAGAATCGACAAAATATATGGATCAAGTACGCAGGCATACATTTTTTGATATTGTTGGAAACTTTTTTCACTATAGAATACCAAAATCTCATCAAAATTTCATCACAATCTCTTTTCTGTGAATATATTTAATTCGATTGGATATCATTGATTATAAAAATAGTAATTCTCTAAGATTTATGTTAATTTTTACCCATTTAACATATTTTGTTAGACGTTTATTTGATTTTTACAGAATAAATAAATATGTGTGAACATGAACATACAGGCCATACAGCTTGCAGAGATACCACTATATTTACAGAATAACCAGATATTAAATATGTGTGAAAATTACATTCTGTAAGCTGTATATGTTAATTTTTAACGGGTGTTAATTTTCATACGTATTTAATATCTGGTTATTCTGTAAAAAATATATAAATGTAGTGGTATCTCTGCAAGACTATGGCCTGTATGATCATGTTCATATATATTGACATAACTGTTTATTCTGTAAGAGTTATTTAAACGTGTAACAAAATATGTTAAATGGGTAAAAATTAACATAAAACTTACAGAATTACCACTATTGTCTATCATTAACTTGTGAACAGTTCGACGTACAAACATGGTAAAAACCGTTTGGAGGTATCACCACTACTTTTTGAAATCAAAGACATGGTAATTGCTCGAAGGAGAGGGGCATATCAAACTAAAAATCTCAAATGGCATAGGGGGTCAAGTGTCACATTGGTGAAAAGAGAATTCAATTCTCTTTACTTACATACAGCCATTTCAGTATATTCGAATTTCGTGAACAACGTTTTTCACGATTTCAATCTTTATGCCTTTCAAAATTTTCGAGTTGATATTCACTCAGCGCCACCTATCGGGTAATAGCAATGCATCTTCTCTAAAAAGGTAGTAGCGGTAGTACCCTCCAAAATATTTTCGGTTCTATTGTTCTCTAAAAAGGTAGTAGCGATAGTACCCCCCAAAATTTTTTCGGTTCTATTGTTCCACATCCAACCGTTCAAATTTATCGAGGCATGAGGCATTGAGATCCGCATTCAAACTTAATATTTAGAATGCGAATTGCATAAAAATAATAAAATTCAAAAATATTCAGATGGTTGAATTCTCTTTTCATCGTTCTGACACTTCCCCCATGCTAATGGAAATTTTTACGTTGATGTTCCCCCTCGCCCTCTGTCGAGCAATCACCACGTCTTTAATTTCAAAAAGTAGTATAGTTGATACACACAAAAGACGTACTGTATATTTTAAACCATACTGTGAGGAGTCCAATATCTATACTCTCAGTTAATTTTACTCAGGCTATAATCAGATATAGAGAAAATTTCGTTCTTTCAGTATACAAAAAGAGTTAATTTCACTTTAAACAAAGTTCAAATAAAACACTTCGTGAACTTGTTCCGAAGATTCATCATGCGAAGAATAAATATATATATATATATATATACCGGGTGTCCACGGAAGGTGGCTCGCCCCCTATAACTTTTTTGTATTTGAAGATATTGGAATGGAATTTGGAGGATCTATATAAAACATAAAACTGCCTTTTTTGACACAAGTGACTCAGCTTATGCACCTCCAGGTCTCACCAGAAGTGATATAAACTTTCGATTTTCAAATGAGACACCCGGTATATTTTCATTTTGTTTGTATCCATGTATCATTTGTTACTTTTTGTAACCAACAATTTTTAAATAAATTTTTTAATCTAAAGGCCTATGAATACGTTCAAATTATTAATTTTAGTCCTAAACTATTGGGAAAAATACATCTTTACGGTTTTCTATTGAAATGCATCTGCAAGGAAAATTTAATTTTTAAATTATTATTACTATTTAATTTTGCAAGATACTAAACAGTGGTCCGTGAAAGAAGAGCACCAACGATAGTACAGTCGCTCACATCTAAATTATCGGAGCATATTATTAGGTCCAGTAGCTTACAGCTCGTGGGTCCGATTCTGGTTGGTTCATTCACTATTTGTCTAAGACTAAATGAGTTTAAGAGATTTTTAAGGTGGATTGTTGAATGAGCAATGTGATCGAGAACATCAATGTTCATGTCCCCTGTACAGATGACGTGGTCGAATTTAGTTTAATTTCTTTGTGAAATTTCCCAAAGTAGTTCACATAATTTGCAATCTGTAATTGAAAAACACCCTAATTCTGATTACCCTAGAGACTTAACTTACCGTGTATATTTTTGTTGCCTGGTGAATATACATATGTCATTGCATATAAGTAGAAGTTCAGCAATCCATAAAAAGACATGAATTGAGATGAGTTGCTGTAATGAGTCGAAAGTTGGGCTACGAAGTTATCCTCCAAGACGCCAACTCCAAATCTCAAAACTGTCACAATGCAGCTTATTATCAGCACTACCAGCATGAGAAGCGTGAGGAATTTTAACCTGAGTCCTGAAAATATAAAATGAAATGAAATGTTTTTATTTCAATTTATTCAATCTAGTGTTAGTTTTGTTTGAATTCCTAATAGGTATATGATTTTCAAAAATTTTATGAGTAATCCAATTCTCAACAAATCGTTTCGTCAAACATTGTTGATAAGGATATTTGTGAAGATAGTTCAAAACAATATCATAACCGAAGAAATCAGAATTTATAATAAGATCAGGCAGAAAGTCTGCACCCATCCAATCCGTATAAACTCATGAATCTATAGAGCATCATAAGATAAGACTTGATTCAAACCCTTTTACAAAAAATATGTCATCAGTAGATATGCAACAAGAGAATGGCCTCATCTCTTATGGAAATTTACAAAAAACCTGACGTCTCTTTGGCATTCCCAAGGTTTTTAACCCCCGGCGGCTCTGGGAGGCTCTGTGGCGGCTCCTGGTAGCTCTCTGGCGGCTCCTGGTAGCTCTCTGGCGGCTCCTGGTGGCAATACCTTACTTGCTGGCGGAGGATGAAAACTAAAGTGTGCCCAGCAGCAGCTGGGAGACAAAATTTTTCCAAAGGAACCTTGGCTTTCTTCCGTGGAAATTTACATATGAGATGATGCCGAAATTTTGTTATCCCATCTACCATCATTCTTCAGATTTGGAAAATTCAGCTTCTCAGGCAAACTGATCAAAAAATCTCCGCACGAAAATATATCAGAAATTGGCTCTTGATAGGATTGGCTGAAAGTTTTTTATGTTATAGTTATTAGAAAATTGTGTGAGTTAATGATTTTGCTTATGCTATTTCTGAGATATAACCGGCCAAACCGTATTTGGGTAGGATCGCGATGAGAACGTTTCTGTAACATCGCAATAACTTATGATTTTTCCTGTACATCACATCCAAGCGATATATCAGATGTCATATTTCGATAACTGTGAATTTTGAGTCCAAATACTCCTAGTAGACATATACAACTTATACATATATTTATATTAAAAAATTAAACACTTATTATTTATTTATTATTAATTTATTTATTTATTATAAACCGAAGAATTAAATACTTTCATTTTATTTCTGATAATATCCACACCCTACTTTATTTTATTGAGATTTCGTCAAGAGTCGATTCCGTTAAGTTGAAGAACAGGTATTGTGTACTTGCCAATGTTTCGGATTTTGATGAATTCATCATCAGGGCTATGTAACGATGAGTTTTATATGTTAAAACAGGGTGAATAAAAATTTGACAGAGCCCCGATGTTAGATTTATCAAAATCCGAAACGTTGGTAAGAAAACAATAGTTTTTCTTCAACTCAACTGATTAAACTCCCAACAAAATCTCGTCAATAAAATATTGTTATTTGATCACAAACCTAACTAAAATTATAATAATAAACTTACCAAAAAACGGCATAGATCTCAGTTCAGTATAAGCCCTCAATATCAAAATGGATAAATATATTAAATATATAACTCCAAATATGTAGAAAAATGCTTTCACAATCTGGAACAAATAAATCAAAAAGATGTATGTCAGCGAAATATTGGACACTTACATAAAAATTGGACGTATCTACAGTGTGGTTGTAAGTTGGATCTTGCAATTCGTTTATTCTTTCCCAAGTTGAAAGAATTATAGCAGGAAACCACAACATAGCCACAATGAATATCTTAGGTAAGTAAAACGTCAGAAAATGTCTTTCATTCTGAAAACAAATGAATACAGTTCGTCGCACAAACCATTGGATTCTGTTAATACCTGTCTGAGGCCATGATAAATGCAAAGCCAAAAAAGTAGCAGGGCACATAGAAACGTCGCTTGAGCAAATGCATCAATCATTCCAGGTATCCAGGAATTTATCAAAAATGACATGGGAAATGCTGGATCTGAAAACCAAAAATATTTGTTAACCACCATAAAACTTTATTGTAAAATGTACATCCATGATCACAATGTCATAAAAGAAACCAGATATATGAAGTTCATTGAAATATTCAACACAATAATCACAAAGTAACAATATAACAAAAATGAGCTGGCGCTCTGCTTAAATGGACTCAATGGCGCATTTGCTTCTATAGCTGCAGGGAAAGGCATCATCTTAGGTGTTTCATTCTCAGGTGATGAATACGAAAGATTTGGAAACACGAGCTGTATGTAATTCAAATAGAGTCTGCAGTTTGTGCTATTCATTCTGTATCCCTCCAAAAGATGTTTTTATTGAAGAAGTGATAGGCTATTGAAGGAATTATACTTCTTCTCACGAAGTGTATTCAGCAGTTATAACAAAAATTCGGAACTGTCTTGTTGTCCTACCAAAAACCTGGTAGGCCCAAAGATTTCACGAAATCATACGGAGAAAAAGAAAAAAAACTTCTCGGAAAATTAAAGTTGTCTGAAAATGTTTCAGGTCGAATAATAACTGGGAAATATTATTAGTGTTCACTGAAATCGCGTCTTTCAAAGTCTTTGTCATCAAAAAACGCTATTTATATAACAGGTGTTTCCCAAATTGTTGAAACCAAAATTTTCAAGGTATTGATAGTGAAAAACTAAAGCCATAAGATCTGAACGAACTAAAAAGGTTGTGAAAGATCCCGGTTACTGATGCATTTTTTTGCTTATGGTTATCGACAGAATAAAATTTGATATCCTTAGGAACCCAAAAAAAAATCCATTTTAAGCCAGTCAGCTGTCGAGGAAAATTTTCCGGCCGAAAAATTTAGTAATTTTTTTTTTTTCGTCTTACGTCAGACTTTGGCGTTTATAGCACTTGAACGATATGATTTTGGATGGATAAACATCATAAAATTATTCCCATAAGCATATACCTCATATTAGTTGTAGAAAATTTTTTTAAAATTTTTTAGTTGATGGGAATTGGCATGTAGGAAGAAAAATTGAAGACCAGAACAGAAAAGCTATAAGTCGGAAACATGATATCGACGTTTTATATAAATACATACAATTATTTGAAAATGCTGATGCGAAAAAATTAAAAAAAAAATGCTCATTTCTTCTTCTATGGTATATGAGTTTCAAACTTAATTTTTAGGCCATATAAAAAAAGCTATAAGCCGGAAGCATGATAATAATATTAAATACACATAATAAATTTATTCATTTAAAATCTTTTTTGAGTGAAAAAAATAATTGTGGGCATTATTGTGACGAACTGATAGGGGTTATAGAAATAATCAAAATAAGCAAGTTTGCCTTATAAACCCCTATGAGCCGTTGGGGTTGAAAAACTATACGCGCAATTCCCCCGCCCTCACTGGCTTGATGTGTCATAATCGGATAAATATTCGAATACGAAAAATCCGATCTTTGAATTAATGCAATTATGCCCTGTGACTATGTGACACGATGTGGCGAATCAAAGTTATTAAAAATAAACACACCAAGCCAGTATGCGCAGGAAAATTGCGCAGTTAATTAATTCATTCAGGCGACAGAACAAGACAGTGAGCGAGACGAACCTTTTTGCTCCGTGGTATTGAAATAAATTTTTCTTCCTACATGCCAATTCTCATCAACGAATAAATGAACAAAATCTCCTCTGATTTTCCCGCAAGTTTTCTAGTTTCATAAACTATGATAAGCACGAACTAGACCTTTTTTTATAGCAGACTTTAACATTAACAAATTTCTATTGCCCTTTTTTCGTTCACTAAAACAAAATAAAAATTTACAAAATTTTACGGCCGGAAAATTCGTCAACAGCTGACCGGCTTATGGGATTTTTTTTTTTTTTCGATTTCCTAACGATATCAAATTTCATTCTTTCGTTTGCCATAAGCGAAAAGATGCATCAGCAACCGAGTATTCTATTACAAGATCGCGCCCTTATTTCCGCCCTTACATGCAAACCATAGGGCATTGGTTTTTCACTATTAGATTCTTATACCTGTTAATGTGTTAAAATAGCATAAACGAGAGAATTTTCCATTGCCATATTTCCATTTTTTGAGCTCAACACTGATATAATTTTTAGTGGTTGAAATCCCAGAAAAGAGAAAACGAGTCAGCAAAATCTGTCATTATCTGACGGTCTATTATATCTAGTTGGTATTCTTCATGGTTGAAACTTGCAGAATATTTGTAAACGAAACAGTTGATGATAATTTTCGATCTCATTGTCCCTTTGTCCTATTTATACCGAAATGGTTAGAGTTAACTCGCCCTAATATTATCAGTTCTTCTACCATACTCTTCTCACTTCACAATTGATTCTTACAGTACACAATATTTCTTGAGTTCCGACTTTCTCAAATTTGAAAATCAATTCTCCACCTTTTGCTGTTTTCATATTTGTAATATTAGGTAAAAAAACAAGGGCTTATATTCTTTTCGATGTTTTTTTCATGAATATACGCCGTTGCTTTTGTCAGTATATTTTCTTCGTTGAAAAAAAAATAATTTATTTAATTTACAAATGTTTCATTAGGTACTTACTATCGTACGCCATCAACATCGGTAACAGAATAGACATCCATTTTTGTTCTATTGACCAGTCATATGAAGGATATTTCCTAAGAGTATGTTGAAACCAACACTGAAAAATGGCGTTTTATAACAATCATATTGAAATTCAGTGTATACTCACCGTTACAATAAATGTAAATACTAGAAAGATGAATCTGAACCAAATTTCGATTTGGGTGAACCCTGGATTATAAGTCTTGAACTGGAAATAAATATGATATTCATTACCATATCATTGCGTAAATTGAAATGTTAGCTAGTGGCGAAAAGATGAAGATTACATTTTGATAACAATTGTGAAATAGTAGTAGAAAATCTTCCGTTAAACTGTTGAAAGCACTCACATAGAAAAACAATTCGTTTATATTATATCTTGAGTGAAACGCCTCCAATCCGTAAAAATTGACAGTAACGATGTAATGTGTATAATCCAAATAACCTAGATGTAAAACTATGAACTCATCACAGCTTTGCTTCTCACATTTCAAATGTCTTGTCCTAAAAGAATCAAAATTACAATAGTTGTGTGAGAATACCTCAAAATACTTATTTATATCCTACCTATTATTATTCTTAACATCTAGTATTGAAACAGGTTTGTGATCCTCAGTCAACCCTGATATGCCTACAGATATTTCGAATATTTTGTCTATTATTTCTCCTGAAATGAAACAAATTTTTTTTTATGATTGCAATAGTCTTTGATCAAAATAGTGTCAGCCCTGATGGAGAATAACAAAACTCATACAATAATTTTAGAGTAAATAACAAAACTCAAACATAATAATTTTAGAGTGATTAATTTTATTGCGGAGTTGATAACGATCGAAGTTATTGAACCAATTAATAATATAATAACAATAACTATGCAGACGAAGGAACTCTGCAATAAAAGTAATCAGAAACATTCAGACAATGAACTTTAGGTTGTTTTCATCATTAACCATTGCCATAAAGTGAAGGTAAGCAAAACTGAATTATAACAAATTTCAATTACTAACGAACTACGTTCAGAATACTTTAGACGGTGTTTCTCTGTTCACAAACCTACCATTTATATTGGTTGAGAAGTGGGAATTTTTTTATGCAAAACATTGCTTTAATTAAATGTGTTTTACTGCGCTAATCACCGACGTAACCAAATTTTTAAAATAATCCAATATCCGTTCTACGTAAAATCTAACCTACCATTGACCGCGAGTGTTTCTGTATGTTGTCGAGACCATAGGCATTTGTCAGTTTCTTTTTATATTTTGAGGCTTTGGTAAAAAATCACATTTTACCGTTTTCTAAGTGGAGTATGGATTAAATATTTACCATCAGTATTTTCCGTGGATAGTTTCGCTATAATCCACAACTGCTGTGAGTAAGTAGACATTTTTGGTGTTCTCATTATAAATGGACCAGTGGCAATGTCTTTTCTATTTGTACTAACACTTGTGACGTTCTTCGGTAAAAGAGATACGCCATCTACTTCGGTAGTAAGGGTTATCGGTGGACCTAAACAAAAAAATAATGGAAAGTTCAAGATGAAGGCGGTTATGTTGACCATTTACCTGCAATACCCACAAAAATTCCCAGTCCAAAGCAGGCAAAGAAAGTAATGAAAACCATGACGAATTCTCTCTTGTGCATGGTATAGAGTCTCATTTGAACGGATCTAGAATAAAATTACATACGACGTTGATAAAAGAAAGTCGTAGTAGAATTTAGAATTTAGTTATTTTTTCTATCCTATATTCAATATGAAATTCCACAAAAGGAATAGGTCATCAATCGAACACATTACAAATACATATTTACACACTGTTTACACATTTACGGATTCTTGAAGAAAACAAAAATATTTTCAAAACTTTCAAAAAAAGTCCGACTTCACAAACCTGCATCATAATACTGATTTAAACGAAAACAAAATTTTGTTAGTAACAGCCATCATTACTATCATACAATATACAGTATCGGAAACTTTTCATCTGGGGTATAGACAGAAATCTACAAGAGCAACGAGGAACACAATGAAATGATAACACCACATAAATAAGAGAAACTCACTACCGCGCGCCTCTCCTGTTAACTCGCCAGACGAATTAACAACTCACTTCGATATCCCTTCCTCGAGCGAGTAGAGGAGAAATTGTAATGCTCTCTCAACATATAGCAAGGTTTTCTTTACGCTCTCATAAAACCACCATACCCCAGATGAAAACTTTTCCGATACTGTATATGGGTACAGTACCTTTCACATCGGTCATGATGATAGGCGGGTGCTATGTACTTATCGAATTCGCTGAAAATATCCGAGAACTGTGATAAAGCGTTTCTCAATTTGGCTGCCCATCCTCCGGAAGGCATTTGATAAGCGTATCCAAAAGTTGTATTTTCCGATCTGGGCATTTCTGAAAAATAAAAACAAAATTGGGATCTGGAAAAAAGGAATTATTCTTGAATATGTCAAGTTTTGGCTGCACCTTTTTTCGAACAAACGCATCTTCCACAAAAAAAAACATTAACCTCAATTCTTCTTGTTGGTTTCCACTTTGTCCGCATCACTGAAGATGACTGCCGCAGTTGCAGTCGAAACGTTTCGAGATTGTTACAAAAAAAGACCAAGCAAAAGTAGGAAACCAACCAGAGCATTGACACCAGCAGTGAAAGCCTAGAGTCCTACAGTCCTACATTCTCCCCAATTTAAAACTACCCATTTTGATAAACGTTGCATTTTTCCTTTTGAAGAATTATTTAGCGATTCTTAAGTTCTCCTTCTTGGAATATAAATTGTGCGTGGAGGTCGGGTATTGAGCAACATTTATTTTTGTGCTGACCTCAATTAAAGGCTATAGAATTGAGAATATTAAACTCGTTTTATATGTTGGCGTGTATCAAATCTTATGGACTAGACAGCTTTTGTATGCGAACCAAAGAACCCCGCACAGATCTTATGGGAATATGTTGGCCAGATCACACCGACAATCATAAAGGCCAATGCCTGAAGGCCAATATTACGGCGCTTTTTGAATAATGGGCCTATGAAGGCAAAACTGTGGCAAATATTGATGGTCCTGTAAACATATTAAATGCAACCTACTAAGAGGGTTGGTATTGGCCCACTATGAATTTTATCTAATGAATGATACAAGCAAAGTGTTCGATATTCATTCAAAGCATTCAATATTATGTATATTTTTCAGTCTTTTTAAAAACTCTATTTTCGCGAATATAAAATGAGGAGACTCGTCAAAGGCAGGCCGAACTGTCGACCAGAGAGGAGCAGTACCTATTTTGCGCTGTACCGGCACACATGTTCGCCTTTCTGGCCCACATACAAGATTTTGAATGACATTTTGTGAAGTGAGCTGCCAAACGTTCTACAAGACCCCTGCGAGAGTGGTGAAGATTATAAAAGTGAGTTTCAATTACAGTTTTTTGTGTGTCTCCCTTTTTTCGCTCAGTTATTTTTTATACTTATTTAAACATCGCTAAGATATTGAAGATTATTCAAAGATCAAACTCATTTACAGTCCATTTATGCTTTCTCGCCCAACACAAAGAATAAAGCTGTCTGAAAAAAATATTGATACTGTTTCAAAATGATCTATTGCATATTTCTCAAACTATTGAAAGATTGAGAAGATTCAAGATATTGAAACGTACCGTATTTCGGAAGAAATACTCATTTATTTTGTAATTTTCTGTTGAATCTCTTTGGCCTCACTGATTGGCAGGTGAATTCATATCGGAAGGAGTATCCTTTCCATACTTTCACTAACTGAATATCTTGAATGCTTTACTACTTTAGATTGGTTTTTGATAATGAAAATTCTTAGATACAGAGTGAGCCGACCCTGTAAAATAAAGATATGACCAAAACAAGTAACATATTAAAATGATCATCTCTTGATTATGTAAAAATTGACGAATTCAAAAGTTTTTACTGAGCGAGTCACATTTTTTTGGTGACAATTTGTATATTTTTATTCAATATTTTAATCTTCGGGGATAGGTGACTACAAACCATTCAAAATATTTCTTGTCCGAAATTGATATAAAGTGTGAGGAAAACGCTGACGAAAATTGCGAAAAAGAGTTTCATATAATAATTCAACCTACTTTTAAAATTAAAAGTTCGTTTGTTAAATTTTTCATTACTTTCATTTTGAGTATCTACATTATTATAATGTCAAATTCTTATGGCAATGCTACGACCAGTTTTTGAGATACGCAGGGTAAAACATTCAGAAGGGTGACCGGTTATATTATATTCGTTATTACAAAAGTATCAAAAAAGCATTGAGAAGTTGGTGAGGAAACGAATTTACCTATATACATTTTATAATGTATCTAAGTCGTATCATAAAAAATTTTGATTTTATAAATCTAGTTGAATGCGAGTATAAAAGGTACTAACAATTTTTGAATCAGCTGCGTTTAACATACAGTAATATCTATAAATAAATATTTTCATTTTCGATTACTACAATAAAATAAAAATTTACAAACACCAACGTGTATAGGTCTATAAAATATTATTGTTCCCCTCAAAAAAAGGAAATATGAGGTGGAGTAACGATTTTTGAAAAAATATACAGTATTTTCGGTGAAAAATTAAATGTTGTTGGATAGCAAAGTTCCCTGATATAAAAATATCAAAGTGATGATGTAAGATTCTTTTATTCTTCTTCTGCCCTTCATTTTTATAGGTTTTCAATATCTTCATAATATTGAAATCTTTTTATAATACTCGCTCACGTTTTAAATAGATACAGATTTTTGATAATTTATTTATGTTTGGTGATTTTAACCAAAGAAGACCACGTCAAAACCCGGAAATCAACCAAAACAGTTTATTTATTTAAGGGTAATGACCAAAAATCGGAAAATTGAACAAACATTTTTAATTACAGGGTGAATTATAAAAAAACGCATTTCCGCGTTTTTTGTCATCATCTAGTGTTTGTCTCACACCGTAGATCAATTTCGGACGAGAAATATTTTGAATGGTATATTCAAGTATCCCTAAAGCTTAACATATTAAATAATATCACCAAAAAATGTGAATTTTTGACTCGCCCAGTATAAAAATTTTGACATATTCATATTATGACAATTTTGGTGTGTTACTTTGTTTGGTCACATTTTCATTTTATAGGGCCGATTAAGAATTACATATTGTATACTTAATGCTTCACTTAGCTATCAATATTTTTTATCAAAAATCAGCCTATTAATATTTCCCATGGGTAAGCAATATTTGTCGCGCAAAATATTCATATTTGAGATATTTTTCTGAGAGCAACATTACTTTGAAGAAATGGCCAGTTTTCAACTTCGACAGCCTGTACCAGCCTCAAGATTGATTAGGGCCCATAGACACTTTTGTTCATCAGGTATGATCTTATACCGCATCCCAAAAACTCGGAAAAATTAACCGTTGACAATTTTTCCATGACAATGCGGATGCCTGGTCCTTTGTTTTTTTGTTTTTTTGTTTTTTTGGCGGCTGCACCTCTGCTAAAAATTTTGTAAAGACTGAAATAATTCAAACATGTCTCATATGAAAGTTACAAGTTAATTTGCAGTTTTGCGTAAATTCCATTAAAATGGTGACATTAAATTTGAGTTAAATTCCGGTATAACCGGAAGTTGTAGAAAACTGACAATATTTCAACTATAGCTTCTCGGAAACAAATTTTCAGTAAATTTCAGTTGGTCCCTTGAACATCTCGTCGTGAAATTCTTGTAAATCGACTAGTATTCCAAGGACACTTATTATGTAACTTCTATCGTTGTAACCATTTCTGTAAGCCATCCTAATTATGAAGTTAGACCCCCAATGATATAATACGATTCAGTGTCAACCCTATATTATTGCGTCGTAGTCCCAAAATTAAGTACCTATTACAGATGCTATTGTACAAATTGAAGTAAATAGGTTACCTCTATATAAGCTTCTACACAACTTTGATCAACACTCCACTAGGACAGTTTCAATATTATTATAATAATGTAATATTCTTCATCTATAGGTCACTCCGCACAAAAATCATATGATAGGTCTAAACACAAGGAAAATGGAAGATATTGATTAGTTGCGCGAGAGATTACATGTAAATTTTCACGTGTTGCGCATATCGGGAAAACTCAGTACCTATTCAAATAACATTTGGAAAAATGTCATATACTAAACTAGCTGCGAGAAAAGAATTTTCCTTTTCAAATTGGAGATGAATCAAATAATTGAATCTAAAATATGTTCATAATAGGTAGTTTATTTGTTCTTTCAGATAAATAGGGTGCATTTCACAGCTTCGTCAATAAGAGTAGGATACAAAGCCTATATTAGAGAGATATTGCAGTAACGTCAGACAGTATTTAAGACAACTTCATTTAAGTAGTGACTGCCACTATTCTGTGATTAAAAACAGATATTATTACAATA
Source organism: Chrysolina haemoptera (assembly GCA_958298965.1). Classification (NCBI taxonomy): domain Eukaryota; kingdom Metazoa; phylum Arthropoda; class Insecta; order Coleoptera; family Chrysomelidae; genus Chrysolina; species Chrysolina haemoptera. The sequence goes on along the minus strand of OY282591.1, from coordinate 22,932,974 downwards.
ACGATAGTCGTTGCCGAACGATGATTTACCCTTTTTTACCACGCTTATATTAACTCTATCTGTTGAAAAAAAAAATGTCACGGTCAAATTTTGTAACCATTTTTTAGACCACTTCTAATCGTCCGATTAATTTGAAATTTGACAGGTGTGCATAATTCCGGTGACAATGCATTATGAAATGTTTGTTAGAGAAGAAAGCAAACACAAGTGTTGTAAAAAGCATATTACGCACAAATTAACAATATTTCTTAAATAACTTGGAGCAGTACCAGATTCAATCTTGAATATGAATATTTATGTATTATACTCCAAGAAGTCATCTATTTACAACCACTGCATTTTCTTTAGCATATGTCCAATGGATGTTCTCTTTGAGCATATGAGTATGATTCTCATAGCTCGATTTTGAAGTTTTCTAAATCTGGACAATTTATTTGCTGATGGATTCTAATTTCAATATCGGCATCATAAAGCGAGAACTTTTGAGAGACTTCTTTGATTTGTATTTATAAAGAGCAAAAGAGTGCCTCTGGAAAATAAAGTCGCCTTTATATCATAATAAAGCCGCAAGAAAAAGAGATATGGATATTTTGGTTGCTATGGTTCAAGAGCAGAAAAAAATGCAAACGAAGATTTTGTAAGGAAGAAAATTAAGAATTGAAATGAAAGAGCTTTTTACTGTTAAGTCATCATCAGTGTGTACTCGAAGGTTCTTGTACACCTGACAGTCACATACAAGTCTTATGTCCATGGAACAAGTTGAAGATTTGAAATTTACATATTAAAACATATTCAGAATTATTTTTTTAATCCTGGGTCAGAATTATTCTAGATTACAATATGGGAGATTACATCATATCTGATCTGGTCAAGTAGCTCAGTGGTTGAGACTGAAGCGTTCAAAACCATTGACTGCTGGTCGGCTAGGTTCGAATCCTCAGCGACTTCAGATTTTTATCTGATGGCCCGAGAAAGTGCTAGGAATCGCACGTTAAAAGGTAAGACCTCGTTAATCCTTGGCTCGCACAAGTTTCGACTTTTGAGGGCTGCCGTTTGTAAGGGGACGACAGCTGGTTAACGAAAAAAACAATTTTAACAATTTAATGTTTCCACTTAGACATTTAATTTAGTAGTAATTCTTCTGATAAATGGCAATATTAGTGTCTTTTCAGTATTTTGCACCACTACCTGAATTTTTTGGTTTTTTATTTCGTTTTTGTTTTCTGTTATAAAAAATGCAAGTGAAGCTAAAATATATATTTTTATTGGAGATCTCTATCATTTTACACAGGCTCACTTTCAGTTCACATACAGAAATAAAATATGAAAACTGTAAAAAATATGTACTTTACTGCTACACGTGATCACCAGAAATTTCTACTCAGTTTATATTCAGCACAGCACCATTAAATTTGAAACACCTCAACTTGATTACAGGTTATGACAATGACGACGACAATAACTATTAAAATATTTATTCATATTTAACAAACCTAACCTAACATCAATATTTTCTATTGAATATAATATACTATGGCAATATCAGGAAGTTTTATGATTCCAAATCAATTATGCCAATCATTTTTAGGCTTACATTAGAAAACCAATATCGATCATAATTTTAAAAAAAATTACTCGTACTTATAAATATAGGGACCAGTCAGTTGTCTTGCCACTAGTTGGAAATTTATGAAGACCAGTATTTTGAATCCTATTTCAAAATATTGCTGCTATCAACAAGATGAGTTAACTATTCCTTTTCATATTTAAAAATGCTAAAGTACACTGGAACTGCTGTAAGCACTACTGCTGTCTTCTTGATCGAAGGCCTCGTTTTGTAGGTTGACTTTCAATTCACCGAATTCATCTGAAACAAATTATATGTTGTGTTTTGAATTTTTCTAAAAATATATACCGGGTGAGAGATTGTGCACCTCTATTTTTCACAGAACTGATCCGATTCAAATTATGAAAATTTAGGGGGCTATTGAAAAACTTAAATGTGATTTTTTCGGATGAAAACGAATTCTGTATTAGTTCCGGTTTTGCCGGAAATGGTGTTAGATATTTTTTTAAATTATTATAATTATTTTCACATATTTGAAATATAGAGCAAATTCTAAATATAATGATTTAAATATTTTTAATTTTTTTGAATTTTTTTTTATTGATTTTTTACGTGTGATACGTTCTACTCCGATGCCATATTGTCCAAGAAAATGAAATTAGCATTTTGATTACAATTCTGTGCCACCAGCCGTTGTTTAAATGTGGTATAATCACTTTTTTTGTTATCTCCTATTTTTCAAATGGCATCTCTATGACAAAAATAGTAGAAATAGTAACATAATAGTGATTTTTTCTTCCAAATTGTGACATTATAAGAAAGATAATAGAAAGTGGCCAATAATTTCTAATGTTTAGGTATATCAAAAGAATTTTCAGATTTGTTATCTGGGTTTTGAGTTTTTAAGACTTTTAAGTAATTTTTTTATAAAATTGTGATAACTCTCGAAATAAGTGACAGATATTCAAAATTTCGGTATTATTCGATTTGTTACCTTCAAAAATGTCTGATATACAGGGTGCACCATAGAGATGCCATTTGAAAAAAATTAGATGATGAAAAAAAGTGATTTTCCTCTGACACATTCTCTTGAAAAAGAACGTTTCACAACAATTTTTTTAACATGTGAAAAATCGTCAAAAATGAAAAACAAAATTTGGAAAAATTTCAAAAAATTCAAAATAATTAAAAAATTCAGTTCATTATATTCAGAATTTGCTCTAGAATTAAAAAAATGTGAACATATAGTGTTCTATTTAAAAAAATCAGTCTAAGACCATTTCCGCCAAAACCAGAAGTGATATAGAATTCATTTTTATCTCAAAAAATGACATTTTAGTTCTTGAATAGCCCCCTGAATTATTGTGATTTGAATCTGATAATTTTTCTCCAAAATAGGGGTGCGCCATCTCTCAGACTCACCCAGAATATAGATTTTGTTATTTACAGTTCTGCAAGAGGAAACATTCATTAAAACTCACCAGAGTCATAATTGTCTGATTGTGGTTCTCTCGGAGACAATTTGCATCCTCGTGCAAGATAAGATTTCAATCTGTCTTTGGAAGCCAGGATGAGTCCCATAAATGGCGGAGATGGATTCATTGGTCTTGATAGGTATTCAGGATGGTATTGAACACCTACATAGTAGGGGTGATTTTTCAACTCCAATATTTCCATTCTTTTTTTCTCTACATCAACACCTGAAAAGGCCATTTCAATATATGCAAAAAATTGAGATCTTTTGAAATGAAATTTTGAATGTAATAATAATAATAATAATGTAATGAATATAATAATAATAATGTAATGAATGTAATAATAATAATGATGAGTGTATGTAGTAATAATAATAATGAATTTAATAATTATTATTATTATTCCTCTTGGCAGAGTTTAGCAGAGCTAAAGTAAAAAAAGTATTTTTCACAGATATACTGCATGTATCAATAATTAACTTGAAAATCTTATTGCAAATTTGCTATATTTACTGATATGCACCATACACCAACTTGTGCATAGGGATAGCAGCTTTCAATTATTAGTTGATAAAACTACTTTCTCATTAATATTAATAATATTAATATATATATTAATATTTGATTCATTCTACAAAAGACTGGTCTTTTCAACAAACAGTGTAAATTCTTGAAGACCCAAGACAACAAGGACATTAATTATATAAAGAATAAAGATGGTAGTATTCAGGGTTGACCAGTAGTTAACATAATGAAGGAGTCACGGTTATAACTATATATCTCATACCTACAAACTCCAGTCCCTTTTCTTCAATTTGCTCTATATATTTTGGGTTAACCTCATATCTATGTCGATGCCTTTCATCAATTTTATTTTTGTTTTCATAAAGACGCCCTAAAAAAATTGTTCACCATAATTTCAACTCGATTCATTTTCTGTGTCATGACTCACTTATTTTACTACTTGTAGAAGATGTCCTGAACTCTGTAGTTTGCTTTCCCAACCTCATAGTGCCACCCTTAGCCCCTGTATTATGTTCGGCCATGTCAATGATAACAGGGTGTGGAGTGTCCTCAGAGACTTCTGTTGAATTAGCTCCTTCTAAATGAAGAACATTTCTGCTGAATTCAATGACTGCTGCTTGGAAGCCCAAACATATTCCTAAAAATGGCTTATCATTCATTCGACACCATTTACAAGCCTCAATTTTTCCCTCAACTCCCCGTTTCCCGAATCCACCAGGTACCACAACACAACTACAATAAAAAAATTTTTGAAGTCCGCTACAAAAAAAGTCACAATGGAATATTTTGTATTCAACCAATATTTTTTAAAATTAATTTCCAGTCAATGTCTACCACGCTGGACAAATTCATTATAAATAATTTGAGATTCAAAATAGTGGCAGATGACGTGAATTTTAAAATGTCAAAAATTCTAATGAGTTTCTTATAGACAAAACTATGGTAAAAATACTCACTCCGAAAGACATAAGCTGTGCCAGGAACTGTGATACGAAGCTGGGTCATCAGAAAGCATTGTCGTCTCCAGATTCGAAGCCTCGATGAATTTTATGTTGACCTTATATCCAATTTTATTACCAGCGTGATTCAAAGCTTTTGTAATAGATGTGTAAGAATCTTCTAACCTAGTGTATTTTCCAACAATACCAACTGTAACCTCATATTTCAAATGAGCCATCCGATCTCCTAGTTCTATCCACTGGGTCATATATTTCCTCATGGGAGGCAAAGGTGTGATACCCAGATGCAACCTTTCACTAAGGTACTCAGCCATTCTGTGATTTTCCATAAAAACGGGAACTTCGTACACAGATTTCAAATCGGGAACACTGATAATCTGAATACCAAAGAATGTCACAGAATATCCGTAAAAAATGCTCAGGTATAATATGTAGCTCATTTTCCAAGTTTTTATATATACACTTCTAATTGTAGGTGAAATACTTAAAGCCAAATACTAGAATATCATAGACTCATTAAAAATTTCAAATGGAAGAATTTAAAACCGACATAAATATGAGGAAAATTACAAACTGTTTCAACCAATTTTTTATAAATAGTTCACTCCAGCAGAACGAATAACAACCAGTCACAGTCTACAGATAACTTTGAAACGTTAGATGGCAGTCTAAATAAATTCAAATTATAATCTCTTAGTTGAGAGAAAAAGTTTTTTTTTTCAAACAAGCTAAACAAAAATTAAACTTCTAAATCAACATTTTAATGATAACAAATGCTCTTTATTGAACTGCACTTTATAATTCAAAAGGTACTTGTCAGAGGTCCTACAGCCTTAGAATGTATACACGTATATAAACAAAACAAAAAAGGTCTTTGCTTGTTTTGCAGTTTTACCTACATATGAAATGCAGTCATTTAAATAGCGAACATAAAAGCAGCTAAACCGAAAAAACTTACTGCTTGTACCAACTGTCACACTGACAGTTGCAAATAACGTTCCCACAAAACTTGTAAGTACTATTCAAACAGTATAAGATTTTACCTATTATCAATATAAACAAGAACTAATTCATTATAAATATAGACTCAATACTAATAATAATATAATTATTATTCTTGTTTATTCTTGTTCAGCAATATATTCTTAATATGGTGAAGGTGAAGGCTCACTCGCCAATTTTTTTTTCTGTAATTTCGCGTTTTTTCATGGAAGGTGCCTATATAATATGTAGATGAACTAAAAAAGCAAAACATGTTCTAAATAAAATTTTGGAACGAATTAATTATTTCGGAATATAAAGATATTTTTAAAAAATCCTCAGATAAGTCACCCAAAATATATAGGATTATCCGCATTTGAGTAAAAATTACTTTGGTGATATTTTAAATGAGACACCCAGTATATTTTTTAATATTTGGTTAGGCATTATCATTACAAATCCACAGTGATACCAGATTTAATGGGATTATGTCAAACGGCTGCGAATATATGGGCAAAAAAATTCTCCATATGCCAATGAATGGGACAGAGACTTTTAACCTTCTGAATCGTCTCAGTCATACTCATCAGACATACTAATAATAATAATTATAATATTACTAATTTCTTTGATATCCATATACAATATGACCCATTTAAAACGAAAGCACCCTTCTAAAACAAACATTTAACTGGTTGGGATGATTTTTTTTTATTAGGTAGACATTCAGAAAGTCAACTAGGATGCTAACTTTCATGAATGAGTCTTCATTTTCTCAGGGCAAACTATTCTTATTTTTCAAAAATCTAAAAAGGTTCTAAAACGGTTCTTTTGGAAAAATCTTGACTGCACCACTGGATTCACGATATTTTCAAATGGTTCATGGTGCATCAATAAAAAAGTTATAGGGTACTAATAATTTTCAAATGTTATTCTCACTCAAGACTTCAATTTAAAACTTTAGAAATAAATGTAAACATTACCAAATCTTAGGATTAGAACTCATTTTCAAACCCACACAATAACTGAATATCAGATGAACATCTTACCTGTTCTGGAGCAACATGACAAAAATTGGAAATTTTTTCTCTAACACTTGCACCAATGGGCCTTTCCGATCGACAAACAATAATATCGGGTGAAAGACCAAGTCCTCGTAATTCTCTTACAGAAGACTGTGTCGGTTTAGTTTTATGTTCACCGGTGGTTTTAGGTTGTGGAACTAGAGATACATGTGCTACACAAAAGTTCTCACGCTTAACACGAAATTGGAACTGCCTGAATGCCTCGACAAAGGCCATACTCTCGATATCTCCTACAATACCTCCCAATTCAATGATGCACACTTCAGGAGTTTTGCCAGTATCTGAAACTGGTTTCTGGGCTACTTTTTCAACCCATTCTTGGATTGCATCGGTAATATGTGGTACAACTGAAAAAAAAAACAAGTATGCATAAAACATAACCAAATAACATAAACATTGCTGATGTGACCTGATGAATGATCAATTAGATTTGGTATATTCCCTGGTTTTTAACGTAGCATATCCACATTGTCATCTGTAAACATATGTCGCGTTACAAAGATATAATTCAATGGGAAAAAATCTTATGAGTATGTGAATTGTCATCAAGTATTTAATGAAAACCTATTCATTATGAAAATTAACATTTTGTTGGCAATTTAACTCATGTATGAAAAATCGCATATTCCACAGTGCAATTTTCACTTTGATTTTATTATTACTGCACCATTGGAATATGCTTTTAAGAGACTTATTGGATTTATTTTGTGTTTCTCTCTTAGATTGTCCTGAGATGATTAAATTACCATCATCCGTAAAGTATAATTAAAAAAATCTAGGCGAAATTCCAAAATACTTGGTATACATCATTCGAATTTTAGATCAAATAGAGTAGGATCTACTAATCAGTTGTAGTAGTTTGTTTACAAATATTGATTTTTTTGGTAATTCAAATTTCATAAAACAAACGAGATATAGAAACTTGTGATGATTGAAATTATGATTACCAAAGAAAAAGTAAAATTCGTATTTTGAAATATTTGATATAGAATTGGCAATGCATAGCCTTTTACCATAAAAATCTGGAGCATAATACGAAGCTGATTACTTTGATCATTAATTATTTTGTTCTATTTGATTACTTTTCTCATTGGTGTTTTAGAGCGACATATTTCACATTTTCAAAAAAAAATTGTTTGCAAATTCTACATCCAGTATTTTTCAAATTACAAAAATTACAAATATTAAATATAAAAAACAGTGAGCAAGCTGTGCTTTAACTACCATTTCGTTGATAATGCAATAACAAATTATGTATTCACTGTCAAACACAGACTGTCGTCAAGTAAAATTTTGGATGTGTAGAGAAATAGTTTTGCATTATGAATCAAATTGTTGTTGATATTACCTACTTATATTTTTTCTTATAATATTCATTCATGCTATACATTTAGAAACTTCACATTTCAATTTCATTATGACATTAGGACTTAAAACTTCATTATAGTCCTATGACCATAGAACTTCACTAAAATACAATGACATAACTAGTCATTATGACATGCCAGTAAATAAATATGTGAATAATTGTGCTGGTTGTGCTGACATAATAAAAATGTGTCTGATTCATGTGGAAGATTGTTCAAAAAAATTACTTTTTTTGACATTGGAATGGTTGTAAACCTTAAAGTAATATTTGTAATCCTCTCGAGCTTGGTAAGGAGGTGAACTGAGACTGAGCTGCCCATTTACATTGCTGGAAAGTGCCTCCTGTTTCCAGAGGGTACAAGCGAAGAACACCCAGAACCAGTGACAGATGGCAAATAGTTAAAGAAAGAGAACGGGACCATTTAGAAGATTTAAATTATCAAAAAATATAACTGATCGCATGCAATTCAAATGGAACTTACCTTGAACCGTCTTGCCAAGGTAATCACCTTCTCTTTCCCTATCAATCACTTGCTTATAAATTTTTCCTGTTGTGATGTTGTTATCTCGATGCAATGTAATATTTAGAAACCTTTCATAGTTGCCTAAATCTAAATCAACTTCGCCACCGTCTTCCAGAACATAAACTTCTCCTAAAATTAATTAATAAAAATGACTATCATCAAGTATTAAGGATATTCGTTGTTCTTGCCGTGTTCATAAGGAGAAAATGTTCCAGCATCGAGGTTAATATATGGATCAATTTTTATGGAGGTAACTTCTATTCCACAGCATTTCAAAATCGCTCCAAATGAGCTTGAAATTACTCCTTTGCCAACGCCACTTATTACACCACCAGTTACAAGAATATATTTCATTTTTAATTGATTATTTGTTTATAATTTACACCGCCAAAATCTCAACACACGAGGCTTCTGAATTGAAAATAATAGATGATCGAATCGAATCATCGAATCACGGAATAGTCAGAATACAGTGTTGCCAATCAAGATTATACCAATTACACACTTTCATGTGTCAAATTACACGTTTTTGGTTTTTATCTCGTTTTTACACGCAAATGCTTCAGCTAGCACGTTACTTTGAAATCATCATTTTTAAAAATAATAATTGACAATGCAAAATACAAGGCACGAATTCCTTTCCACATCACTTCCCAGTGGGCAATCCGCATGGACCAATCAAAACTATTTCAGTTGCGCCTGCGTGATGTGCAATTGGAAATATTGCAAATGAATTTTCCTTCCTCACATACACTATTTGTTTTCATTACAAACATAATATTGGAAACACAAATATCTTATTCATTTAAATAGGGATTATCCTAATATTATTATTAGATCATTGGAAAAATTCTCAGAGTAATAAAAGACCATAGAGATGTCTTCTCCATCCTTGTCTTGAAGTCAACATAACTTTGTTTGTTTACAAGCGAGAGCCTGTATTCATTCGGGTAGTTTCGTGTATGCCCGCTCATTTCATTCTGATCAAGTTGTCATTCTTAGTTTGTATTATGAACCTTCATACTCTAAATGTAAACAAACTGTCCATAACATTTCAGCACCCGTTGCCCCCCTCGCCCACAAATTGTATAGAAAAGGATAGTTCATATTCACTTCAAAACAGGTATTTGTGTAGGTACATATAGGCAGGGCATCTCTGTCTTTTATCAGTCGGAGATGAAAGCATTTTTAAAGATGAATAAGACTTTCAGCAATGATGAAACTGATGAGTGAATGAATATAAACGATGACATAAGGGCCATTAGGCGCCATATTGAAAAATATGTCGGGGTGGGATTCTGTGTACCATAGAATTCTATTGTCGTCAGTTTTGTCTCTTTCTCTCCGATGAATTCAACCATAATGTTTTCTCACTTTTTCTATCGACAATAGATTTTTATGTTACACGGAATCCCACCCCAGACTTCAGATATCAATTTTGATATCTCAGATTCATATTTCATTGAGTTCTCTCTTCAAATATAAATATTACGAATTATTACAGGTTTTTCTTTTTCATGCTGGATTACCCGAAATTACAGACATATTTCCATTACAAAAGTTACACGGAATACCTCGGGCCCGTTTTGAAATACTTGGCTTGATTAATGTCATTTGTAAGCGGTAAATTAAAACTGTCGGTTGAACAAAATTACAAGTGATCCGCACTGGGGGTCTAGTTTTGAAATATTTCACAAGTGAAATGGCTCATATTTCGATCAACCCAAGTTTTGAATTGATTTCACGTGTGAATTACAGTTCACATTCGAAAAAATTTCACAGATATAATTCGGATACTGTTTACCGTTCGAAATTTGTAATTCACTTGCGAAATTGGTAATATTTTGTTAGGAATATTGTAATTTTCGTTTCTTACTTTGTTTAATAACTATAAGTATTTACTTTGCTTATATTTTTTATGAACGGTTGAGGTTTTTATATTTTTAAAACGGTTTATTTCTTTGAAAAATGGCAAATTTGGAGGAACTTCAACAAATTATGGTCAATAATGTAGTGGAACTAGTGGAAGATGACTTGTTAACGCCAAGACAAGTGCTTCGCCATTTAAGACAAGACCCTTTTAATCTGAGTGATCGCCAATTTCTCAAAATTTACAGACTTTCTAAAGAAGCAACTCGACACCTAATAAATATGTTAGAACCCCATTTGACAGCTCCTAAAAGAGCATCAGCTATCGATAAACCCACTAAGGTAATAAATATATTGTTTGTGCCTTCGAGAAGATTGTTTTTCCATTTATGTTTTATATTAGTTGACATTTATTTCAGGTGCTGACAGCTCTTCGTTTCTTTGGTAGTGGTAGTTACCAAACTGACATTGGGCTGAATTTATATTCAGCAGTTGCTCAGCACAGTGTCAGTAATTGCTTGAAGGAAGTAACTGATGCTCTGAATCTACCCCATATTTTTAATCGATACATTCACTTCCCAAGGAACAATAATGAATTTGAGGTTAAACGCAGAGAGTAAGTAATAGTGAGATTGCTCATTTTTTTCACAATTTAATATTGTTCTTTTTTCAGGTTTTTTGACAAATTTAATATACCATGTGTAGGTGTGATAGATTGCACTCATGTCGCCATTGTTCCTCCAAGTGCTAGAAATGCAAATTACCCAGAGCACTTATACATTAATCGAAAAAATTACCACTCAATAAATACACAGTTGGTAAGGGTTTCAGCTGTGAATAATACTAAATCACGTAAAAGAGGCATTGTCAAAAGTGATAGTTTGATAACAGCCCAATTTCGTTACAGATTTGTGATGCTAATCTTAAAATAATGAATATAAATGCAAGATTTCCCGGACGAACTCATGATGCCCATATTTGGAGACAGAGTAATGTAAAAAATTTATTACACCAGATCCACAATGAGAACACATCTTTTTTTCTTATAGGTTTGTATATATCTTAAGATAACCCTTAAATGGTATCTGGTAGTTGTGAAAAATCCATATTAAAACATGGCTACTTTTATGAAAAGTCACTTTTTTATTGTTTCATTTTAGGAGATTCAGGATACCCATTAAGGACATATTTACAAACTCCTTTTTTGAATCCTGTGCCCAATTCACCAGAAGCATCATACAATGCTGCATTTAAAACTGCTAGATGCACAATTGAGCGTTGCAATGGTGTGTTAAAGGCAAGATTTCGGTGTTTATTAAAACATAGGGTACTACATTACACTCCTACAAAAGCCTCAAAGATAATAAATGCTTGTGCGGTTTTACATAATTTTTGTGTGGAAAATAATATTGACTTGCCACCAGCAGACCAGGAATTAAATAATGTGGATTTTGGGATGTTTCATGTAGACCGGTATGTTCATCCAAGAGTGAGAAGAAACCCTGATTTAGTTAGAGGGGAGAGGATGAGAGACCAACTTGTTGCAAATTATACAAGACTGCAACATTGATGAAATACATTCAATTGTATTTAGAACAATAATATATTTTTATATATAAATAACATTTTTTTTTTCAACCTTAACATCTACAGGACGGCGGCGAGACACAACATACGAATCAATTGACAATCAGTACATTCTGGAAAAAAAAAGTGTTGTGGTGGTCCACACAACAATAACAAATTAAATATTAACTCTTAACACATAACATAAAACAAAAAATACTTTATTGTATCTAAAAGGATATAGGACCTTCTTCTAAAACAGAATCAGAAGGACTGAGGCACTGAACAATTAGATTCAATGAAGTTGAAATTTCTCTCTTGATTTCAATGTCTTGCCTTATCAACTCCAGTTTTTCTTTCTCAATGTTTGTATTTTCTTTCAAAATTTTTAGTTTTTTAGAATAATATTCTTGTTTTAAAGCAGTTTTTGCTGCTATTTCTTCTGAAATTTTAGTAGAAACTTGTAATGTGTCTGCTAATCTTTTAGATTTATTAGGCACTATGGTGCCTTTTACAGGGGGTTTCGATATCTCTGGCTTTGTTGAAAATGATGTATTATGGTGTTCTTCCGGTCTGAATTCAACTTCATGTCCTGTGTTATCTTCAACATCATTTACTGTGTCAGGTTCTTCAAAAACTTCAACTACCATTGACTCTAAAATATTGCTGTCACCCTCTATTGCCACAGGATCTAGAATTTCTTTTATTTTCTCATACTCTACACCAACTTCTGGTAATGGAGGACCTCCTCCGGTGCCCATTTCATACCTTCGAGTCTCAGCAACCTTCTTTTTAACATTGCTTTTCAAATCCTGCCATGTCTAAAATAAAATAACAAGTTTGGACTAAGCAACATTTAAAATGAAAAAAATATAAATTTTTTTTGGTTTTTCATTATGTGTACTTGCCTTTTTCCATGTATGGGCATCTTTAACCGCTCCTCCTGTCATTTTTCCAATTTTATTTAGATGGCTGGCCATGTCTTCCCACTTTCTATTTAAATCTTTTTTGGTCAGTTTATTGTTCAGTTGGGGTGGGTTCTTCAACATGGGATTATTTTCTATGTATTCAATCATTGCTTCTTTTTGGTGTTTATTTACGAAAACTCTTTTATTTTTTATACCATCCATCACTCAATAACAATTTTAATTTACAAAAACAATCAATAACATCTATTTGAAAATTCTTGCGGCAGTCACAGTATTAACCTCAATTATTCTTCTTTTTTTGTATTTGACAGCTATAAGTTGATTATTCCATTGTTGCCAGATCGTATCATTCGAATTAAATTCATTTGAGTGAATTAATACAAATTTCATTTCACTGCATTTGAAAACTAGGAATAGCATTTCGAAGGTGAATTTAAAATCGAAATATTTCACTGGTGAATTGACTTTCACTTGTATTCAAAACTTGGGCCCCTTGAACTTGATCCGCCTTTGGAAATATTCGATTAGCGGACTTGGATAATTTTATAGTTCTCGTTTAATAGAAGTTACTTACTTACCCTTTATACGCATTTTGGGACCCTCTAAACACAAATTTAAATGAAAAAAAAAGCTTCCTTATTTGAATTTACCGAGCAGAAATGACACTGATCAAGCCAAGCACATCAGTAAAAAGATATTTTGTTTTGGCGGGATGCTTGAATGACGCTTCTGTGTGTGGTTTAGGTATTTCTGTGATCGAATCGAATATTGGACTTATTAGTAGTATTCTTTTTACTATTTTTAACTGAGATCAAAGTGAGATTCTCAGCACAGCTCAATAGCTTAGGTAATCACATGTTACATTTACTTAAGACTGATAACTGTCATATATCGAGCAATTGAGCTGTGTTGAGAATCTCACTTTGATCTCAGTTCTCTCTTTCTTTCGTTTATTGGCCGTTACTTCCAATGAGGTGCAATTGGCCGCTTTTTGAGAATATCGCTATTGCCGCTACTCTCGCTGGGAAAATGGTGATATCAGACAGTACTAATAAACAGTTATAACACACTAAGGGCAGGTTTTTTAATGCTTGGTCAAATGTTCCTGGTTCCTGCTACGTGACTGACAGTCAACCGAATAATCTATTAGTCGAAGTTTCTGTCAAAACGGAAAGTGTTTACTAGAAGTTAGATATCATTAGTGTTATGAAGGGTTGGCTGTTGGCTATCCTGATTGTTTCGGTTCATGATGGTGATTGGATAATTCAACTTTATCGGCGTTTCGTGCAACAAGGAAAACAATAAAGGTTGGATCGGCTCTATCAAATTATATTTCTTTCACTTTTTTCAGTTCATTCAACTGACTTTGAAGACACTATATGACGCACTCGTTAACGATCTCTCCAGAATAGATTTTGGCCCACGCTCATGAAGTCATCTGATGAATATTTCTCACAACACTTTCAGCTTCTATTAATTTTTGTCAGTAACGTACCCTACACTGAATTTGCCTATCTGAAAAAATGAGATCGAATTAACAAAGAATACTTCTCTTTTTTTGAAAACTGTTGACGTTTCGGAGGCTGTATCTGCCTCCGTTATCAAAACTTCTTAGAAAGACGCTGAGGAAACTGAATTTGAATTGCAATTTTGGTAATAAGACCTTTCTTTGCCAGAGTCAAATGAAATCTGTCATACATTTTGTTCCCGCTCATCAGTGCAAGTAAAGTGCAAGGATAGGTCGGAGAACATTAAAGTTATCCTGGCCCATCCAATGAACGGTAACAACCAAAACCAGGGATGCACCGGGTACCCAGTCCGTACCTGGTATGCTGGGTACTCGGCCATATCGACAAGAAACCAGATAAACTACTACTAGCCATGTAAGATATATAATTATGAGTTCTGTGGCCATACCCGGCCAAGTAGTCCGAGTACACACATGAAATGAATAATAGGTAGTTCAAATTCAAACATATTAAAAAAATTAACATTGATTACAAAAACGAAAAGAAAATCAACATGTAAGTAAATATAACAATAAAAATGAAGATAAAAACTTTGCTTCTATTAATTACTAGTAAAGAGTAATTATTGATTAGTAATAATAATGCATCATTCCCAAGTAATTTTCAGTTGTGTCTACCCGGTACTCGGTGAATACCGGGTACTTGGCCTAGCCGTTCTCGGTACCCGCTTTGTGAATTTTAGATAAAACTGGGTTCCCGGCATTGTATAAATCACTACCCGGTGCATCACTACCCAAAACCAAAATGAAATTTTTCGTTTGATTTATGTGATACTCCTGCGGCACACTTTTCGTACTTTGTTCGAATTCATGTCAATATTTAACTATAAAAATCTTCTGTGCGTGTGTACGCGTCATTGAACTCCTCCTAAACGGCAGGACCGATTTTGATGAAATTTTTGGTGTGTGTTC
The DNA here is from genome assembly GCA_958298965.1 of Chrysolina haemoptera. NCBI lineage: Eukaryota > Metazoa > Arthropoda > Insecta > Coleoptera > Chrysomelidae > Chrysolina > Chrysolina haemoptera. Next base: position 22,917,686 of record OY282591.1, on the reverse strand, counting down.
AATTCACAAGTAGGTCCACTACAAAATGTTTTTTTAGTTTTCCGTTTCTTATTTACGTTGAATGTAGCAGCTGCTCCCAGCGACTTCGCCATAAAATGAGTTCAACAATAACATTGACAAGGGTTAGTCGGCGAAACAGAAATATATACATCGATATATCGATATTTTGTCAGGCATTTATAAGCACTCAGACTTAACTTATTCATGATAATAATAATGATGTAGTTAAAGAATGAAGTCACCATAGCCACTAATTCAAAAATTTGGATTAAATACAGATTTTAACTATATGATTAATCGATCATATCTGTGCACTAAATAATATTTTAATATGTGAGCAGAAAACGTTCTTTGTATGATAACAACGGAATGTTTTTCAGTGCTATTTTCAACGCATCTTTGTTCCAAACATTATGTGGAAATGTTATTGGGTGAGGATTTGAATATTTTATGTGAGATATGTTTTGGAACTTCTCCTATTTCAGTGAAATGATGAACAAATAATTGATAAACACAACAAAATTTGCAAATATACAGATTACGATACATCGTAAATCAATGATTGCCGTAACATATCTACTGACGAAAGCAATATGGTGATGAAGAAAATATTTTGGGATGAACAATATACAACTCATACTTCTTGTTACTTGTTACTTTTACAGAGGGTCATTAGAAAATATATAGTTCCTTCATTTGAAAATTTTCCAACCTGAATATCAGAGAATCAAAAAGAAAAGATGCCCTCTCAAGTTTCAGTAATCCAAGACACGGCCCCAATAGGATCCCAGTAGTTTTTATGAAAAAGCTCCCAGTTGGTGCACATGAATTCGTTTAATGATTATTCCTATTCTCAAAACACGTGAACCAAATACTGACCCTATCTCATGTAGACCAATTACTATCACAAGTGTGATGTGTGTAATCCTAGTGAAGATCATAAGTAGAAGACTACTCTACACCCTTGGACACCGCACAATGTGATGGCCCCCAAGCAAAGCAATTTTAGACAACACATACCCGCCAATTTAAATATCTTAGATCTAGAATGCAATATTCATAAAGCAGTAAAACAAAAATGCTTGGCCTTCTTCTTTTATACAAAAAGTGCATTCAATACTGCATGGCGATATACCGTTTAATGAAAATATTAGACTCATTCAAAATTCGTGGGAACTGCTTCGCTTCCATCCAGAACTTCCTGAAATACCTAAGAACATTTCGCGTTAAAACAAACGAAACTTACTTTGTCATTTAAATATTGGAGTTTGGTAGTACCTAACAAGGATCTGTCATTAGTCCAACTCTGTTTCTTACGAAAGCGCAGGAGGGCCACAAGAGGTTTTTTTTCATCACTTCAATTTCGACATTAATGTCGAAATTTCGACTTTTATGTCGAAATTTAATCACTTCGACTTTATTGTCGAAATTTCGACTTTCAAGTTAAAGATGTAGTTTCTTACAAACATATACTGAAAGAAAAATTACCAGTGAAAGCCCGTCTTTATGCGGATGATCTGAAATCATTCTGCAAAAACAAGGAAACTTCGATATTCTTATACCAGAAAGCACTTTCGAATCTTGAGCAATGGTTTAAAGAATCTGGAATTATTTTCTCAATAGAAAAAAGAAAATGTGTTCTCTCCTCAAAAAAAAAAAATCTCAAATATGTCAAAACTATCAGATTTTTAGGTGTGATATTCGATGACAGATTGAACTGCAATTAATAAATTAAAAGCTTAGCCGAATCGTGTAACAGAAAAATAAATCTCTTGAAAACACTGGCACACAAGGAGTGGAGATTTGTTTTGTCTTATATATTGCATAGGACTCAGTAAACAAGACACTGCCCACAAAATCGCCTTACGAATATCATTGAGTACAGTTGTGTGCATAAAAAGTCGTACAAGGCATTGCACTAATTGCATTGTATTGCACTAACTAATTGAGCTAAAATAATGCTGAAAGCGCGTTACTGACAAAATTAGTTAGAATTTTGACCTTACTTGTCATAGTTGATAATTTAATTAAGATCGACAAGTCTGGCTCACAATAGCCTTCAACTGCTGTACGGCTTTTTTATGCACACAACTGTACTTCTGTCTACTATAACAATTGAAAGCATCCCTTCAGAACAGACGTATCTACCAAATCTACCTCAGTTTGGCCTACGTAACAACAGTAAGTGCAATCGAAACAAATCTAACTCACAGAAACACAGAATGTGACAAATATGTATAGGAATATTTTCATAAATCGAACAAGAACCTATAAACCCGTTCAACACTAGATGTCCTGCCATACCAGGATATTTGGGTCAAAAATCCATCAGAAAACAACTACTTTCCTGGCTAATACCACGACGAACGTTGAATTACATCCAATGAATTTCCGTGCAGAGTTCCTACAAGGCTATCTCCGCAATTGCTAAATGCATGGAAATGTTAATCGAAACATTTGGACCACCTTCTATTTTTGTTACCTATAAACCTTTCTACGAGAGAATCTGCGAAAATGTATCTATCCTCTAATTATCCATAATTAACAGGGTGGTTGGTGGTTTGGCGGTCTAAGGCGCAGGCTGTTCGAAGCTTCAGTATAGCGGTAGTCGGTTGGTACGAGGGATTTTTTTCTCAAATACTCAACTATCGGAATCGATAGACGACCACAGGCCTTGTTGAAAGCAAGTATATTGTGTGTGTTGTCTAGATGCCAATCTCGCCTAGTGCTAGCTTGGAGTTCATGCCGGCCACCCGAGGTGCTGCTGTAGGTTTTTCGGATTTTCCTGCAGCTGAAAAGTGAATACGCCACCAAAAATCACTAAGTCGCCCCGGAGCGCCACAACAAATAATAATAATAGCCGTCCTCTACGAGTGTTTATGAGGGAGTATTATTATTATTATTATTATTATTATTATTATTATAAAAACGTCTCCTACCACATTCAATCCACTTTTCCTTTGGCCGATCAAACTGCCACAAGTTCATCTTACTTCGATAAACTCAGTACCAACAGCCAGGTCATCAAATATGAACTCAAACAAATCATTTCCACCTACTCCTATTATATAGTACGGTGTAATTAGACCTAAACCTCAACATCCAAAGTAAAAGTTTTCCTCCAACACCAAATTGCTCTACATAGTCCCCTTATTCTATGGTTAAAAGTTACACCATTTTGAGCGTCGGGTTTGGGGGTGAGGGGGGGGGGGAATTTGAAAAATCACTAGTTTTTTTAGTTTTTCGTAAATATTTCAAAAACTAAGCGGTTTATCCTAAACATTGTTATATACAAAAATGTTCTACGTTAAATTTTAAATAAGAATGGTCCCTTTCATAATCACTCTAAATTGTATGGTTCAAGAGTTACAGACGGTGTAAATGTTAACTTTTTCGTAATTTTGATAATTTTTTAAAAAAATAAGCTTCGTAAAAGAATGTTGCTATTTCAGTGGCCGGTGGTATGTTAGTGATAAGCCCTTGAAGGAACGACAATCTCACCACCTTATCAAGGGGCACTCTTTTTTAAGGGAAAAGAGGCTTCCACAGGCCTAGGCCATATAAACCTGTGGTACGGAGAAACCCACCCTGAACTTTCTACGAACATTGCAACATAAATTCACTTCTTAAGCATAAATATCTTTCAAATTTGGAATGTTCAATGTCTTTATTAACTTCACTCATCCTCCAGCACATTATCCTCCTCCTCTAGCTCGTCGTCTAAGATGTTATTATTGTCCATGTTATCACATGCTTGGCCTGAGCAATTGCTGCATATGCTAGTGCAGTTTAGACCACTCCTTCTGCATTCACAATTACGAACACAATCATCTTTGCAAGTACACATTATAAGGGACAGTAATTCCTGGGGGGCTGCAGGACGTGCTGTTGTAATTGGTGTCAGGTGGTCGCCAATCTTCTTCCAACCCCACTCGAGTGGATCCTTATCTTCATTCAGCCACTGTTGTACCTGGGGGTAGGTCCTAAATGAATGCTGTCTGGACGCTCCTGAAGTGGGGGGTAGTGCATCCAACTTCAGTAATGCATGTATAGGCTGCTTTGCAATCGTTTTCAAGTAGGACTGGTAGCGGAGACAATCTAGATCTTCAGTGTTCTTGGCTCCAAACATTGCAAGTAGGAAGTAATTTCCTGCATCAGCCACTGCACTGGGGTCGGCTTTGGGGTTGTTGAAGACCAAAAGTTTTTCACGAAGAACGGTGTTGGCTTGAACTTTCCTATAAGGTGCAATTTTTCCCTTCTTATAGACAGCAGACACAGTGTCACATCCTGTGAAGGCGTATGTAACCAGAAGTACATCTTTCATATCCCCAATGCCTTGCTGAATGTCAGAAATAATGTACACTTTTTCCTGGTGATTTCCTTTTTTAGGTACGACCATTTTCAGTTTATTCCCTGAAGGTGCGTGGACAGTCAACAGTACTAATAAGTCCGTGTCATCACCAATAACACACGTTTGAACATCTGTCTTTGCTTCATCAATAGCTGTTAAGACTACTAATAGGTCAGCATCACCCGATGCTTGAAGAACTGTGCAACCACATTGTTGCAAGTGCGATGAAAGGAGGGTTATTAGACCCATCTTGTTTTTAGCACTAGCTAAAAATTCATTTTGTTTTATGTTGACATGGATTGAGTCTTCTACTTTGACCACAATGTTGGAACGTGATCTTCGTAGGTGTTCTTGATCCTTTGTGTTACTTCGTTCGTAACCATCAAAAACAACAGTCGCTTTTCCATAATGAGTACATACGTAATTACTATATTGCTCGCAAATCTGTTTAAATGTAGCAGGCTGTTGCCAGACAACACGATGTAGGAGGTGGCCTCCGTCAATTATATAGGACACTTTCACTGGGTCATCGATGTTTGATCGGTCCAAGGTCACTATGATGGCGGCCACGCCTGCTTGTACTACCACGGTTCTCCTAACAATTATTTTTATTTTTCAACCTTCTATGGTGCCTCTTAGCCTCTTTTTGACTATAATACTGTGGTATATTATTACTCTTTAATTAAATCATTTACTTATTTCTATATAGCTTTATTTGAAAAAAAAAACCTTAAAAATTATATCATTTTTATTTTTACACCGTCTGCAACTCATGAACCGTAAATTTTACAGGGAATATGCATAGGACATTTTTAGTTTAAAATTTCATGTAGAATATTTTTGTATATAACACTGTTTGTGCTAAACAGCTTAGTTTTCAACCAATTTCCAAACAACTAAAAAAACTACTAAATTTCCTACTTTTTCTCCCCCTCCCCCCCAAACCCGACGCTCAAAATGGTGTAACTTTTTACCAAACAATAAGAGGGTTATATAGAACAATTTGGAGTTGGAATAAAACTTTTACTTTGGATGTCAAGGATAGGCCTTTTTTTAGGTTAATAACACCGTACTATATAGGAATCCATATAGACGCCTCAAAAGCCAAAGAAAGAGTAGGAGCTGCAGTACTATATAACAACATTATGATTATGAAAAGTAAAATAAACTCTATACGTACAGTGAATCTCATTTTCCATGGAAACACCTTCGTGACTCCTCGAAGGGATCATTTCAAGTAATATACACTGCACTCCGGCAGCGGTGGACCTCCGACATTTTCGAAAAATTATAGTAAGAAGCAAAATAGGCCAAAAATATCTTCCGATTCGTAATGAGAACAACCATTTTACTAACGATAGTCGTTGCCGATCGATGTTTTACCCTTTTTATTCCCTTATACACCTACAAAAGTAGACTTGTGGCCAATATACCTGTCAGAACACAACTAATTCCCTGGCTAATACCGCGAAGGGTAGTGAATTATATTTAACAGATATGCGCAGTGGTTTTCTCACCTGATATAGGGTGTTTCCGAAATTGGAGCGTTTAAGAAAATGGGTTGTTATATGGAACATAATGTAAAAATAAATGGCAATAATTTCCACTTCGCTGCGGTAAGTTCGAAAGAAGAGAAAAATTAGAATAAATTCGAGGTGCCCTCTCCCAAAAAAGGGTGGGTTCGCGTTTCTGATAAAAAGAACGCTTTGCTAATCACAGCATTAAAGAGATATATAAGTGATGCAAGATCATTGGACACAAACATTTATTATCTTAGTTCGTGCATCATAAACATACCTCTTCTGTTACTATGGCGTGATTGTAACGTTATCGCACTTGGGTCACGTCCTTTCTTATTGAGAAATGTTTCCCACGTCTTATTATATTTATATTCTTGAATAAATACACACTGATACATGGAAACATATCGAGAATTGTTTCTGAAAAAAGAAATTGTTTCTGACGCGGAAAAAACACAGTTGAAAATATAACTATACCGGATGACCACGAGGTGAGGTACGCCCCCAATTTTTCTATAGTTTTCAAGATACAGATTTCCAAATTTGGTGTGTCGTTCTGCTGTGAGAGCTGCAATTACATGAGAAACTCAGTTTTCAATTGTATCGCACTTCGAAGCTTCCTCTGATAACTTCTGATGTCGTTTGTCAGTTGTGATGATTTAAGTTTGAATTTCATGGCCATCTTTGTTTGACTGAACAATCAACTGTATCTCCGCCATTTTTCAACCGATTTTCAATTTTGAAGAATAGTGTTATCACAAATTGCGTGATCTTTCGGATAGTGAAATATATACAGAGTGTCATTTGAAAAAAAAATTGGGGTCACTTCCGGTTAAACCAGAAGTGGTTAATTTTCAGTAGGGGGGTCAAAATATGCGTATTCAAGTACTATAGCGACATACCAAATTTGAAATCTGTATCTTCAAAACTATAGAAAAATTGGGGGGCGTACTTCACCTCGTGGTCACCCGGTATATAACTAACTCACCAACCGTTGAAAACATCGAAAAAATATTTATCACAAAAAAGGAAGCTTGATAAATTTTCTAAAATGGAAAGATTTTCAAAAATTTTTCCGTGTGAGCTATATAGAGTTAATCTATGTCAAAATTTTATCAAGATTCCCAATTTCCGGATTTGTTCATTAAATTTTTTCACTTCGATTGATGATCTATTTATTTTGAGGAAATTCATATTAATAACTTTTGTCTAATTTCCACCATGACTTTCATTCGTTACGATATGTTTTGACTCATCAAACCATTATCAAATTAGACAAATGTTATTTTATTAAATAGGACACCCTGTATTTCATTGCATGACCAGTTAGGGACGCTCATAAGGAATCCAACAATACTATGTTTGGTTCTGTTATCTCCAAAGACTACGGAGATATCGCCTATTATTTTCTTTATGAAGTTTCTCTCTCCCACTCATTGGGCTTATGAATAAAATAATAGGCGATATCTCCGTAGTCTTTGAAGAGAACAGCATCAAACTTGATATTGTTGGATTCCTGATGCTCATCCTGATCATGCAATGATATACAGAGTGTCCTATTTAAAAAAATAAACTTTCAAGTCGCTGCGCTTTTTTGAGACACTCTGTATAAATTAAACTTAAACCGTTGGAGAGATCGAATGAGACCCTACAACTTATGTGCAGTTGTCCACTCATATATATTTTGTGTTTATAACTGCATTCAGTCCTACGAAAAATAAAGGGTTTCAATAAAATGTATAAATGTGTCAATCATACCTGAATGGGTTTCATGCCCAAAAAGAAAAAAATTAAATATTCCTTTTGAAAAAATTACCAGCATCTTGAAATTTACTAAATTACACGAAAATAGGGGAAACAGCGAAAATATGGTGAATTTTAAGATGCTTCAAGATACTGTTTTCTACATTCATGCAAAAAGGAAAACTTTATTGAACTATATTCAGTGGAAAAAGAAGTTCTTTAATGTACTAGTGCAATAAAGTTTTCATTGCACTCATCTGTCATTCTACTTCAACGTGCCGTCATCATGACAAACATAAACCACTACATATTTAGTAGATATCCTGTGAGATTGGAAAAACGTGTTAAACAGTTACATATATTATATTATTTGTATAAATGTTAGCAGCCAGAGTTAAACAAATATTTTCTTCCCGAGAATAACTCCATAACAAAAACTGATCCTCTTTGTTCTAAACCGTCTACCTGCATAGAGCAAACTGTCTGTACTATGACCACACCTCGTGATAACATACGCGCTCACGGCTACTATGATTTTGATTTTTATAATGCATCTGTAGTTACAGAAACGTCAGTCAAAAATTAATTCTGAAAATTACAGAATTGAAAGTTTCAAAATGAGTAATAATAATGGAAAAATAGATGATTGTGATTTGTTTCAATGCAGATCGCTATTAATAATTAATTATTTAAGTTGCTCATTTCATTTTCCTACACCTAGTGCCGCACCGTAATAAATAATTTTTTGCTTTTTGCATGAACGTAGAAAAAAATGTTGTATGCAACTTGTGCAATAAACACTTACTTTTTGCACTTGTTGCATAAATAACTATTTGTGCATCACCTTTTTACTATGAATGAAGACACCTATAATTCACCTATAATTTATACTGAAGCCTTTTATTTTTCGTAGGGCTGTATGCAGTTATGAACACGAAATATCAGTGAATAATTACAATTATTATGTTTTATTATATAGTTATACAAACCTATCACCACTGAGAATCACCTTCAGTTTTTATCAATCGGCCGCGCGCGAAGAAATTTAAATAAACAAATTCGCGTGCAAATCCATATTGGGAATCTTGAAAAAATTTCTACATAAATGATCTCGTAACCTATAGCTTATACAGAAAAATTAGTGAAAAACTTTCTTTTAGTGAATTTATCAAGATTTATATTTTGTTATTACAGTTTTTGAAGAAAAATATGTATGCCGATTTATTGGGTACCTACCTACTAACTTTTCATGGCTCCCCCGTAACTTCCGTAATTATTGAGGTGGAATGATGAAACTCACAGGACTTATGGAAACGCTGAATTTACTGGCTCAATGGTGTCGGCTTAAGTGATATACACTGCCCGTCACTCGCGATGGAACCACCCTTTTTTACGGTAAAACATACTAGGTGCAAAATAGGCTCGAAATTCCTCCAGATTCTGGATCGGAACCTCCAACTTACTACAAATACACTTTTTTTACCCCGTAATTTCCGTTATAATTGAGGTAGAATGATGAAACTATCAAGACTGATAAAAATGCTCATAATGCTCATAATGCACCGATTGTGATAAACACTGTCCGCCACTTGCGATGGATCCAACAATGTTTACGGTACTAGGGAATAAAATAGACTCGAAATTCCTTCAGATTCGTGATTAGGATCCTCAACTCACCACAGATACGTCTTTTTCCTGAAACAAATTCAGTCCTGAAAGCACGAATTTGTCTGAAACTCTCAGGATGGATAGGAATTGTCGAAATGCATTTACCGGTTCAATGGTGCTGGTCTAAGTAATATATACTACCCGCCTCTCGTGATGGATAAAACCCATTGTTACGGTAAATCATATTTGGGAGCAAAATAGGCTTACAACTTATCATTGATACATATTTGTCCTGAAAAAAATTCACTCCTGAAAAATCCAAATTTCTCTCATGAAAAGTGAGTTACACTGTATAATCTATATTTTACTACAGCGACTGTACTACATCCTTTGTAGCGTTGAGAATACCTGAAGAATGTTCCGAATTAGGGAACCTAGGACTGTCTGGGCTGCTAAAACTCTACCAAACAGCGGAACCTACAAGAGTGGCCGAGACAATGGTCCATAATTATTAATAACGTCTCGTCTCCCAGACCTGGCAGTAATTTGGGCATTCTCGTACCGTATACGGCTAACATACATCACATGTCCTTGCCCTCTGTTTCAATTAGTTCAGGAGACAGCGAATTTTTTTCGTAATTATTTTTTCAGTCGTTGTATATAACTTAATCTGTTCTCTTAGTAACGATAAAAAAGAATTTTGGAGTCCTGCTAAAATTTCTGGATGGATTCAAAAAATAAAAAACAGTGCCACTTATTTTAACAGTCAAAAATATTTCACCTATATCTACTTTATAAAATTTGCAGACTGGCTTATCTCAGAGAGCGGAAAGAGAGTCTGGCAGAAAATTTGCGGATTCAAAAATTTTACCGATTTTGCGGATCCGAAACCCTTATTTTTCCGCAGGCTTGAAATTTAGAACATAAATTGATACAAAAATAAACCCTAACTAAAAGTAAGTCACGCTGATTTACGAAATTGGCAAATGAGTCTGGCAGCATTTCTGTTGTTATTTTTTCGGGTTTGAAAATTTGTCACATGATAGATCATACTACAATTTCATAGAAAATACACGTCTGGCAGAAATTTACAGTCAGGAAGGCCTTGCCAGACTCACAAGCGTATTTAAACAAGTAATGGAATAGCAACATGTGTGTACCGAAATAACAACGCTGAAATGCGAGTTTATACAATTGTTTGATGCTCAAATGAAAAACACTTGTATGGATGACACTAATCACCTGTGTATAATCGAACATGCCGAATTTAGCACGCCTAACGATTATTAGACGAGTCTCGCAAGCCTTTGGGGTTGTTCCACCTTAGCAAGATTGTATTCTAAGCTGTTATTATGATATAGGTCATCACTTGATAAATTTTCATTACAGCGAAATTGAGGGATATGTTTTTTATTAAAACTTCTCAGTTTTTCACCTGCCAGTCATGTTATCCATTTTTGCACATAACTTCAATATACATTTTACTACTAGAACTATTTTTATCACTGAAAGAGCAAGGCAGTGCATTCGTATGTTCTGACGCATTTCGCGCTTGAACCCATCGGACCCCCCCTAAATGTACCATAATAATTTTTATTAGAATTACTAACCGAACAATTCTATCCATGTTGGCTGGGAAAATAAGTACCGAAAATCGACTCTGACTCCTGGACTAAATCAAGTGATTACTGATTACGAATCCCCTCCATCACTTGAGCCTACTTAATTTCCACTGTTTGATATTTTGCTCGGATGTTTCGTCATGAAACAAAACGCAATAGTTCGTCTTTATAACCGAGCAGTAAGAAATCTGATCAGTATTCAAGAGTTCAAGTCCTAAGTAAACTAGTACTGTTGTGTTAGTCGAATGTTTTTGTGAATAATTCATTGTTGATCTAGTTTAATTATAATAGAAAAATGGGTAGTGCACAGTCTGCTTTGAATTTTGGAGCTGGTCCGGCAAAGTTACCTAGAGAGGTGAGAATGCGAAATCGAGTCTTATATACCTAAGTACATGCCGGAAAGTGAAAATGATTCTTAGTCGTAATGAGACATAATAATAATCCTTGCAAAATAATTAATGATAATTTATTGATAATAGATTAATAGACAAATGTGTGCGAGGTCAAAAGTTATGACAAAAACTTCGACTCTTTTTGATAGATGAAGGTTCATAGTGAAAGGTAAATACCTGCGCTACCCTAATAATCATATTATTAATAACATATTATGATATTATGAAGGATTGAAGATACGAAAAAATAAAACATTTTTTTCGATTTTCGTGCTGTCCATGTTAGATATTGAAAAATTCACCATTCTTTTGTAGTATGGATTTTTATTACTCAGAAAAAAAAACAGTGATGAGTGAAAGAAATTATTTTCAACCACGTGTTCATTCATTTAAAGGTGCGTATATTAATTTATGCATGTACGCAAAGTTGTTAGGGTTTTTTTAAAACTCTCAATCCACCGTGAAGAATGGTTTCCGGGCTTTGAGGCCGTGGTCGGTTCACCTCCCTGGAGGCGGTTTCTTTGGACGTTTCGCTCACAACTGCGGTGAGCATCTTCAGCATAGGTTTAGTCTTCTCGAAGAACGACGTAAAACTGATCAGAAAAGAAACCGCCTCCAGAGAGGTGAACCGACCACGGCCTCAAAGCCCGGAAACCATTCTTCACGATTTCACTTCCGGCCGTGAAAGCCTTCGCTCTATGCTCTCAATGCACCCTTCATATAGACCTATCGAAAATTATTTTCCCGTTATTTGGAATCCAGGTGTAAAAAGAGGACGATGCGAGGAGTCCGGGGAGGATGTCCAGCTCGTAGACGGAAGCATCTTACATCATCTTGATGCCGGAGAGACATACACTTAACTAGGGATGGAACAGCGCCACTCCCAAAAGGTAAACCACTATTAAAAACTCTTTCCGCGGGCAAGTATCAGCACAAACACCGACAGAACTGTCGGGGAAGAACAAAGTTGCTGCAACTAATATGCTTGACGTTCCGATCTCACTCTACTCCTTTGGAATGATGAAATGGACTCAAGAGAAGCTGCGACAAACTCGACGTGAAAACTCGCAGACTGATGCATCTTAATAGGAGTTTGCATCTTGAATCGTCCGTTCCACGGTTTGTACTTTCCCAGACAGCAGGTAGGACGCGGACTTTTGAGTTTGGAGTGTCTACATAACAGAATGGTACTGGACGGAGCCTGTAGAGTTATCAAAAGTTCAGATCCCCTTCTCTGCTTGGTCTGAGGCCATGAGAAAGCAGAGATCGGAGCAGTTCTTTTCAAGGCAGCAGCCCGAGCAGCCGATGAACTTGGTCTCGTTTTCGACTTTGAACGGGTTAATCCAAGGCATTCCAAGTTCTGTCACCGAGTTGGAGCCCGTTCAGAAAAAAAGCTCACATTGAAGCTGTGGAGAATGGAGTGCTCCTGCAGCTGCAAAGGGATAAGCCCTGACCTTCGCTTTTCTGAGGTCAAGTGAACTGAAGTGGTGACCGAGGGATTCATAATGGCCTGCCAGGATGGTGTCTTCAACACCCTGGTCTACAGTAGTCGCGTGATGGGTGTAGATGCAGAGCGTGTCGTGGGGCTCCTGTCAAGCTCACGCGGTCTCAGCCTATATCCACAGGCATAACGCGCCTCCACGAGTGTTGTACTACCTTCTACGACACTCGTACGGTATAGACGAGACACCGGTGTTGCCTTCTGCTCCGGGGGATATTGAGTCCGTTGTGGAGAATGACTGAATGAGTGAAACTACTCATTCCCCACCCTCAGGCAAATACAAGCAAATAAGCCTGATGTAGTCCTCCTCGTCCATCAAAGTAGGACGATACTCGTCATAGAGTTTTTGGCTCCTGGCAAAACGAATATCGTCCGAAAAGAGGAGGAAAAACGGACCAAATATGGAGAGTTACTCTTTGAACTCCGCAGGCTGTACCCAAACCATTCTGCTAAAATGGTAGTTCTGATCAAAGGGGTATTTGGTGGAATGATAGACACGCTACTCTCCAATTTAAAAATCATACCGGCTTGCCGTAATGCGGTAGAAATCTTAGCCGGAAGAATGCAGGAGGCCGTCATACTTGATTCACTTCGTCTGCTCAGGGCACATGACTCTCGGACCCAGTAATCACTCACCCCATGGATGGTAATAGCACGACACATTTGTGCTTTTGCTTTGAGGCAATATTGTTTCAGTATATTATACAGCCAAATTTTAGCCGTCAGAATATTAGGCAAGACAAATGCTCGAAAATGAATTCATTATACTCAATATCAAGAATAATACCAAAACCCGCATTGTGTTCAGTTAGCATTGTGATCAATTGTATTGACAATAGTGAGAAATAGTAGAAACCTCTACACTTGATAACTCACTTTTTTACCCAATAAAAGAACGTGATAATCGATTTCTTTATATTTATTGATTCCAACACCCCTTCTTATCTTTTGAATGTTTAATGATTTCATCAAAATATCTGCTGTCATATCACTGTTTGGACTGTGCTAGTAACATATTTCTTGTTTCTTCTTCATTTGTTTCATTTCTTTTGCGTAGTTATATTACGCGTCAATATATTTCGTTTTCACTATTTTCATTTTCACTATTTTCATTCGAGTTTTTTAGAATCGTTTTCTAACGGTCCGCTAGCGCGAGTGCCTAACGCCTTCAGAAGTGTATTTCACCGATAACTCGTCTGATCATTACTACTTATACAATTTTTGATCTCTCAGAGTTCTGCCATAATGTTTCAATTTCTATTGTTCCTAACTTCTTCAGAAGTCTGTTAATCATTGATATTTCACCGATAACTTGTCTGATCATTACTACTTATACAATTTTTGATCTCTCAGAGTTCTGCCAAAATGTTTCAATTTCTATTGTTCCTAACTTCTTCAGAAGTCTGTTAATCATTGATATTTCACCGATAACTTGTCTGATCATTACTACTTATACAATTTTTGATCTCTCAGAGTTCTGCCATAATGTTTCATTTTCTATTGTTCCTAAATTCTTCAAAAGTCTGTTAATCATTGATATTTCACCGATAACTTGTCTGATCATTACTACTTATACAATTTTTGATCTCTCAGAGTTCTGCCAAAATGTTTCAATTTCTATTGTTCCTAGCTTCTTCAGAAGTCTGTTAATCATTGATATTTCACCGATAACTTGTCTGATCATTACTACTTATACAATTTTTGATCTCTCAGAGTTCTGCCATAATGTTTCAATTTCTATTGTTCCTAAATTCTTCAAAAGTCTGTTAATCATTGATATTTCACCGATAACTTGTCTGATCATTACTACTTATACAATTTTTGATCTCTCAGAGTTCTGCCAAAATGTTTCAATTTCTATTGTTCCTAGCTTCTTCAGAAGTCTGTTAATCATTGATATTTCACCGATAACTTGTCTGATCATTACTACTTATACAATTTTTGATCTCTCAGAGTTCTGCCAAAATGTTTCAATTTCTATTGTTCCTAACTTCTTCAGAAGTCTGTTAATCATTGATATTTCACCGATAACTTGTCTGATCATTACTACTTATACAATTTTTGATCTCTCAGAGTTCTGCCAAAATGTTTCAATTTCTATTGTGCCTAAATTCTTCAAAAGTCTGTTAATCATTGATATTTCACCGATAACTTGTCTGATCATTACTACTTATACAATTTTTGATCTCTCGGAGTTCTGCCAAAATGTTTCAATTTCTATTGTGCCTAACTTCTTCAGCAGTCTGTTAATCATTGATATTTCACCGATAACTTGTCTGATCATTACTACTTATACAATTTTTGATCTCTCAGAGTTCTGCCATAATGTTTCAATTTCTATTGTGCCTAAATTCTTCAAAAGTCTGTTAATCATTGATATTTCACCGATAACTTGTCTGATCATTACTACTTATACAATTTTTGATCTCTCAGAGTTCTGCAGAATGTTTCCATTACTATTTGAACTGTATTGTTTCTTGACAAACTTAAAAAAAACAATGATTTCTGCTACAGTGGATGAACCAGATACGCAGTCTTTTTCTCTTACTCCTTAAAACGGCGGAGAACCGATAGGTATGTCCTGCGCCGAACTTAAATACATATACTGTAATAACCTCGGTAATAACCTTCTTGCTTTTGCATCTATACCCAGTCAGCATCTGCATACGTTCACTACAGAGTTCCATCAATAACTTGATACTTATGTCTAAAAAAATATGTCTCTTTGATGTATCTCAGTTTTATGTACCTATCTCGTAAACGTTTCACTTCTACTCAATCTTATTTCATCAGGAAACTGACTTTTTCAGTCATGGTAAGAGGCAAAATAGGTCAAAAATATCTTTGGGTTTATAATCCGAACAATCATTTCACTGCTAATCCACTTTCTTTCCGATAAAAATCGGTTTTAAAAATCCCAATTTGTCTCATTTATCTTGGAAAAACCCCGTTGCTTCCGTAAGTTTTGACGTAGAACTGTACATTTCCGATGTATCTATCGATCCTGCTTTCACCGTTCAACGTCCAAAATTAGGAAAGTTAATGGGGTGATTATTTGAAAAGTGAGACAAATTTGGATTTTCAAGCACTGAATTTTTTCCAGGAAAAATGTAGAAGAGTAGTAAAATGACATGATTTTTTGGGTTTATGACCTTCCACAATCTGAAAATGAAAAAAAATTTAATCCAAAGAAATCTGTACAAGTGTAGAAGGGCAAATTAATAATTTGCCCGATAAGTTACTGCGTTCACAAGACTGCTGTCTTGAAAGAAATTAATGTTTGTCAGTAACGTACCCTACACTGAATTTGCCTGTATCTGTTTTGCTGTATCTGCCTCCGAAACGTCAACAATTTTCAAAAAAAGAGAAGTCTTCTTTGTTAATTCGATCTCATTTTTTCAGATAGACAAATTTCGGAGGCAGATACAGCCTCCGAAACGTCAACAATTTTCAAAAAAAGAGAAGTATTGTTTGTTAATTCGATCTCATTTTTTCAGGTAGGCAAATTTCGGAGGCAGATACAGCCTCCGAAACGTCAACAATTTTCAAAAAAGAGAAGTCTTCTTTGTTAATTCGATCTCATTTTTTCAGATAGGCAAATTTCGGAGGCAGATACAGCCTCCGAAACGTCAACAATTTTCAAAAAAAGAGAAGTATTCTTTGTTTATTCGATCTCATTTTTTCAGATAGGCAAATTCAGTGTAGGGTACGTTACTGACAAAAATTAATTTCTTTCAAGACAGCGGTCTTGTGAACGCAGTAACTTATCGGGCAAATTAATTAATTTGCCCTTCTACACTTGTACAGATTTCTTAGGATTAAATTTTTTTTCATTTTCAGATTGTGGAAGGTCATAAACCCAAAAAATCATGTCAAGAATCGGATTTCTTCCAAAAAATCAAACTTTCAATCAATAGTGGTAAAATGATTGTGCTCATTACGAATCTGAATATATTTTCGACATATTTTGCCTCCGTCTATCATATTTCGGAAATGTCGGTGGTTCCATCGCAGCTGGCGTGAAATGATCGCTTCCAGATCATTTCGTACATTTTTGACGTATCTATCGATTTAACAAAAACCAGAATTCTACGGAAAAATCAGATGTTACGGGCGTGTTTCCATGCAAAGTGAGACACACTGCATATGGATTTTGAAAGATATGTGTGATCCAAAATTCATTATTTGAAACCTATAATTTTCGCAGCTCATGAATATAAAGAGAGTGTTGCCGAATGATGTGGGGATTATTTACGTTGACAGATTTTTTTTCTTTCTAGGTTCTGGAAGATGTTCAAAAGGAATTTCTATCCTTCCAAGATAGTGGAATGAGTTTGATAGAAATGAGTCATAGGGGCAAAGAATATTCTAAAATAAACAATGATGCCCAAAAAATAATCAGAGAGTTACTGTAAGTATAATTATTGCGATAATGAGTTTTTATTATATTTCGACACTATATCTCTTTGCTTAACAACCAATCAGTGGATTTCAAATTTTGAAATTCAGCCAATAGAATCGGAATAAGAGTGAAAATATAGATTGTCGCTGTATTTTCACGGTGATAAATCTGCTTAGTTTTTGTTTTACTAACTGTCAAGTGAAAATACTGATTTAAATTATAAACGTCAAATTTGTGTGTTTTGATTAGTTATCTTTATCAATATGAGCGATCGTTGGGGACAAATGCCCATTGGTATCATAGATGATGAATTGGAAAAGAGTATTCCGTTGAATACGGTTAGAAGTGGAGCATCAATTACCAGGTGACACGAGTTTTGTTTATTTCAAATCGATATATTGTCGTCCTAAATATAATTCATGGTATGATTAATAACTTATGATTTGAACGAAAAGTATAAATATCGGATCCGTATATTTTTTCAAATATATTTCTGACATTGAAGAAAATTCCACCGGCTTCATCAACATCAACAATCGTCATCACTGTAGCGTCAACAAATTATTGCATTAAAATTTGACTTCAAACCAAAATATTCGAAATGATAAACAGAATGAAATTAAATCAGACCTATATGTTTATACGTATCTTCAACTAAAAAGTTTGCTACTCGTTGTTCCAAGTAATCAAATAAGCTACCTCTGCCTAATAAATGAGAATAAAGTATTTTTTCTTCATTAATTTGATCATCGATTATAAAATGGCTCTTAGCTGAAAATTTAATTACACTCCATATATATATATACATATATATTATATTAGCATACAAATTCACTTATCAGTGAAAAAATTAACTTGCACTCTGCACTCATTAATTGACCTAAGACCCACTTCAAAATCATTCGAGTACAGTCTATGTAATTGATATTTGACAATCTTCAGTAAATTCTTGCTAACCTTATCACGATGGAGTTCAACTTTACACTACAAACTTTCTGGAGCAAACAGAGGCGATGACCTACAACTGATATCTAATTTTCCAAACATCGATAATATCTTTAGAAATATTCATAAAAGAGTAAATAAGGAATGATGAATTGACAAACTGGTTTCAGTATTGATCTGGAACGTTTTGTAATACATGTAGAATCAATTTTTTATTTTGTTCATACTCTGAAGAAGTCTCCGGTATCGTTAGTTCTTAACCTTGGAATTAGTTCTTAACACCTTGGAGTTAGTTCTTCTATATTCTTCCTCCTGAAAAATGCTCCTTTGTTACGTCTTCTGAGGGATGACTTTAAGTCCCTCCGCATGAGCTCCCAAATTTTCTCCCAGCATGGACGTGAAAACCATCCTACTTTGAAGCATCTTCTCTTTCTATATCTACGCCATTGTCGAATTTATTCGTTTCCTTAAAAATACTTGTCCGCGCTAGAGAAGACGGGGCCCTCGCCTATCAACATGTGATGCCATGCACAGGACCGGTGACGATGCTGGGATTTGAACCATGCCTTTATGTTTATAAATCGAACCCTCTACCATTACGACCACCGCACCTCACAGGAACTTATGTTCATTTATTTTACTGGGTCTGGGAAATGTGCATGATAACGCCCCACTACTAACCGAAGATTTTTACCGACCTTCTAGCTTCAATGAACAATATTGATGTATCTTCAAAATATGCAACATTTAAGATAGAAATTCCCCTAAAATCATATAACTTCAAGATATCAGATTATCCATAATTGTACATGGCTTTTCAAGAATGTGACTGGCCGGTTTTGAATAACTGCACAGACTTGAACCTTGCAGTTTATATTAAATTGTTGATACACACCATTATACAAAACAGTTAACCACAAATACCACATATGGTACTCTTCCGATATTCGTGAAAAATCCAACAGCTTGAAGAAATACAAAAAGACAAATCAATACTTTAATCAAATCGCTTGAGTTATAAAAACACAAATAGACCAATCCTACCATATGTATCTAATAAATATACAGTCATCGATTCATAAAAATCCAAAACTCTTCTGGACCTGATGAAACTGATGGATGATATCGGCTTCAGTCGAAAGTTGCTAGGTGTTTTCGAATTGTACGTTTTTTGTCGAAATTAAATAGTTCATTACAATGGATAAAAGCCAAGCTTTTCTATATCCGGTGAACCTCAAGGTTAGAACTTGGGACCATTTTTGTTCTTATTTATCAATGATCTAAGCACTCAAATGAATTCTATGAACCTTTTTTTTACTGATGATCTGAAAATACTGAATTCTATACACAATGATTGCATAATCCTTCAGAAA
Source organism: Chrysolina haemoptera (assembly GCA_958298965.1). NCBI lineage: Eukaryota > Metazoa > Arthropoda > Insecta > Coleoptera > Chrysomelidae > Chrysolina > Chrysolina haemoptera. The sequence goes on along the minus strand of OY282591.1, from coordinate 22,898,229 downwards.
GAACAAAATAATATGTAGGCTTGGTGTGAAGTTAATAAATATCTGTAAATGTAAAGTTATGTCATATAAAGAGTGACCCATTTGAAAGCAGTCCACCTCTCTAAAACTGTTATTTATTATCCGATTCAGAAGTTTTTTTATAATAGATAGAGCATGGAAAGTTCTAGCTGAGAGCCATAAATTCGAAATAAAAATGAAAATTTCAAGGTCTACTTCGAATTTTTTTCAAGGTCAAAAATCCAAAAAACATTCGAGCGATTTTTTCAAATCGATTTTGATGACACCACTGGATTCACGACATTTTTAAATGGTTTATGTGAAAATTACGTAGGAATGCATCCATCAATAAAAAAGTTATATCGAAATTAAATTTGAAAATTATGTCAATATATCAACTCATAACTTCAATTTCAGAACTTTTATCAAAATTCTGACTACACCAATGGATTCAGAATATTTCGAAATATGTTTGGCCAGAATTTTATCGAAATCTATTCGTAAATGAAAAAATTATAAAATAATAAAATTTGAAAAGTATTTTGTTTGAGTGGAATTTCAGAAAAAAATCATTTTTTTATTTTATAATTTGTTTATTAATGAACAGATTTCGATGAAATTCTGACCAAACATATTTCGAAATATTCTGAATCCAGTGGTGTAGCTAGAATTTCAATAAAAGTTCTGAAATTGAAGTTATGAGTTGATATATTGACATAATTTTCAAATTTTATTTCGATATAACTTTTTTATTGATAGATGCATGGATCCATTTGAAAATGTCGTGAATCCAGTGGTGCTGTCAAATTCTATATACAAAAATTGCTACTATGTATTTGTATTATTGACCTTGAAAAAAATTCGAAGTAGGCCTTGAAATTTTTATTTTTATTTCGAATTTATGGCACTTAACTAGAACTATTGATGCTCTATCTATTGAAAAAAAATCGTTACTATGTTTTTTGTTTTATTGACCTTGAAAAAAATTCGAAGTAGGCCTTGAAATCTTTTATTTCGAATTTATGGCACTTAACTAGAACTATTGATGTTCTATCTATTGAAAAAAAAAATCTGAATCGGATTATAAATAACATTTTTAGAGAGGTGGCCCGCTTTCAAATGGGTCACTCTGTAGGTACTGAAAAACACACACACACATTGTATAGCCAAGGCAGTTCACTGGGTTTTGACCACAACAACCTTCAATTTGGGTGCTTGGAAAAAAGAAGAAAATGTGCTGTTCACCAACTGCTGCAAAGCAATATTATATTTACTGCGCTTTGCTCCACTGTTGAAATTCAGGGTGCCAAGGCTCAAATCACAGCTGAGTAACATTTTACTGTTCCACCCCAGGAATAAATTTGACTTCTCAATCTCCAATTAAATATGGTTAAAGCACATAAAAGAGTAGCAATGACTACACTCGATAGGCTTTTTATCAGTAAGAAATCTTTTTAATCGTTCAGTATCATACGTAAGTTCATTATATCAATTAATCATTTTTGTTTCACTCGTTCAGTTCACATATCTCTATTATGATATATAAAGTTTCAATTAAAAATTTGTTTATAATAAATCTAATTAACAGGACTGATGCCTTTCATTATGTCATGTAATTAGGTGTTATCTGTTAATTAATAATTATCAATATTATTACCTATTGTACTTCTTTGATTGACGACTTGTTTATTTTGTGGAAATTCATGTTCACTAAGGATACACTAAAAACAATTTTGTCTATTTTCTACGATAATTTTATATTTGTTGACTAGTTTCGGTCATTACACCATTTTCAAAACTAACTAGATTACATCCAAATCTGAATATTTATACCTACATTGCCTAACCTAGGTTATACCTCAATTAGTAGCGGTATAACGATTCTCAGAATCAATATCAATAATAAATGAACAAAAACAATTAATTTGATAATGCAGGTATTGGGAATTGGGTTATAGGTTCAGGAGAGGGCTATTGTTTAAATCGAGTTGTTCGTTGAGGATAATAGAATTGGGGTTTTTCTTTGACTTGTTTATTTCCATAGATTCCAACAAATTCATCATCTTCCCTTTTTCGCATGTTAGTATCAATTATGCAGGTAGAATCTCCGAGAACATTAAAAATTATCTTTCAAAATTCAATCTACAAACATCCTATAAAACCAACGGGAATTTAGGAAACAGAATATTCAATGCCAAACCTAAATTTAGACAAAATGAAGAGATCTGGTATATATCGACTAGAATGTGGTGAATGCTCCGCCATATATACAGGTCAAATTGGTAGAAATTTTGATATAAGGTACCATGAACATGTCATTTCGGATAAAAAATCATTAATGTATGATCATCTTCAAAATTCGAAACATAAAATAGATAAAGATAATTTAAAAATTCTCCACACATGCGAAAAAGGGAAGATGATGAATTTGATGAATGTTAGAGGATCTCTGTGCATTTGAACTTTAAATTGAAGTGATGATTCTGCCAATGAAATTTGTTCGTTTCATTCTGGTACACCCTGTATACTTATATCGATTGCTATTGATTATCCCTCATTTACAATAATAACAACACTCCGTTACAGGAATGTCCCAGACAACTACAAAATTCTCTTCATGCAAGGTGGCGGATGTGGAGCCTTTGCTGCGGTAGCCATGAATCTCATTAATAGAACAGGAACTGCAGATTATGCTGTTACTGGAACTTGGTCTGGTAAAGCTGCTAAAGAAGCTGCGAAGTATGGAGAAGTAAATTTAGTATTTCCTAAAGCTGACAAGCCAGGCAGTATTCCCGACCAAAGCACGTGGAAAATGAATCCAAATGCTTCTTACGTATATTATTGTGATAATGAAACTGTCGATGGTGAGCATATATTCATTTTGATACCGCATTCAACATAGGTACATAATATTACCAATGAGAAAATTAACACTCAATAGCTATCCTAAATGTTAGTTATCCAAATATCCAATAATTCACATCTCTAAAAAAAAACGCCGGACGAGATCGGACCCAGTCCTCATCTGTTTGATTTAGTTTGATTGAGCGTTTTCTCAATATTTTTGCTCTGGAGTGGAAATACTGTGACAAAATAACATTCCTCGGAAAACGTCATCTTTGCGTTGAGATCTGAAAGCGGCAGATTGGGGGCTTTCGTGCTACGAGCCTCTACAACGCGACTTTTTCAGATCTATTGTGTGTGCCATAGAGATCATTTAGAGTTCTTTACCTAGCCCTGTCTTCGTTACGAGACTCCAAAGGCTAGTTTTTAAAACTCCCATGAATCTGAGAGCACTTGGTTTTTCGCGTTAGAAACCTTAGCCTTGACAAGCCCTCGCAGTGGCATAGTATGTGTAATGTGTAATGTTTCCTCTTCTCCCTGGCAGAACCTGCGTAGCATTTCTTTCGCCCGACCGATTGTACTCATATGTTCGTTGAGCCTACAGTGACCTGTGAGGTCCTACTAATATTCTGGTAGTGTTCCTCTTCTAGCTTAGTAGATATTCTGTGAATATTGTCTGCGGTTGTTTGATAAACTCTAAGGCCTATCTCATTCCTGGTGAATTGTTCCACCATTCAGCTTTTGCTATACTGCAAAACTTTTCTGGGCTATTCAGGGCATTACTTGCTCCTTCTCGGGCTAGTGTATCGGCCTCTTATTCGCCTCTATAACCTGTGTGCTGGTACCCAGGCTAGGGTCCTCAGAGGGTTTTTTATTGATCTGAGCTAGGGTCAGTCTGTTCTGACTGCGCAGCTCTTTTAGGGATTTCAACAAGTTTTGAGATAACTTGCATTGAGTTGACTACTTTTATTGCAGCTTGGCTATCTGAGTATATAACAATGTTTTTTTTCTGAAAACTCATGCCTTATTAGCTCTTGTGCACAATAATGTATTGCGACAATTTTCGCTTGAAATTTCGTCGTTTGTTTGCCCAAGCTCAATAAGATTTTCATCTTCGGCTTGGTTCTGTATACTGTCCTTTATACTTGTCCTAAATGTTTTGTCAAAGCTGTATCTGGGAAGTATGCCATCTGATGGCATAGGCTACTTTGGTAAGCGGTTGTAGAAAAAAATATCAATATACATAATACATAAATTTTACTTTCAACAGAAGAATAGTTGTTCATTAAGTTTCGATTGCTTGTATTTTGTATCTGAAGACAATTGACCAGCAGCCATATAAAGCCTTTTCTCACCAGCCTCTGTCTGTCTATCCCTGAACTACTGACTATTAGTCTGTACAGTTCTGTTGGTGATTTGATTGGTAGAAAGTGAGCCTGGTTTTCCTCGAGATACTCACTCCTCACCTGAACATTTTGTCCTGAAGTTTTTTCCTTTTTTTTGTACTGTCAGAATATGTGTAGATACTGCTGTATTGATGATAATTCTTTTATTGATCGTTCTGTTTGTTTATTATATTTTTCTTGTACAAATTTCAAATGTCTAAAGAACATTTATGGAAGCTTCATATTACTATTTCGGAGTTTGTGAAAATACATGTTCTCTACTTTATTCCTCTTGGTGAAGGCTAATATAATTTATCCAGTGTATAAGGGACCATGGTCTCCTTTTTATCTACCCAGTTCTGAATTTGGTCCAGGATATTTCGATACTCGTATCAATGCTGAATTTTTATCTCACTACAATGATTATCGTCAGCATATCCTAGGGGCGAAAATCCTTCTTTGGAGCTCGTTTAACAATTGGTTTCCAACAAAAAAAAAAGAATTAAAAACTTGGCAACTGTGATATTTTCAGAAGATGCGAGAGGACAGTGGTCAAGGTTTCTGTACCTGAGAAGATAATAGAACCCCTGCTTTCAGATGGCATCGTTTATGAATGCAAAGGAGATACTGTCAATAAATGTCATTAAAACACCCCTATTACAACCCGCCAAGTTTTCTCCTATTTTATAATAGTTGTCATATCAGAGTAGATTGGTCACCTATCCGAAATATTGGGTCCAGAGAGAAAAAAAATGAGTTAGTAATAAAAAGAATTATTGACATAAAAAATTTCACCAGTCTCTACCTCTAATGGTCATTGTTATTGTTATTATTGTTGTTATTGTTATTTTCGTCACCTAAAATGCCAAACTTGGTATAAATTGCAGCCTCTCAAATCGAAATGGCAAATTATTTGGGATAATTGGGATTCGGGAAATCAACACTCCTTTAGCTGCTCCGGAGAGAATCGTGGCCATTTTGTTAATGATATAGACGGGCCAATTTCTGGCGAAATCGCGGAGAGGAGCTACCTGTAACATAAATTAACAGTTGTTTAGCCTTATTATTTATCGGGAAAAAAGTATACTATGTATTGATCCAGAGTTCAGCCGTTTTTGCGGGATTGAGTAACTAACATCCAAATATACAAACTACCACATGTATAATATTAGTAGGATTAGTAGGATGAAAGAGAAAAACCTATTGTGCGTGCATTTGCAGCTTTTATGAATACAACCACTCGTCTTTTTGGAAAATTAAATGAAACATGTCAGCTATAGTCTCACAATTTTAGTATTTTTTGTAAATTTCATGTATGTCAATTACTTCCAGGTGTTGAATACTCTTTCATTCCTGAAACCAATGGAATACCATTAGTAACGGACATGTCCTCCAGTATAATGACAAAGAAAGTGGATGTCTCGAAGGTAATTGTTATCTCAAAAAATGAAAGATTCTTAAATTAAAGTTTTATTTTTTTAGTTTGGTTGCATCTTTGGAGGAGCTCAAAAAAATATTGGTCCTTCGGGTGTAGTGGTAGTCATAATCAGAGAAGATCTTTTAGGAAATCCAATGAAGTGTTGTCCTTCAGTATTCGATTTTACTCATATTGCCAAAGAAAATTCGGTCCACAACACACCAGCAACTTTTTCGTAAGTATTGTATTACATAATAGTATATTCTGTTAGAATGAAAAGTCGATGCGAGTGGTAAGTTGTTCCGAGCGCGAGTAACAGACTGTGCTTTCTCCACAATCACAAGTTTTACATATAATGAAATGGAAAGGCAAAGAAAAATTGTTTTGACATTTCAATTCACATCTTGTCACTATGATACCAGTCAAGACTAACGTTATTATTGCTATAACAGTGTTAGAATATTCATTCCTTATCAAGTGATGGAATGAAATAAACGCAAAATGTATAAAACAGCAAGTGTTGTAGAATATTTGTTCAATTCAAGAGCGAGAATGTTAACATTCTATTATCAAATTTGATTGCAGAATTGGTAAATTCTATAATGGTTGTGGAAAAACGTCTTTTTCAAAAAAAAACTCTACAAATTAGTGTAGGACTAGCCGGGGGAGGGAGGGGGGGGATCGCAAGGATACTTTGAGCCAGAGGAAATTTGAATTTCCTAACAAAATGGGGTGGAATAACAAATGAAAACTCGCTCTGATTTTACATAATTTGGCTCAAAGCTGTCAACCCACCGTCGTAAAATTCCTAATTCCTCTGTTCACCAGATCTCTCCCAAACAAATTGAAACAAAAATAACATCAATGTTATAATGACCGTGTTTTTATAAAAAAATAACATTCAACAAAAAATGATGAAAACTAAAATACATATGTACATATACGGTATAGAAGTGGGTACACAATGAACGACAGTATTTGAATACACACTGAGTATATAATATACAGGGTCACTCACGGACGATGGTACGTTGGACGTTTACATTCAGGACGATTCTTTTTCTCATTAGCAAGTTTTGTTATCAAAGCAAGAAAACTTTGACATCAGATGTTGCTGTCACATCATCTCTTGTCGATAAAACAATGTAGATAGCAAACCTTCTACAAAATGGAGATACATTTTGTTCTCAAAGTTTTCTTGCTATGATAACAAAACTTTTTGTACAATACTTCTCTATACCTATCTACAGCGGTTTTTGAAAAATTAATTGATGTCCTTATTTTTTGTGCAAAACATGTTTCAATTCAATGTTTATTACTGAGGTATTTGAATTCAAGCTAAAAGTTTGGACGTAGTTTACCAATGTCCTATGTATTAAAATCCTATCCACAGTGAATATGATCTTTCAAAAATATGATTTTACCGACAGAAACGAAAATGTTGAAAAGTTCATTTTTTTAAGGGAACATCCTGTATATTATCGAAAGTTCCTTTCAACTGATACATGTTCCTATGCCTAAATAGTCCGGCTTCCTAAATAATAGCAAGTTTTTATAAAAAATCGGATGATTTTGCCATATTTCGCGTGTTAGATAACTATGAAATATCATGGAACACGTAATTATGAAAATGCTACAATTATTGCGCGTTCTTTATAGTAATTACTATATAAAACGTGTATGATTACAAAATAATCTTATCAGTAATGGGTCAAAACTGAAAGAAAGCAAAACGAAATTTACCATAGCCTGATAAAAAACATTTTGTATTACGTAAAATGACAAAACAGACAATCTCAATACAATCACACACACATATATATATATATATATATATATATATATATATATATATATATATATATAGAGGAAGGGTAATCGTTGCTGACTATTTAAGAGTGAACTTAAAATAGTGACGATTGAAAAAATATAATTTCCGAAAGCTTGGTCAACCTTTAAAGAGTTCTCTTTTATTTATTATATATATATAATATAATTGAGAAAAACTGAAGATATATCCTGAGTAGCAACATAATTTCCTCTGTACAAATATCACATAACACTAATTTTTCACAACATATTGGATTATTTGTCAACGTCCTGAACATCTTTTAACGCTGCATGAATCGGAAAAATAGTACAGGTGAGTCAGAATGAGACGTAACTCAGTGATTCCACGATATAGTTAAGCTCATCTTCAGTTGAAATGAACAGGAGCTTGAACTTTGTAATTTTTTGCCAATTTTTTTAATCTACAGATTATTTGTTGCTGGTGCTGAACTCATTATTGTGGTAGGACCAGTTCAGTGTCATCATACCTTGAAAACAAGACCAGATTTAAACTATTTTCTCACCAATAAGTATATAAATTATTGAAGAATGTATTTTTTTCCAGAGTATATGTAATGGAAAAAGTTCTTCAGTGGATAAAACAAAACGGTGGATTGGAGGCAATGGAACACCAAGCCAAAGAGAAGAGCGACCTCTTGTATAACACTATGGTAGAGTCAAACTCGTTCTACACCTGTCCCATTGACGAGAATGCACGTAGTAGAATGAATGTCCCATTCCGAATTGCTGGTGGAGATGAGAAATTGGAAGATCTGTTTTTGGTAGAAGCAGAGAAGTTGAAAATGTATCAGCTGAAAGGACATAGATCAGTAGGCGGAATCAGAGCTAGTTTATACAATGCAGTATCCCTCCAAGATGTTCAGTTATTAGTCAAATTTATGATTGAGTTTCAAAAGAGTCACGGTGCTAAATCAATCCAATAATTGAATAAGTTTTTGTTTTATTTAAAGGCTACTTGTGATTGGTATATACTGTTGTGATTTTTAGGTAAATGTCTGTTCAAAATAAATTATTAATTTATCAAAATTCACTTTCATTATTTGGATAATAGGCCAATCAATAGAGAATTTATTTGTAACAAAAATACAATTAGAAAATTGACTGTACCATCACATCCGTGGTTATATTTTGTTATGTTTTGGACTCGCAACTGTCATTATTTATTAATTTTAAATACAAAAAACGTATTTTTTTAGTGTTTATCTTATAAAATAAAAACTAATACAGCAATCTGGTTGCTCCAATGAAAATAGTTGGAGAGAATCGAAATACGAACAAAATGAGATTTCGTACGACCCGATCGGATCATTAGTAACGGAGAAAAACTGGAAAATCCGGAATATTTTGTAAAAATCACAACTCCTCCATTTTTCAATTTATCAATGTGTACTTCATTGGTGCGCAAAACAGGAGCTGTCGGACTATTAATTTTGTTGTTTAGTAGCTCTAGTGATGGTTCATTTTCAATTTCCCAAACAGATTTTGAAAACAGGAGTATATCTGGTACTAGATGAGGCGTATTGTAAAGGGATGATCACGACTCCTCATTTCCCGGCCTCTCCTAAGTCTCTACCGCATAGGCCGGCTCGGCCGTTTTAAGACATGTTTGCAAGCTTATTTCGCCCATTTGGCGGCATTATAGCGAAAAATGAGAATAAGTTTTGTAGTACTATACTTTTGCCTTTAAAATCTGTTTGAAAAATTGAAATTGGACTATCAATAGAACATCTAAGCACGCTGCAATATAGTACAAAAAAAAATCATATTGCATCATTTTCACATTGCCTCAATATATTGGATACATGTTTGTGACTTCAAATGCGATATGTAGCACGTCATAATGCGATGTCGCCTTTACATATGTTTCTTGTATCGCATGGTTGACTGGGTATATCCCATTAACGTAATTGCATGAAAAATTATGAAATATCAAGTAGTTTCTAATAGATATTTTTCATAGATACTCTATAGTCAGTTTTCATGTTCCTATTACTTGTTGTTTCTATTATTGACCACTGATCAAAAACATAAAACCTAAGAAATGTCAGAGTTGTAAGGCATGGAAAACTGAACTTAACAGTTTGCAGTAGGAGAGTAACGTTGTAACGTTGTAACGTACCATCATGGACTTTGTCCAAGATACTTTGTCAATGGCTCAGAGTAATAAAAGACCATAGAGTGGCCTTTTCCATCATTGTCTTGAAGTCAACATAACTTTGTTTGTTTACAAGCGAGGGCCTTATACATGTTAAGCCCGTATATAATCGGGTAGTTTCGTGTATGCCCGCTCATGTCATTCGGATCAAGGGACTTTCTTACACTAAGGGTAAACAAACTGTCCATACCGTTATCCCACCCATCACCCCCCTCGCAAACAAATTTTATAGAAAAGGATAGTTCATGTTCACTTCAAAACAGCTATTTGTGTAGGTATAGATAGGCATGGCATCTCTATGTCATTTATAACTCTGTGGTCAATGGTAACATGATTTCTATTCGCTAAATGCGTTCCCGCTAGGTGGTGCTAAAAATGTAGGCGCGAAACAATATACGCGAATTTTACGAAGGGTGCGCCACCTACTTTGAACTACACCAATGGGGAAAGCATTGTATCGGCCACTTCTTGTAGTGTTGATGTTTTGATATATAGTTTATGTTATTCAGCGTATTTTTCTGTTTGTTCAGATTTGAATTGATTAATACACTATAAACAGTATTTCCACTAATTATGGGTAAACATGAGTAGCTTTTGTAAGAGATATTGTTCCGTTCCCGGCTGCAGTACCTACAAGACTAAGGACATTTCACTGCACCTTTTTCCAAAAGATGACAAAATAAAGAAAAGTTGGCAGAGAATACTGAGAATTGGAAAGCCCATTAGCACATACATGACTTTGAAGTTTAATGAGTCCATCATAGGAACACAGTTGTCATCTGAAAATGTGACTTATATTTTCAAAATGACGATAATGAAAAATAAATTTTACTGGTTTATTCTCCTTTTTGGATTCGCAAAACATCAGGATAACATTGTACATTATTCGACTGTTACAGAGTTTAACATGTTGACATGGATACCTGAGCTCCCTATCGCTCTCTCAGTTAACTGCAATGCCTTCATGTTGAACTCTATATAATAGTCATACTATACATTACTGTTATTTTAAGAAACACAGAGATACGAACAAATTGTAGACAAAGATGTAAAGAATATAATTTAATGGCAGAATTCGGTTTTCAACATTAAAATTTGAAAAAATTAAGAGAAAATACTTTTAGGTGACCTAAAATACAAACTGCAAAATCTATTAATGAAAAGAATGGAAAATTATTCATTTACCAAGTTGCGAAAAATAATTGTCAAACATGGTCACACCAGACATGCAACATGTTTTTCAAGAAATTCTCGCTGACCTCAGTAATGAGTGATTTTGCAAATTCTTCATCAAATGGAATCTGCAAATTAAGAAAATTTTTGGAGTATGAAGAATAAACAATCAGTTCTGCTATTCTCAGATTCAAAATAGCCATGCCCAACTGCACTTGTCCATAATATGCATGTTTCCTTTTTAATGCAATGACTCCTTCTTTGTTTTCTAAAAACTGGCATGTTTCGGGAAAAGAATCATGACCATTTTCCTTCCCTAAAATAGAATAAAAAAAAAAGGTTAGTGCATCAAATTGACGTCAGCCACAACTGATTTTTACCTGAGTAGGGGCATTTGATTTCTAATAATTTAATTGGAATTCTATCTTGAAATACTACTCCATCAGGCGAATAACCAAACCATGGAAATCTCTTACTGATAATGAGGCCTGGTCTGTACAAAAGACAATCAGGATTTGCCTGTTTATATGCTTCCACGGCAAATATTTCTTGTTCTTTGCCATATTTTGTGTAGATATTTGAAAAGGATTTTGGCCAAAAGTACTTTTTTGCCATGGTTTCCCAATCTTCTTTCTTATAAGTATATAGAGAATAACATCTTGAACCTGAAAATTAAATCCTCAGAAACATAAATACATCAATATTTTCATCATCTCACCTGTTACTCGGAATTGCCTAAATAAATACCATTCAGATGAGCCTTGTGCACACAGTGCAGCTTGTTTTCTATCATGTGCAATAAGTTTTTGTATTGCATCCATACAACACCTCCTCAAGTTTAAATCAGATATGTCAATGATACCATCTGCTAAAAATTGGGAATGGTCTTCTTGTTGTAGAATAATCTCTAATAAATATTCTTCTTCTTGGTTACCCCTGCAAAATAGAAAGCAAGATAAACAGAAAACGAAAATAATTAGACATGTAGCTTTTCAGCTTCAATTACAACGGGCCGATATGCCACTATAGTATAATGGAAGTAATACAACCTGACCACTTTGGTACTGGTCGACGGAGTGGGATTTCTAATCTGACTGGAATTAAATCGTTTCTTGAATTTATATATAGAAGATGTCGTTTTGCCTAGAATATTTCAGATATATTTCAGATAGCTATGATAATAATTTAACTCACAGTTGAGGAGAATTTCAAAATTTTTCTTGCTAGTAGTTTCGGAACATGTTATTTCAATGTTCCTTTTTCTCTCCGGATGGCAAAATGTTCTTAACTTTTCAGCCCCGTACATAGCCTTAACAGCATTTTTTTCTTTTCCCCAAGCTTGGGCCATGTCTGTGCAACTTAGCTCTTCCAGTTCCTCGTGTCTACAGAAGTAGATATATTAGTCTAATTGAAAAATCAGTTTCTATCAAATTTTCCTGTTTCTATACTGGTATATTTGTACAGTATGAACATCTAAAATGCTAATATGTGAAGGTCTTGATACACATGAAAACCTACCTATTTATATAAATCAGTGTAGCTACTACATGTTTACAGAAACCAGACTGACCAGCTTTACATGAGCACTTACAATCCCAATTATCTTTCAAAGATATGTTCACTTCATGAGGGGGTGAAACAAGCGCTGAAGTTTGGAGAACTAGGGCAAAAATTTTATTGTCACCCATATTCACTTGGCACAAAATTACGTGCCCCGCTTTAAATACAGCTTCGCCTTCTTTTAGCGGCCTATGCCTGTTCCCAATGTATTTGATTAAATCACACAATGCCACCTCAACTTTCACCATCTTCAAAAATCTCCAGAAGTTTGAATAAATTCGTAATGAATTAACACATTCACTAATCAGAGTACCAATGTTTTCCTTGTTGCTAAATGACATGTCAAATTTTCGCAGCGCCATCTGATGGCCATGAAATTCGCCTATAATGGTGATCAGCTGCTAAATTCCATAAGAGACCTTAAATTTCAGTCTTATTCAAATCGAATGAAGTACTCGAAATGTCGAAAGTTGAAATGAGTTTATCAGAAGACATTTTTATTCACGACGACATTGCCATGTACGTCTTACATAACTCTTTGTTTTTTAATGAAAAATTATGTAAAGAAACTTTGTCTTTGGACTATTGATAGTACATTTAGCATTACAGCACTGAGCAAATACGTTTAGTAGTAAAACTTTTGATTTCTGCCGTCATTTCAAGTTGAAGTATTCTAAAACTATAAACACTATAAAGACTATCACCAAATTCCATTTATTGTCTAAAAACCTATTGTGAAAAAACCTTAGAGTAATAAAAGACATAGAGATGTCCTTCGTATACCTACACAAATACCTGTTTTGGAGTGAACATGAACTATCCTTTTCTATACAATTTGTCGTTGAGGGGGTGAAGGATGGGTGAAGGGTGTGAAATGTTATCGACACTTATTTGTTTACATTTAGAATAAGAAGGACCCTTAAGCTGAGTTCCCAATACTTCGTTTTTGCTTTTCGCGTCGCGCGTTACGAATGTTGACTGGCGCATTCTCGACATTGATTCACCAATTCGCCAATCAGAATGCTTGAAGAAGGCGTGGCGCGCGACGCGAAAAGCAAAAACGATATATTGAGAACTCTCTCTCTCTCTCTCTGATCATTTATTGACCTTTTCTGCTACCTGTACAGTGCATTATGGACATGCTCCGTTGCGGGAAATCCGCTCGCCATCCGGGCTGTAAACGGCGTAGATAACGAAGCTGTATCGGGGGGATGCAGTTGTATTGCTCTAAGCAATACTACATCCCTATTTTAATTGGCATGGCACGTCAAAGAAGGCGGACATTCGTCACAAACATATATCTCATTCATACAAGTGTTCTGGCTAGGATTTGTTACTAACTCCATACGCCACCTTAGGAGCAGCACTGTTAATTATTAACGCAACAGTGAATCGTGGAGGATTATCCTCAGCCAGCAACAAGATTCAATCACCCAGATTTACATCTGAAACTGAAAAAATCTTGTCCTGCCTGGAGATCGAGCCCGCGAACTTTCGATTACGAAGCCCCGACGCTACCACTGCGCCAATCCCCGCCCCCTTATTGGGAACTCAATAATATAAACGAATAATAACAAATTGATCCGAATGAATGAACGGGCAAACACGAAACTACCCGAATGATTACGGACATGTATAAAGCCCTCGTTTATAAACAAACAAAGGTATGTTGACTTCAAAACAAAGATGGAGAAGGCATCTCGATGGTCTTTTATTACTCTGAGAAGAAAATAGTTGAAATCTCAGAGCAATAATAAACATAGAGATGCCCTCTCTACTCAAACATAACAGATTTGTAGACAACCACGATGTCCATCTCTCTCAACAATGAAATATGGTCAAGGGGTCTGAGGGGATGTAAACATTCAGTTCAGAGGACAATGCAACTAGATGCGTTAGTTGGAGGACAGATGTAAATATAAACAAGGTGATGTTGGCTTAAAAAACAAGGATAGAAATGCATCTCTATGTTTATATTTGCTCTGAGGTTGAAATAGATACATTACCACTTATGGCAAGAAAGAGATCTACATTGTATCAGTTCAACCAAATAATTATAGATGTCGCACCCTGCGAATATTTGAACCATGGACTAAGAGCATATTGAACTTAGCCTAAAACGGGATTCACAACCAAACTTTTTACGTTTTGCTTTTTTCGTTTCGTATTTTGATTAGTGAAGCAAAATCTGAAATTAATCTGAAGCAAAATGCCATTTCCAACAAAAACGTCCAACATTTTCGATTTACCTCTCAACAGGGACATATCCTTAGTTTGGCAAATTAAAATAAAGAATAATCATAATAATAATCAAATAATGAATTACATCCCTGAAAATATGAAGAGACGTAAAAATTACTACCTCATTTATACTTGATGAGAAAAATTATTCGAAATTATCAATAAGGCCTGAAAATAGGAAATTGAACAGTATCTACTATTCTGAGGAATCAACAAAAAAATGGGAAAAAATACTTAGGTATACCATATATATAACTTCTACAGAATGTCCCAACAACATTTTGGTGAACTTGTGATGATCCAAGCTCACTGAAAATTTGAGTTTTACGTTTAGGTGAAGTTCTCCAAGTAAGGTACTTATATCAATTCCAACTTTCAAATTATATGATTTTTTTTTCGGATTTTCCTCCAGCTGTAAAAGCGCTACCAATAGGTATTTCAAAAAGCAAAACGTAAAAAGTTTGGTTGTAAATCCCACTTAGAAGATTCTTTTCAGGTCATTTGAGTGAGTTGAGTCCGTCATAGCAGCAGCAGTAGAAATTAGAAAATGACATTTTTTTTCATCGATAATGATTGAAAATGCGGTTTTGTCAACTGCATATGCTACTCTCGTCTAGGTCCAGTATTTCTCAAAACTAAAACGCAAGTGCATAAAACTTAAAGTAGTATCGTGACTTATACGCCAGCGACTGGTAACATTCGAACTTGGCTTAAGAAGACTATTTCAGTTCAGTTCAGTTGAGTAAGTTAAGTTCGTCATGGATAGATGGCAGCAGCTGTAGAAAGTGACATTATATTATTGATTGAAATTTCTGTAGTCGGCGAACGCCATTTTGACTTAATATTACGAAGTTCGTATAGTGGCAAATATTTATCGAAATATCTTTGTTCATCCGTCCCAGTTTCAGTTTAAGGAACTTGTTTTCTTGTTGATCATTGTTAACCCATTTGGACGGACCAAGGTTAGTCTTCATTTTCTGGAAAGTAATGTCGGAATTTCCATTTCGTAATACAATGTTTTCGTTTGGATAGCCGACCAACAAAAATAGTGAACCGTTATGTGCTTCAGTTTATTACAATGTTTACTACATGGTGTTCTGGTGGTTTATTGTGAATACATTCGTGTTTTCTGTGTAAAAAACCTTTCTTCTACGCAATATGATGCATATTTTTGCTATAATTGGGTTGGGCTACGGTATTAAAACGATTAGATTGCTTACGTAGTTTGCAATTTACAGTTGCCAGCAAGTGCATTTTCTCCAACATTTCTCCTTTTCCTTCCTTCCTAGCGTGTCCTAAAATGATGCATTTCACATTTTTTTCAACTCTTGGTCAATAATAGGCTTTGTTCTCTGAATTCATACTAGTTTTGAAATACTGAGGCCTTGAATAACAAATGTATTTTCAAACAGTAAAGTAAAAATCGAATCTCATCTGACTAGATACATTCAATGAAAATGTTCTAATTTTTTTTTATTTAATAAGTTACAATACTGTTTACAGCTTGATAACTAGTTTTTCTTATTGTTTTAGAAATAGGGTTCGTTCACTGGGTCTTGTAGATCTAAATGGTTGCGTGCAGACAGCATGTCTACTTTGCCAGGGCAGGCCTCCAAGGGGGAGAAAACAAAATCGAAGTATCAGTCATTGGATATAAATAACTTGTATAGAGTGAGCAGGGTAAGTTACCAAATTATTTATTAACTTGTAATTTCTATCATTACTGAAAGTAGATTACGTATATTTCAGAACTAAACCAAATATAATAATTCAAAGAATATAAACAAAAATTTCTAGAGGTCTGGGAAATATTTTTACCTCTGTGTTTACCATCTTTGAGTATAATGTAAATAGTTATGCCTTGAACAATATTTGTCTACTGATTTGCTTTTAGTCATCAGGTTATCCAAGTTTTTATGATTTGAAGCCTTACTACTGCACCTATGACCAGTTTGATGCAGCAGTTTTAAGTTGCAACCACTAAGGGCCTACTTAGTCAACTTTGTCTTCGTCTCAGTCTTTGTTCTAATTCTAATATTTAAACCTAGTTGATTCTACACATTCTCATAGGAGTATTTATACAATGCTTTTATAATAGTCTCAGTTCTAAAAAGATGACTTTGAGAGTTCTCAATTTTCAACTTTTATGCTTAGGACGAAGACAACGACTTCATTCCTCATGCTCAGTTCCTGGGTGGTTTATTTACATTAGACAACTTTATTTATTCTCATATTTGGTACAAAGCAGGCGTGATTTATGTTTAATCATCATATAGTAATTCATATTTTTACTCCTTTGGATAATGAATAATGAACCAAAAAAGTTTGGTTATATATCTGTCACTTTATAGAGCACTGTCAGTGACGTAATATGACAGTTGCAGAACAATGTCATAGGGGGACAAACAAACCAAACTGAACAAAAACAAACCCATTGAACCCATTTTCCATAAGGCTATGTGAATCACTTACTGTCTGTAAAAGTCGCAATTATCCACTTACACCCACAAAAAACGAATTTTCATTTCATCAAATGTCAAATGCTTTGTTTGTCCCCCCATATTTGATGAAGTACTAATGTTAATGAGTTGTATAAATAGTAATGACATTATTCCATACTAATCCTTAAGACGAAAACATATTACTGGGACTGAAACGAAGACAAAGTTTAATAAACAGATCCTAAAAAGTTTTAAGGCAGTTTTAAGTTTAGTTCTAATAACACATTAAGAAGTTTTTAGTGTAGGCACTAAGAGATATATCTTATATATGTATACGAAGCCATCATATTAAGGTGAAAGTTAGATTATTGGCTGAAATTACTATTTTTTTTATTGGTTCATTACAACCATAATTAGTATTATGGAAGGTTATATCTGATAATTCTAATATTCTGGTTGTTCTTACACTTTGAAGTTTATACAATTAATTGTTTGATCAAGGGTTTTATATAGATGAACAAATTTAATAGATTGTAGTCTTTTGTGTTCCGATGATTCAATATTGGGAAACACCATAATTGGATATCTATAATAAAATTATATTTTAAATGATTTTCACAATTTTATTCAAAGCTGTTGTTAATATGGATTTTCATCAAGTATCAGCTATATCAATTCAAAACCATATTCTGATTATAATTGCATATTTTCATTGAATGCCTATTTTATTCAAAGCTGTTGTTAATATGGATTTTCATCAAGTATCAGCTATATCAATTCAAAACCATATTCTGATTATAATTGTATATTATCATTGAATGCCTATTTTATTCAAAGCTGTTGTTAATATGGATTTTCATCAAGTATCAGCTATATCAATTCAAAACCATAATCTGATTATAATTGTATATTATCATTGAATGCCTATTTTATTCAAAGCTGTTGTTAATATGGATTTTCATCAAGTATCAGCTATATCGATTTAAAACCATAATCCGATTATAATTTTATATTTTCATTGAATGCCTCTTTTATTCAAAGACATAGATTCTTTCATTCTAGCATCTCTCTATCTGATTCACCCATATATTGTAAGTAATGTACAAGTACAATTTCAGTGATTCACTACAACTAGGTTGATTTGAGGACTGAAAGTTAACTTATTAGAAGCTTTCTTTTTGGAGCTACATGCAGTGGAGCTGTATTGTGTTTGGTGCACCTGAGGTAATCCCAAATAGAAACCTTTTAAGGAAGTTTATTTTGATGATCATATCGCACATGCGTATGAGGTATTCTGTTTATTGTTTTGCTTCTTTCCAAAAAATCTACAAATTTTGTTAAATATGTCTTGAATATCTTCTAATGATAGTCCTTCTGCAATCATGGTATATATCTGAAAATCGGTGATCTAAAATAGTACATTTAGACAATGTACAAATTTTGAATTTTGCTCATAATCTTTATTGCTTCCTAAAATTCAATAAATCATTCATTTGTTACTCTTTTTCTTTCCCACTATCCATTTTGTGTCGTATTTTATCCGATTCTACCGCTACTTAAACATAAACATTAAACAATCAAAAATGGCTTGTTGCACCAAGTACTTGGTAGGTGTTGGTGTTTTGTGTCCTTGAGTAGCTCCAGTGCTCAAAGGACTAAATAGGAAGCTGCTATGTCAAACTTTAACCACTAATGAGATTCCTTAATTTCTTATAATCCAGACAATTTACTGTAAATTTGAGCGATTAAAAGCTACCTAGCTTTCCCAATTTCTGATAAATATGAGCCTTGTCTCTGTGATCAATCATGTTGTGAATGATGATAGTGTTAAAATTTTCTTGGTTCTTGACATTTTTGGGTATTTTAACCTTCACAATCTGAAAATGAAAAAATGTAAATACAAGGAAATCTGTTATCTGTCGCTGTCAGGTTAGTTTTTGATCAATTTAAATATTTTTCAGATGAAATTGTATAATGTAGTTGTTTATTACTATTCAAAAGTATAATTATTTGAGATCATATTTTTGAAAATAAATAAATTTCAAATTGCATTAAAATTGAATAGAGAATATGCTTCATTTACCAAGACTGCGTTCATAAACTTACTCAGAGTAAGGACTTCTTACTCTGAATCGTTCGTAAACATACTCTAGCTATATGGTGAATTGACAATCGTTCAGAAACTCACGTACTCTGATTTTGAAAATAGTAGTGATATACTGTGATAGTAATGATAGTGACAGAGAACTTATTTCATAGTTTGTTTTTGTTTGTATGTTCACATTTTCAAGTGCCTTTCGTGAAAATTTTAAAAAATATGTTTCGACAATTTATAATTTATAGATTGTAGTCCCACAATATGAATTTTCATGTATAATTTGGCAGGGATAGTGTTATTTTAAAAAACAAAGGTACGCTTCAAAGTGTAAACAATATTTCACTTCTAGAATCCCTATATAATAAAGAAAGAGCCTCAACAATTTATATAAAACCTAACAAAATCTCAATTTCATGAATCACTATTGTCAATATTATCATTAACACTTTTAGAGTTTTTAAATGACTATTCGGGAGTAATGATCGACATGTACTTCTAATCACGTGACTGTACTCTCACTCTACTCTCAGAGTAAGTTTATGAACCCAGCCCAAAGATATAAAATCTTGTTCAGAAAGTACAGGCCAAATATTAACAGTAAATTAAAATAAAATACATAGAAAACAAGAAGAAATCGGAAGAAACACCAACAACTCATCAACATAGGTAAAATCACAGTTGGTAAAATGGAATCAAATGTATTATTCTAAAACATCGTAGGAGCTAGCACATGAGGAACACCTTGGTTGGTTTGTTGGTTTGAAGCTGACGATCCAGATGCAGGGTTAACCTGCGGGAGTGTCCCTTAACACTGAGACCAGCTGGGGGGTCTATTGAATTATTCTGTCGTCAAATGTTCCTAGTTAAATAGGCGTGTCTTTTACCAGGTTCAGTAGTTTATTCACTAGGTGTTTCAGATTCATGCCTATTTCTAGGTTGGTCTGTCCGAATATTCTGTAGCGCTTATTGTGCAGTGTGTCGTATTCGAAGATGATGTGAGAGGCTGTTTCCTCGTCACCACAAAGTCTGCACTCCACGGTTTCTCTGTTTATTCCCATAGTGTGCAGGTGTTTCCTAAGGCCGCAATGTCCGGTTAGTAAGCCAGTAATTGTGCGTATCTTAGAGCTGTTTAGGACATCAACTATGGAAATATGTTCAGTACAATTACATTGTTTTTCATTTTTTAGGCATGAAATATGGATCTTCATTTTATCATTTTTTTGCATATTCTCTTGCAATGTGAACATTATAATATAAGATTTTTTTCAAAATTAAAGTTAGTAAATCATGATAGAGATTATTTTTTTAATTTGATAAATCAGATTCAGCATTAAGTACTGTTTCTTCCCAGGCATTTCCTCTACCTATTTAAACTGTAACGTCAGCATAAGAAAACAACTTTCCTTTAATTTTCGTATTTCACAAATCATTGATATCAATCAAAAATGAAATAGAACTGACCCTTGAGGAACACCACATTTCACATTTCTAGAATAACTTTCGGTATGATCAATTTGAAGTTTGTTCCCTTTCAAATAAATAGCTTTTGAATAGTTTTAAGCAGATTCTTCTTATGCTGTTAATTGTTCTAGGGTGAAAACTTAGAAAAACAACAACAGAAGAGCTCATCTACCTATCTCAGACATGGAATGCAATCTTTGGGAAAAGTCCCTAACGCACGTCGGGCTCCAGTTAATTTACCATCTCTGAAAGCGGAGCACAGCGGATCAGACGCAGCAGTACCTTTAGTACCACCAGGAGCACAAGGATGGGGCAAACAAGAATCAAATACTTCCCAGCAACCCAGTACCCCTACGACTCATACACCATCTCAAAATTCAACAACCCCTTCCTCGAATGCCAATCAGCAAGCTACCCCACAGATCAGTCCCCACCAAGCTGCAATTGCCCTACCAGTGACGTCCACGATACCACCACATCCACACAAACAGGTGATTTTATTTTCTTGTTTTGATATCTGGTCTATCCATATAATATATGGTATTCATTTCTCATTTATTAATACAAATTGCCATAATGTTAGAGCTCTTTGATTTTTCTAGCATAACTTTTCAGAAAAACCGCTGCACCTGTCAAACTTTATTTTTACTTGCCAATAATGTGCCATCAATATTTTTTATGGTTATTTGTATTTTTTACAGAATTTTAAAGAGTCCATTTTACGTACACTGTTAGTGCAACAACGGAAAGTTTACTTTATATTTCGTTACAAATTCTTGCTTTAAATATTATCTCCACCAAATCAAACTATTACTGAATAAACACTTTGAATGCACTGCACTGTGTTTTCAGTCAAAATATTATTATTACCCACGGGACCACCCTGAGTGGTCAGTAATCAGTCCAAGCGCTCAGGATTGTATGAAGTATTTATTGCAGAGAGTTATAAAGAAAAATTATTGGCAGCTAAGACTGCTACTAGGAAACTAATGGTTCATAATTTGAACATTTTTTCAGTTGTTTTTTGAAGTTATCATTGCCACTATATTCAGTATTTTGGTATTTCAAAATCATTTATTTAGGGCTATAACACAATAATGCTGTTTTTATTGAAAAATAAGGTACATTTTATGTCTTCAATTTCATTTCCTTTCCTGATAACACAATGACGCCAGTTTGTCATAATTTAAGCAAAGAATATTGACAGCACTGCTTATTTATTAAAATTTTAGAACTTGAATCGTATGATGTCCAGCAAAAGTTATTTAGAACTTACTCCCCCAGAAATTACCGAAGCAGCAAATTCAATATTTAAATAAAATTGGCAATCCAGGTTGATGACTATAACACAAGCATTTTGCTTGGTAGCTCATCCTGGATTAACAATTTCTTGGTGTAAGTATTTTTTGTTTGATCTGAATTTATATTATTTATATTGAGGATGTTATTAACCCAATCTTTTTGATATTAAATACTTTAAAAAACTCTATTAGATCTGATGTATTATTTACAATTGAATTAAAAATTTTAATAAATTTGAAATATGAATTTGAAATTTGAAAAAATTTGCATTGTTTAAAATATTAGCAACATTGTACTGTCGACACAAACAATGTAATGATTTTATTTGCTAAAAATGCTCAACAAAATTTTTGATGGGTTTGAGAGTTTGTTTCCAATAATGATTACTTGAAGGTGTCCTTGTGGCAAAAAAATTAAGAGATATGAAAATGTATTTTCAGTTGACTCCTACTGCCCAGCCTGTTCCCACAGACAAGCTATGGAGTTCCGTGATGACAGGTCAAGAGGTGCCACATCCCCCCCTCTACCAGAGCCCACAATTCCAACACGAGTTCCCCAGCTTGTCCGCTGGCGATGGCGCCCCCACACGCACTGGTTCAGATGCTCCTCAGTACCCTTCAGGGCTAAGTCTCAGGCCACAGACAGAAGGTTGGTAATACTTTTTTGATGGTTTGCTGAAGGTTGAATGATTTGATCTAATTTCACTCAAAAAACGTACCTAATGAACTATTATCCTTCCAATATAATTGAATTGACTATTTTAATTATGGATTAGGCAAAAAAAAAATTTTTAACAGGAAAATAAGTTGTTGAATATAACATCTGTTCATGAGACAATTAAAATCCATAGTTTGTCCGTGATTTAAGAAAAATCCTGTTATGTATTGTATTATCAGTTATGTACCATATTACGAGTTGTGTAGCATATTATCAGTTATGCAGCATATTACCTGTTATGTACCATAAACAAAACTGTTTCTTGGGATATTATGAATAATATTATGAACTACTGTTGTTTCATATTGTCTGTTATATAGCATATTACTGGTTATAAGGCACGTATTTAAGGAATCCTCATTAAAGAAAGAGCAATTGATATTCAAATATTCTGCTTAATTGATTTGATTAAAAAAGAAGAAAACAAATACAGTGTGACCCATTTAAGATGGAACCACCCTTATAATTATAAAACTTACATTTTTAAACCGATTGGAATGATGTTTTTTCGTTAGGTAGACATTCAAAAAGTCTACTAGGACAACAAATGTCATGAATAAATCTCCAGGGCCAACTTTTCTTATTTTTCAAAGGTAAAAAATAAAAAATATTAGCAATTTTTTTAGAAAAAATCTGACTACACCACTGGATTCGCAATATTTTCAAATGGTTCATATGTGAATTACGCTGAAATGCGCCAATCGATAAAAAAGTTATAAGGAAATGAAATTTGAAAATTATCAGAACTTTTATTAAAATTCTGAATATATCACTGGTCAAAATTTTATTGAAATCTGTTCATAAATAATAAAATCATAAGATAATAAAATATGAATAATATGCGTTAATGGAATTTCAGGAAAATGTCATAATTTTTAACTTTTTTCTTTATCAACAGATTTCGATGAAATTATTGTCAGTGATATTTTGAAACTCTCTGAATCCAGTAGTGAAGTCAAAGTTCTGATAAAAGTTTTGAAATTGAAGTGATGGGTTGATTAAACGGCATATTTCTCAAATTTCACTCCCGTATAACTTTTTTATTGATTGAAACATTTCAACACAATTTACATATGCACCATTTTTTCTAGTTTTTTTTAGTATTCTTTTAGATTCTTGACCTTGAAAAATAAGATTAGTTGGCCCTGGAAATGGAGATTTAGCCATGAAATTTGGTGTCCTAGTGGACCATTTGAATGTCTACCGAACTAAAAAAAATCATTCTAATTGGTTGACAAATATAAGTTTTATAAGGGTGGTTCCATCTTAAATGGGTAAAAAATTAACGAAGAAAATAACAGAACAGAATTTTATTTATCCCACAAATAATGCAGTATTAAGATCAATCAACAAACGAAACCTGAGGAAAATGGCCAAGGTATGTTTCACACAATTCTGCTTCTGTTAAATAGAACAGTTGCAAGTATATTTGATGCCTTTTTCAAAGAAACAACATACCCAAATTATAATGATTTCTAAACCATATAGATATGAATAATAATATAATTTTATTTGAATATTACATAATTATTGATAAGATGTGTTTGTTAGAAAAGGCGAAATATTTACATTTAATTCAAGTAAATATTCCACCTTTTCTAAGAAACATATCACTCTTGACCACAATTACTAGAAACTGGTATAATTTAATTTATAATCAATCATCAGTTCTATTTCTTTAGGTGTTGTTGGATAAAGAAATAATGTTTTTGCAACTGACAACCATACATCAGATTTACATTTGCCAACGAACACATTACACATTTTTTATATATTAAAACTTATTCAGAACTTATACCTCCAAGATAATAATGAAAATGGGAATATTTTCCAACTCTATCATGCGCTCGTATTGATCCCATGTACCTACTACCCCTTTTGATTAGAACTTAAATGGTCATGTTAATCAAATTAAAGACCTTGGAGTTATTCTAGACCCCACCTTAAGCTTCAACCAACACATACCTATAGCTATCCATAAAGCCATGAAAATGTTAGGATATATATATATATATATATATATATATATATATATATATATATATATATATATTATAAGTCCTTTATTGCTCACTGGTCTGTACACACCTTGAGTATTGTTCTTCTGTCTGGTCTCCACATTATATAAGATAATATCAGGAACATCGAAAATGTCCAACATAACTTTCTCAGATACATAGCATATAAATTCGGAGTTCATTGCAAGTATGAAGTGTTACAGCGGCTCCTGAATATGTCCTCTTTGGAAACTAGAAGAAAACAGAGAGACCTCGACACCAACAAACATTTTATGTCTATTTTATCCTTTAAACTACACATTCAACAGCTGCATTCCAAAAACTTTACGATTAACTAATAGTAACAATGATCTTGAGATTGAAAAAAAGGAACATTCTGCATGAAAATTGAAAAATGTGATTTATTTGTTTCCCTTTTTCAACATGAATACCTCCCAAGAAGTTATCTTGAACGATGAAAAATAGAGACTAAAGTTTGTCTTTCAGCCGCAGATGATTCCACAACAGATTTTATTTTTTATTTATTTATTGATAATACACCTTCCAAACAGAACAAGTTCTGGTATAAGGAAGACAAATATTAAACAATACATCGAACATACCTATTTAAATACAAGTTTTGAATTAACTGATCAAATAATAAAAATAATTCAAGAAGTTTTGTACTATTTTGATACAATTTAATAAACATCATTTCATCAGTAAATCTTCTTTCAAATTTTTGGAAAATGAAATTGTAGTTTTTGAATTTTTTATTTTTTCTGGTGATTTATTAAAAGTTTCTATGGAGATGAAAATTGGATTCGCTTTTCCTTTATTTGAATGAATATTATCCAAGTGAAAGTGATTCAAAATTCTAATATTATGATTATGTAATTTGGAATTTTTTTTATTGGCGTATTACTTTTGAATATTTTTGGCTAATTTGAAAGCAAATTTAGATTTTTCAAATTTAATAAGTTGGTTTAGTGTCATATTATTTGTGCTTTTATACACTTCTAAATATGGTGTGTCCCAAGGTTTGTTAAATATCACTTTTATTGGTTTATTCATCAATCTATAAATAATTTCTTTTTGTTTTTTTCTGCATGATGACCATACTGTAATCATATATCTGATTCGAGAGATGATATGAGCGTTATATATTAACAATTGAATGTTTTTTGTCAGAAATGGTATTCTTCTAACTGCTCCTATAAGAGGAACAATAGAATTTTTAATTTTTTCTCAAAATTTAAATTTTTGTCAATAATCAAATCCAAATATTTGTGTTTATCAACTTCAGTAGTAATTGTTTTGTTTTTAATTTTTATATTTAATTTGATAATTTCAATATTCTTTTGTTTAAATATCAAATAGACGGTTTTATCTGAATTTATAGTTAAATTTAATTCAATTAACCATATTTCAACTTTTTCAATATCTTTTTCCAGATGAGATTTCAAAGTTTGGACATTTTTAGACGTGTGATAGAGTACAGTATCATCTACAAAAGAAAAATGTTTACCAATTAGGTTGATATTCATTATGCTATTCACATAGATCGAATAAAGAATTGGTACCAATATCCTATTCATATTTTTGAACAAAAATCAAGATCTTGAGATATTTAACACCTCCTTGCATCATTTCAGAGCTTTAATATTTTAATGTTGTAATGTTTCAATGTATAGCATATGTTTTATTGATCTTATTATTTCTTGCCGTTTTAAAATTCTAAATTAATCCCTTTAAACTTTAAATTAACACCTTCAAACTCACTTTTAGTTGTAATCTGTATTTCCGAACCTTACATTATTTTTTTGTATCCCTATCATAAACGATCCTGTTTCTTGGGATATTATGAATGAATAAATAAATCGTGAACATTTCATTTTCTTTTAATTAAAATTAAAATTGTAATTTATACTTTAAATGGGCTTGCCTGTGAATAAGTAAATAAATAAATGAAGTCTTCTATGGAATAAAATGCCCTTTTTATAAAAAATGTAAAATCATTGAAATCTTTTTCTTTACCAGGCAAGTTGAGATATGAGATATATTGTTGGCTTAAACTAAAAAAACAACTGTTTTGATATTATTTTTATTTTGTATTTCAGGTTCTTGGACCCAAGGTGGTCAAAGGCCTATCGGAGCACAGGGCGTTGTAGGAGTAGAGAATCCTGGAGCAGGAAGACCAGTCTCGGCCCTCCAGGGTGTCCCTCCACAGCTCTCGGCCCAGGCAGGCCAACAGCAACAACCTTTCCCACCACAAATACGTGGAGTCATGCCTTCTTTTGTGAGTTGTTCTCGGATGTTTATTCATTATCTTTTAAGTTATACTTTGTGACTCCCTGAATGACACTATAGCGGTGGCCCATTCATAAAAATTCATATTTCATTTCCGAGAAATTGAGATTGGTTACACTGTTGTAGTGTCCGACTTCATGGTCAACTTCCGGTCAAAGTGTCAAATACAAATTGACTGGTTGCTGTAAAAAAAGGAATTAATAATTACATTTAGTTTATTTAATATTTTCATCGTTTTTGTGTATATATCACACACAGTGAATATTGTGAAATAAATCCGTTTTGGTAAATGTTAACCTTTTCGATTTTCATGAAACTTTCACAGATGAATGAAAATACTATAAAAACGCTATACAGAAAATATAACTGTGACAGATATTACCTTTAAGTTCCAAAAAAGGGGTTGTTGTGGAACTTCATTCTAGGAAACTTTAAAGTACTACAACTTTTCACATTTATTCAACCATTTCACTATTTTCCTCTCAAATAATAATAATATTGAGTAATTCGAAAAAGGGATAATTTTTTTACCAATCTTTCTATTTAAACAAACCTTATACTTTAATCATAAAACAATATATCTGGCTAAGGTGTCTTATACAGTATTCCCAAATGAATTGACTGATCAGAATTTACCAAACGTAACTTTGGAAAACTGGAGGGAGTAACTTTCATAGATCATTCTAGACACGATGAAATTAAGCCTGCAAACAAAATTTTTGTGAGGAATCGCAATGAAACATTACTACATGATGTTCTAGAATCATGCCCCAGTTATTTACACCACTACGTGTAGCCACTGAACGATCAGATTCTAAGGTTGTGCTATTGAGTTGGGCGTTGCCATGTCAAGACTTATAATTCTCCAACACTTGCTTAAACTTTCTCGTCAACGAATTCCATTCAGTAACTGAACATTCCGATCCTTGTTTATATAATGAAAACCGGTATTATACATTCCAGAATCTAAACTAGTGAAATGAATTTGAAAAATCGTTATGCTTCCTAAGAATTCTGTATAGTTCGTTGCAATGCTGAACGAGCGGCAACACTGTCAATATACGCGTTGGTTGTTGGTTATCATAAGAATTCAATTTTTTTTACAAATTTCTTGTTGACGATCTTCGTCATGTAAGTTATTTGTGGAAATCTTTGTGTTTTGTTGTGTTTTGGATTATATAGTGAAAGAAAAATAGATAGAAATTAATGATGGTGGCAGAACAAATTCAAAATATCAAAAATAAATGCGGATCTGAATACTACTCATACCTTGATAAATTTGAACGGATTGATGTGGGACAATGAAACCAAATTTTTTTTAAGGGTATTACTGATACTACTTTTTGAGAAAAGAAACATTGCAATTACTCGACAGATCGCGCTGAGGACACATTTAATTGAAAATTTTGAAAGGCATAAAAATCGAAATTGAAAAAGAATTGAATTAGCTTTTCAACGATGTGATACTTGACCCCCCATACCATTTAAAATTTTTGAGTTGATGTGCCCGTCAGCGCCCCCTGTCGAGCAATCACCATATTTTTTGTTTCAAAAAGTAGTATCGGTAAAACCGTCGAAATGTTTTTTTTTTCATGTTTCTACGTTGAACCGTTCAAAAGTTAACAGAGACTATTATAAGCCGAACTGTATATAGATATATAATATACAAAAAATTGTACCGCAGAACACCTAGGTTGTATGTCGAGCGTAATATTGAAACGCTCTTCATGTAGGAACTTTATATTGTGTTGAAAAGGGGAACATTCTCCATGAAAATTGAAAAATGAGTTGATGAGTTGATGTGCCCCCAGCGCCCCCTGTCGAGCAATCACCATATTTTTTGTTTCCAAAAATTGTATCGGTAAAAGAAGTGATGGAATGTTAGTAAGGGTCCTGGCCTTGATCTCATTCCTAATAGGTTCCCGAAGAAAAGTGCCTTTTCAGTAAGTAGACTACTGTGGTTAATGTGTAATAAATCTTTGACAGATGGGATTTTTCCTGTCTATTGAAAAAAGTCATTTGTCAAACCTCTTCTCAAATCTGGAAATCCTGCTCTTGTTGAAAATTATATACCTATTACTATTCTCTCTGATATTCCCAAGGTATCAAAATATTTCATGTTATACAGTATCCAGAGGACTGCCTCAAACTCAAAAATAGATTTGTTTGGTGAATAAAATGAGCACAAATCCTCTGAAAGGGCCAGGACCCTTACTGACCATCTAGTGAACACAGACATTCCATCACTTCTGCTATACCAACAGAGAGGCAGTGTGAATTGGTCATCTGATTCTTTAATTATATTTATTTCCAAATAATTTAAAATTGTCACTATTACTGAATTTCATACATATGGAAATAATAAAGACGATATTGTTATAATTATTAGTATCATT
Organism: Chrysolina haemoptera; assembly: GCA_958298965.1. Classification (NCBI taxonomy): domain Eukaryota; kingdom Metazoa; phylum Arthropoda; class Insecta; order Coleoptera; family Chrysomelidae; genus Chrysolina; species Chrysolina haemoptera. The sequence goes on along the minus strand of OY282591.1, from coordinate 22,868,884 downwards.
ATTATCATTATTAATTATCAAAACTTTCAGTTTTATATACAGATGGAAAATAATTAGCAAAGGATCCAACAATGCTCATTTTATCAGTTAGAGTAGAATTATTATAATTCATTGTACTAGGCAAATTTTGACCAATTAGGGACTCAGTATTGTCAATGTAAGTACAATATAGCATTGTCAAGATAACAATAGGCATTGTGACCTCAAATTTTGAAATCCATTTGGCAACGCTGTGTAAGTAACAAAGCACATTAGCACAGACACCTTAACCATGTTATGTTTTTTTATGATTGAAATATGAGGTTTGTTTAAATAGAAGGATTACTAATAAAAATATTTATCCCCTTTTCGAATTACTCAATATTATTTGAGAGAAAACTAGTGAAAATAGTTGAATAAATGTGTGGTTAGTGTGTTGCTGAGAGAGAAAGGATAGTTGTAGTCCTTTGAAGTTTCTTAGAAGGATGTTCTACAACCCCTTTTTTGGAATCTGGAAATGTAATATCTGCCAAAGTTATATTTTCCGCACAAAAATTTCGTTTGCTGTGATGTTTTTATCGTATTTTCATTAATCTGTGAGTTTCAAAGAGGTTGCTGTTTTCTTAACCTTTACCAACATGTTCTTCAGAAGACCGTTTCCAATGTCAAATTCCTTGAAGTACACATCATTTTCAATGAATAAAAACAGAAAACAAAAAAATCCGAAAATGTTCTGTACATGTAAATAGTCCATTTTTATTCAAGGAAAACTGTTGCAACTTTGAAAAAACAATGTTGGCGTAGCTATGTTCACTTTGACATTTTTATGACTGAACTGTGTTTTCCGCGCAAAATCAGAATACATTTTCTTCACGGTTCTGTTTCTAAAAGATATACATATGCTAAATACAGTGTGACGCTAAATTATGGAATAAATTCATTTTTTCTGAATATAAAGATATTTTGAAAAATCTTTGGATACGTCGATTTTCTTTTCTGATGGGCCAATTTTTGAACCCCACCCAAAATATATAGGGTTCAAAAATTGGCCTATCAGAAAAAAAAATGGACCTGTCCAAAGATAATAATGAATTCATTTCATAATTTAGCGTCGCACTGTATATACGGAATCAGGGCGTTGAGCTCTTTCCACTGTAAATTTATAATAAAAAATATTTTATTATTATTATTATTATTATTATTATTATTATTATTATTTTTATTATTTTTTGATTCCTCATTGGTACTTCTCAACCAATTAGTATTCCTACTTGTACTTACGATTACGGTTGTTTGTAGATGTGCAAAGGTAGTAATTTTCAACAAGGACCTGGAACTGGTAATCAGAACCCTCCGACTTTGCCGCCGTCTATTAATGGACGAGGTGGTCGGCCTGCGGATAATCGCCCTCCGCGATTGACAGAAAGAGAAGGCGAAGAGGTGGCACCCAGACCAATCATCAAAGAAGAAGAATTGATCCGAATGGACGAAATTGATAAAGATATGGGATGGGCAGAGTCCGATGAAATAGATTACAAGTGAGTGTTAGTAAAAATATTGGTAGGAGTTGGATATTGTGGAGAAAAACTTTCTGAAGATTCATATTTTGAAAACTGTAGAAATTCACCATATTTACGTCTGATAACTGAGGAATATTACGGTAAAATACACATTGTGAGAGGAAAGGTCAGATTTTTGGGAAATATCCGTTGAAGGTTCAGTTTTCTTAAGACCAATAAATGGAACATAAGTTTCGAGTAAATTCTCCAATAAAAAATTCAAACAGTATGGACTCTTGCAATATTAGCCCAACAATAATTAAAATTGTTAATTATATGAATAATAATTATAATCCAAGCGCTGCAACTAAAATGTTACTACAACCTGAAAATAAATAAATCTAATAGAAATGATTTTTGGTAAAAGGACAGTTTTTGGAGAGCACTTTAAGAGAAAAAGTTGTTCTGCACTAGAGCACCTATGGAAAGTGGGAAAAATTCCCGAGAAAGCTCGGAAAATCAATAACTTGAAAGGGTTTGGAAATTTCGATATAATGTATAGGAACAAACTTAGTGGGGTTTTTAATTGTTTTGCTTTTACACAGGGGATTTGTAAGTACTCTAACCTACCAGCCACCTAGTTCAGGTTGCGCAACTTCAAAGTCCTTTAACTTTTTCATTTCTAGAGATATAATTATTCTTTCACAGTTTGGTTTCATTTTACTTGAATTTTTAAAATTAATCCATAACCAAAAAATGAAAACTTTTCTATTGTTAGAGATATGCAAAATTGGAATTCATTAATTATTTTATTTAATTTTCAGTCAGAAATTGGCATTCAGTGACGAGGAAGGCGAAAGAAGCTCAAAAAGGGATGCGAGAAGGCATCAACAGCACCGAGAACAGAGGGAGGAGCGTGGTGAAGGTCATAATGTTGACAACCAGAGACAGTGGAGTGGCTCACGGTCGAGCACATCGAGAGGACGATCTTCTGAAGAAGAAGACATTTGGATGCAGAGACGCAATCAGACAGACAAGGAAGTTGAGCTTGCGGTGCAAAGGGCGAAGCAACGGAAAGAGGAAGAAGAGAAAAGATTCAGTGAAGAAAGAAAGCAAGCTGCTGACAAAAAGCTTTTGGAACTAGAAGAGAAAATTCAAAAGCGGGATAGAGATAACCATGAGGGGGTTGGCACTATCAATCCCAATACGATACCTGCTAAGCCTATTAACCATGTGGATATTCCGTTGCCAGATTTCCAAAAGGAGAAAGAGCGTGATAAAGGGCCACAGCGAGAAAGAGACATTAGATCACGAACTCCTAATGAAACTGTCGAAGATAAAAATCAATCTGCCAGTCAGGGCAGTTCTTTCAGACAATTGACACAAATCGAAGGGAAGAATTTTCCTAGTAGAAAGCATGCCAAAACATCCGATAGAGATCCAAGGGATAATAGGGATCAAAACGGTCCCATTTTTTCCAAACATTTCAAGGAAGATCTCCCTCCAAGATTCCTCAAGAATCAGAGGAATAACAGCAATTCGAATCTGCAAAGTCATCAACACCAATCACAGCAGCAGCCACAACAGCTGCAGCCGCACCAGACTCACCATCAGCCGCACCAGACTCAACAGCAGCCACAACAGCAGCAGCAGCAGCAGCAACTACACCTGCAGCAGCAACAACATACTCACCAGCAGCAGTCACACCAGCAGCAACAACAGCCTCACCAGCAGCAACAACAACATACTCACCAGCAGCAGTCACACCAGCAGCAACAGCAGCCTCACCAGCAGCAACAACAGCCTCACCACCAACTGCAACCACACCACCTGCAGCAGCAACAACAGCAGCAGCAGAAGCATTCACATCAGCAGCAGTCGCCCCAACAGTATCACCAGCAATCTTTTGATAATCGTTGGTCGTCAAATAACCAAAATAATCTCAAACACCAGTCGAACTCTCAGAATCTGTTACACAACAGGACTGCAGGCCAAGGCAGTCCTGAAGTGGAAAGAGACGAAGAACGTAAAGACTATAGGAGACAGAGTTCGGAAGATAGCTTTAGAGGCTCCTACCATTCCCAAGATAATACCCCAAAACCTGTCCAGGAAACTAGATATCAAGACGAAGTTCGAGAGAATAGACATCAAGGACACCACGAACAGCAGTTTAATCGAAGGGATCATGCGGAAAATAATTGGAAAAAGGAAGTTGAGAAAGCAGATAATATTAAACAAGAGCTTTCGGTCAGGCCGAGCCATGATGACTGGCATGAGAAAAGAGAAAAAATTCGAGATGACAAACCTGATAGGTATGACAGAGATCGACAGAGACCAGATAATCGCGATACTCGTTCCTCACGACATTCTCGTGAATCGGAACCGAGAGATTACATGGGCACTTGGTCTGAGTGTGCATATGAACATCCCTATGAAGAGAAACGTAGAGATCATGGTAGAGAAGATCGGAGAGTTGTTCCGGGACCTATTACGAAAGAACGTATTGAGGCAGATGATATGCGTAACGAAAAGAGAAGTTTAACCCAGCTTAAACGAGGGCAACCAGTAGAGGTTAGATCAGAAATCAAGAAACTAGAGGAAGAACAAAAGAAAGAACCTCAGTTTATCAGTGCTTGGGCAGATGCTATACCTCCGGCAATGGAAGAACTTCAAAGTAAAGCTGTTGAAGAAAGGAAGCATTCTGACTCGCTTAAGTCTGATACTAAACCTTTGGCTGAACAAATGAAGAAGCAGGAGAAAAGTGATGATCACAATTCAAATCGTAATCGACAATATGGTCAGAAAAAAGGTTGGGGTAACATACCCAATGACTACCACACCTCTAAGGGACAGCCTTGGCCAAGAAGACCTTCTAGCCGAGGGCAGAAACCTACCGGTAGGAATGCAGAGTACCATGGGACTGATTCTGATGGGTCTGCTGAAGATCATTCTGCCCAGCAGAAATCTGATGGTCAAAAAATCGAGACAAACGATCAAAAGAGTTCTAATCCAGCTAGAAAGGTGGAAAAGGATGACAAAAATCGTGAGAATCGACAAGAAAAATACGTTAGTGATCAAAGGAAACAGGAAAAGTCTGACAAAAGAGATGCTAGTTATGTACCCAGGGGCGAACCATCTCGACATGGCAGGGGTGGTGGAAACTTCAGAAGTGGACGAATGGGTATGGGTAAGAGAATCGATGGATATGGTCCTCCTCCCACTAAAAGTCCATTCGGAGGACACCCAGATGAAAAGGAAAGGGAAAGAAAAGGTGATGAAGCTAATTCTTCTGAAAACTTAGTTTTTGGGGAAGATAAGGTGAAACAGAATCAACAAGCACTTGCTGCAGGCATTATTGGGAAACGACCCGAGTCAGGACAAAGCAGCGATGATAAATCTAAATCGAGAAATAAACCTGATTTTCATAAAAATAAGCCAAAAGTGGGAGAAAAAGTCTGTGATACAAATTCGGAAACCTCTGATGAAAAAAATAAAGATAATCGTAAAATACAGGGAAAATCTCAGGGTAACAGGCCCATTTCTAATGCAAACCGTGGCAGTAGAAACAACCCTCCCCCACCTCGTTTAGGGGGTGACAGAAGGTATGATTCCAACCGCAGTGATAACATTAGACATGAATCTGGACGCAGTGATAATACCCGGCAAGATACCAACCGTAATGAAAATAGACATGATGGTACACGTAGCGACATTAGAAACGATTCTACCCGCACTGACAACAGGCATGACAACAGTCGCAATGAAGTTAGGCATGATAACAGCCGCAATGAAGTTAGGCATGAGGCTGCTCGCACTGATAATATCCGACAGAACTCTGGTAGTTCTCTGAAGAAGGATGACAAACCAAGTGATCAAAATGCTCATTCAAATGTTGTACCCGATACATCTGCAAAAAGTCATGATGGCAGTCAAGTTGAAGAAAAAGAAGAGAAAGTTTCTGTTAATGGTGATACAGAAGGTTTCCAAGAGGTTAAGAGCAAAAAAGCTGTAAAAGAAAGGCAAAAGTCAGCCGACGACAAAACTCCTAAAGTTATTCCAAAGAGTGATCCTGTGAAAGAAACTATAAAAAATGACCGTGATCGAGATCGTAAAAGCAAAATCAGTCCCGCTACCCAGTTGTTGACCCAACAACAAATACAAAACATTCCTTCTTTAATGGCGACTCCAGTGAACCCCCCTCCTGTTTTGCCGCAAACCAAAAATCAGTTCGATAGGTCTAGGCAGGCAAAACTTCCCCCTCGTTTGCTGAAACTTCAAAAACAGACTATGCACCGGCAACATCAGCAGCAACATCATGGCATGTGTGATATGAATGATATTAATAAAGTTAACCAGAACTTAAACGTGTACGGTTTGAAAGACACTAGTGCTCCCCCTCCACCTGTTCCGACTTGTGCTTGGGACAAACCTTTGGGACCACAGCTGAGGAATATAGAACACGACAATATGCTCGGTGTTTCTATAGAAGGCGTCAAAGGGTTGGAACCAACACATTCTCCCTCGCAAGGAGCCAGTCCCAGTAATGATAAGGTAAGTGTAATTTTCCTGAGCCTCACATCGGACTTTCTGAAATGAAGTTATATCACAAATTTTTTTGTGAAGGGAATCTGCAATTGAATGAATGAATTGTAATTGTAAATATACTTTATTGTCCGAAGATGAAAATCTTGTTGACAAAGCTTAGATAAATGTATAAATAAAATATATAAAATGTTGTACGAAAATAGACAAAGTGCTCATTTATAGAATAAAATTAGTGAGTAAAACAATCAAAACAATTAATCTATTGTCAGATCATCCTCAAAAAATTCCTGAATGAACTTTATTGATAAGGTCAAAAATAAGGGTAGTTTCCACTATGTGGAAATTTAGTATTTCATTACCTCAAATACAAGTGACAAATGGATAATAAAAAAGTTTCCAATATGGTGAAAACTTTCCGAAACTTACTGTATATAAAAACAGTCCGTCAGTATATCCAGAAAATTGTAATTGTAGGGCAAAGAACAACACATTGAAAAACTATATACGCTGCAAAGTCCAAAACAATAATGTCTTATAAAATATGATAAAATATAAGAGTAAAAGGTATACGTTTCTTTTCAAAAAATTGTTGTTGTATAACTCTTGCAGACTATAATAGGGTCTAACACTGAGGAGGTATTTGTTCGAAAATATGAATAGGATATTCATAAAATCTGTTCTGGAATCATCTGCGGCTGAAAGACAAATTTTAGTCGCTATTCTTATTCGTATCAAATAAGGGCCTGCAAGAGTCCCTTTGTTTGACTTTGCACATGTATCTGAGTGCTCTTTTCTGTAAAATAAAAACGGACTATTTGGGTTTTAGCACAAACGTCCCAGAATGGGATTCCATAAATATCTTAAGCTTAAAAACAAATAAAACAATAATCAGTGTAAACTTCACCTTAACCACAAGAACAGTGCCCTCATGTACATTTTTATAACATAACACTACCAGTGTCATTGAATACAAAAAAAGAACAATAGGTAACATATAGGAAAATGAGCAACTTTCTCTTTCCAGATTTTTCAAAAATACTTTGTTAACTTTACCATTTTTTGATAAATATTCCGTTGAAGAGAGCCATCCAATTTAAACATTTTTTTTTGTAACTTAGAAATTTTTGGTGGTCACGACTATTTTCGAAGATACAAGTCCAATTTGTTGTGGATTTTCACCATTTGACAGATCGATTTCTGTTATTAAAAATTCACAAAATATGCCCATTTTTTAATCAAAACACAACACATGCCCTTATTTACTTGTTTTCAGTACCATTCTTCGAAACGTTAACAAATTATGATCAACATTGAATGACTTGATATTTTTTATTCATCAAGTTGGTATCACTTTTATGATCGGTTTTCGTCGGATCTCGTTTACGTTTTAGGTTAGATCCAATCTTTTGATGCAAAAGAAGGGAAAACAACCTAACCTACCCTACCTAACCCAACCTAAGCTAAAACGTAAATAAAAGTAGGTGTTCCCTGCGCTCGCCGGCATTAGGCTCGCTTCGCTCGCCCTTAAGCTCAAATATTTCATTAAAGTTGATTAATTCGAAAAGATGATGTGAGCCGAGATCTCACGAGAGTCGGCGCAAGAATAATATCATAATCATATCACCAACAGTGATAACTAAAAAACACCAAAATTAGTTGGACAATGAAAGTTCTATTATTTATCAACGTTTTGAAGGAGGGTGAATTTTTCAAAAAGTACTGAAAACAAGTAAATAAGGGCGTATGTGGTGTTTTGGTTGAAAAAAGGGCATAGTTTGTGAATTTTTAATAACAGAAATTCGATCTGTCAAATGGTGAAAATCCACAACAAAATGAACCTGTATCTTCGAAAATAGTCGTGACCGCCAAAAATTTCATTTGGATTTTTTGTAGAGTCCGAAATATGTAAGTTGCAAAAAAAATTTTTTATCTCAAATTTGACAGGTTAAATTTTTACTCTTTTTAAGAAAAAATCAGTTGTTCGATCTCATATTTTTTTTACAGATGATGAACAAGCCTGCTCAATTACAAGATAAAGCTCATCTAGATGGCACTACTCCCCCAGTGAACACAATAATTTTTGAAAATACCAATTTCAAGTCTGCACCTGGTGCTCGTGGTGCACGGAATGACAAACCTCGGTCTAAGTTGGATGAAAGCAATATTGACAATACAATTATAAACGCCTTCAACAAACCAACCATGAACGAGTTGTTACAAGGGAAAAACGATAAATCTGACCCAATTCAACTGCCACTGTTCAAAGAAGATACTGCTGATATGAAGCTGGACTTTTTCAGTGCGGATCTTCAGTTTCCTGATGACAAGACATCCAAGAATTTTGTGTCAAAATCCATACATGCTATTACCAGCGGGAATAACACCGTAGACAGTTTGGATTACAAGATAGCATCAGTAAAGAAAGTGTGGGAGACGTCTGAGCAAGAAGGAGAAGACAGCCAAATCAGCTTCGTTGGTGCACAGTTGGATTCCAACGTGTTCAACCAGGGGAAGGACCCTTCGGATGATACCCATGAAGGATATAGTCCTTCACCCAATCAGACCGCCTCGACTACTACAAATGTATGTAAGGTGAGTGTTATTGGAAAAAGAATCCCCATACCAACTCAGTTGTCGTTCTCCTCTCAGGTGAAGCCCACACAGCAGGTATCCGGAAGTGGTCAGACAATCCTGAGTTCATCCGGTCATCCCCAGCATGCAGGCATCGTAGCTCCTGGCTTGATGGGAAATCCACTTTCCCCACCACCGATTCCACCTGTTTTGGGGGCTGGTGTGGGCCTTGGGCCACAGTACACTGCCAATCAACATATTGGGTACCAGGTAGGTGATCCAGGACAGCTTAGTAAGAATCTTTGTATAATTCTAAAGAAGGTGTTTTTCAAAAATTACTTTATTGATTCATTTATCAAACGCTAAATTATATTTTTATTGCCTTTTTTGTACAACAAATACTTCTTTGGCAGATAAACTCCATCATGAATATTTGAATGTATGAATCATTTATCTTGTAAAAATTGTGTTAACGTTTCGTTTTGTGTTATCTGTCTAATTTTCTGCATTTGATGTGAGACATTCTCGGAAATATATTTTTATTACTATAATCAAATGAATGAAAATGAAATGAAATAAAAATAAAAAATTGTTTTATAGACTGGCCTAACGGGAACCACTCAATTTGGTATCTCAGCCATCCCATCTCCTCCAACAGTTCCACTCGTCTATAATTCCAGTCAACAGCAGATACAAGCAGCAGCCGCTCAAACTGCAGGATTATATGGAGCATTCCAACTAGATCAACTGGGCGGTCAGGGCAGATCTCAGTTTTCACAGTACCCCAACTACCACGGACTCGGTCAGACAGCTAACAGTCCATATTCCACCCAAAATGTGTATTTGCCAACAGCACCTCCCCACCCTCCTCCCACGGCGCAGGCGCCGCCAGAACTATACCAGAACATGAATAGTTACAGGTTATCCGCTGCGGCGCAATTTGGGCAAAGTCAGCAACTGAACAATCCCAACACAACAGTGTTGATCAGTTCGACTAGCAATAGTCTTATGTCTCCATCGGTGAAACCCAGCAGTCAACAGATTAGCGCGATAGGTAAGTTTTATTTCACCTTGTTTTATCTGAGCTGATCATAAAAACTCCCTTCCTCATAGGTGCTTACTTATGTAATTTATCACTAGGGACAAAAGCTGGAGGCGTAGGACAAGCCTACCAGCAACAATCGCAGCAAGGCCAACAAGTATTCATGACGTACGATCCTTCTATGCAAGCCAACTATTTGGCCTCTAACGCTGGTGTAATGCAAAGGGGTCCTGTGGCGCCATCTCAGAACAATGTTGTTGCTGGTTTGCAACCTTCGTCCTCGTATTATTCTGGAACTACAGGTACCAAAGTTTTTCCTACTACCTGGAGGTATTGATATTGCGCTTTGGGTTTAAATTGGCTTTATGCACCATTTACTTCTGCAATTGATGGATTTTTGAGTAGTTTTCTACTTAAATAGTCTTGGTGTGGTTATTTCTGTAGTTTATAGTTGTAAGATAAGCTATCACTTTATTGTAACAAAAATTTTTGGACACGTTCTGTGAAAAAGAATATAATTTCTTTTTACGTAAAATGCTTTTTATGTGTGCTGTAACAGATTTTGTATGCCCTTGTGGACCATCATATAGTAGAGCAGTTCTCATGAAAATTTGCAATTGAAATGTTTGTACCACTAGTACACGCTAGCCTGTGTATAAATTTCCCACACAATTATCAAGCATCGAAATGTTCTTTTATAAACTGTTAGTAGAGGTCCCATGTATCATAAAACCACAATAATTAATCCGCTTTAGAGGGACATGGCTTCACCCCTAAAAAAATCACCCCTTTGGTTTATAACGTGTTAACTGCCTCTCTCTCTCTCTAGTTAATAATAATCTTTATTTGATTAAATAGGATATCTTAATATAAACACATTAACATTTCTTCACTAACTATAGACAATAATACAGCACATAGTTATGAATAAATGCTAGCAAAAGCTTCCACTATAGGTTTGTCTCTCTCATTACTTAATGAAATGGATAGGTCTGTTTTAAGAAATCTAAGTAAAAGCATTTGCTTAAGGTTTATTCATTAGACCCAATAAAACAACACTAGCAGTACAAAATAAAATATAAAACATAAAGTATAAAAATAGCAGAGAGACAAATTTAAACTAATAAAATAATTAATAATAATTAAAACTTATGATGTTCATGACAGTCGAATACTCTTATTAGACTAGTTACCAAGTGAGTATACAAAAAAAGTTTTTACGTACATCACATTTACAATCAGATCAGGTAATAGCCATTAAAAATATGACATATTCAAATATTTATCAAATTCAAGGGATTGACCTTAATTTTATACATTTTATACATTGGCTTGGAAAAATCATAATGGTGTCTGGTTATGAATGATTTCAATCACATTCTTCTTGAAGCTATCAATAGATTTAAAATTCTTAATACTGTCAGGGAGTCGATTGTAACTATCAAAGCCTTTGAAAAATAGTGAGTTCCTAGTACTGGTTTTCTTTGTTCTAGCTATATTCAGCACATCATTATTTCTTGTAGGATAATTATGAATATCTCTTCGATGGATGATATAATTATTGAAATATGGTGGAGCAAGATTGTGCAATATTTTGTAAATGAATGGCATTGTTCTCAAGAAAATTTTTTGTTTCACATTCAACCATTGAAGAGATGTCAACATTGAAGTGATGGGTGTATAACGATTGGTTTTCAAAATAATTCTCATACCTCTATTCTGTAATTTTTGTAGTTGGTCCATTTTATTACCATTGAACATATATAAAACTGAGGAACAGTATTCAAAGTGAGGCTGGATTATAGCATTGTACACCGTTATTTTGGTTTGAGTTGATAAGTGTTGAGAAATTCTGCTGAAGAAGAACATTTTCTTTAAAAAAAATTTATAAATGTAATTGAAGTGTTCATCAAAAGTAAGAACATTGTCAATTAGGAAACCCAGATATTTCATTTTTTTTCATTTTGTTTTGGCTCTTGTCAACTGTCGAAAATATCAAAAAAATATTAATTAAAATAAAGAAAGCTTGATACATTTCCTGAAGTAAACTTATCCACTAATGTTTCTGTATAACCTCCAGTTTACGAGAAAATTGATGTTGAAATATCGTGAATATTCCCAATAGAGAGTTGTGCGCGAATTTGTTCATTTAATTTCGCGCACGGCCTATCGATCAAAACTAATTAATTACAGTTATTATTATTATGTTATATATCCTATGACCATTAAAAATGTCAAGGACTGCAAGTATTTTTCATCACCTTCAATATTCACTTCGATTTTTCATCGTAGCTTGCATAGTTTTGAGCAATTTGTTTTTATCGATAGGCCGCGCGCAAATCCATATTGGAAATCTTGACAAAAGTTCAATATCGATGTTCTCGTCAAGTATTGTTTGTATAAAATAGTTGGTAGATAGATAACTTTTTTTTTAGGATTCCTTTTTGTAATAAATACTTGTTTGATATTTTCAACAGTTAACGAGTTATAGGCGAAAACAGGGTTTTTTGACCAAAAGGGTAGTTTGTTAGAGGTGAAGCCATGTCCCCCCAAAACGGATTATTTGTGGGACCTCTTCCAACATTTATGAAGGGAAATTTCCATGCCGATTTAGTAGGTTGATATAATATATATATTTTACTCCAGCAACTGTAATATATTATACAAGTGCAGAGATTACCACTTGAGATGCTGAATAATGTTTAAACAAGAGATGTTTTTCTGGTCATAATTAAATTTTCACTACATTTTTTTTAATAAAAGAAGTTTGCTGTCTAAACGCAACAACGCTGGATATTGCATAGTTACTTACTTTGTTGTGTCATGATCACGCAGAAGACTATCAAAACTCTCAACGCTTCATTGCTGAAACTAGGGAAATATGGAGATATAAATAGCATTTTATTCTTCATAGCACCCTGGAAGAATATGTAAAGTTTATGTATTGTGGTTGTATGTATGTATTTGTCAATTGGCTTTGTATTTTAATGACTTAAAAATTATGAAAAATATGATTTTAAAAGTGAAAAAAATCTTGTTTTAACATTCCACTACCTGAGTGGTGAACATTCTGTACTCAAAATTTAGATTCTTGTCATGCATTTCAATCAGGATAGTTTTCTGAAAGCTGTTTAACTAGGTATTATATATTTATTTAAAACTCACTGCATTTTGTACATTATTAGTCTTAATTTTTAGTGTTTGTGTATTGGCTCTTTGTTGTTACCCTAATTTAAAAAAAATCATAATAAAAGATAACATTAACAGTTCATCAATTTAAAAAAATGCCCCTACATTAGAAAACTAGTACAAAATACGAATCTAATTTTACCAAAGATATGCAGTATTATTTTTATTCAAATCCGGTGATTTTTCTGTTAACATGTTTCTTTTATTTTAGTAGAGTTGTATGAATTATTTACAATACTATAGTACTATATTGTAGTTAGTGTAGTGCAATTTGTAATAAAATACTTATATTTTACTCTTGTGTATTCATTTGCATGATTTTTGTAATCCTCGACACCAATCATATTTTAACATAACCTCTATTGAATGTTCCTTTTTAGGCGGTCAGTCTGGGTACTACCAGCAGGGCAGTTCCACAATGCCTTCTGCTCAACTTGCTCAGCACCAGGCAAACTATGGACTCCAAGGAAACGTTTTTGGTACTCACAACCAGTCGCATACCAACACTGGTATGCAAAACTACAATTCCCATTTTTTGACCACTCCCATGCAAGTAGCTGCGGCAGCGGCATTGAACGCACAGCAATTCAGATCTGGTATGCCGGCTGCCTACATGAAAAGTATGGCTGGTCAGCAGGTCGGAGATCCGACGGGTAGGCCGCAACAGTTGAAAAGTCCCAGCAGTCAAGAAGTTTTGTCCTCGGTTTTCAATTCAGGTTAGTTATATGATATCAATTCCTGTAGAAATAAACCCATTTAAAAATGACGTCTGATTCAGTTTGACAGCGATAAAAATGCCTGTTCCTCAAAAACAGACTTCATCTAGTAAGCGGAAGTCCATTCAATTTCTGTCATGACAGCAATGATTGTTCAGTATTGTTGACACAATATGAAGCGTTTTGGGAAAGTTTCATCTGAACAGATTACAAAAACATTATTAAAATTGTGTTGTTAATAACTGCTCCTTGAAATAACTGTTTCAATCAGAGTGATTATTATTGTGGTGTATTTATATATTGTCGTTGATTTAATCTTGCCAAAAAGCACTCGAACTTTTTTTTTATTGAATAAATTTCTTTCTTCATCTCAAAATTTTTCCATCAGTAATTTCGCGAGGAAAACTGACATGAAAAAATTGCGAGACCGTAGGTCGAGCAATTTTGTCTAATGTCAGCTTTTCGTTGAAGAAAGAAATTTATCCGATAAAAGCTCTTGTGCTTTTACTGTTGAATAAAACTTATATTCCAGTCAACTGAGATCAGTGAAGTTTTAATATTAATGCCCCATTTAATATTAAATTTCATCAATACAATACAGTTTTATCAATGTCTAGACTCAGTTGATTTCCTTCTGATCATTTCTCAATAAAAGAGTGAGATTCACTGATGAGTGATTAATATTGCTTCATCAGCATATGAAATTATTTTTACAGGGTATGTCATTAATATACAGGGTGACCAAGGTTAAACCACCAAACGTTTAATTCGTTTTCGAGATACAGAGTGTCTAAAGTTTTTAGAAACATCAATCAATCAAGCAAAATATCCTTTATTGTCTGAAGATTTACATCTTGTTGTCTTAAAGTCTTGTAAAAATAAATAAAAAAAAGTAAGTAAAAACATAAACACATTTCACATAACAATTAATCTTATAGTCAAAATACAATATATTTAGGAGAGATTCAAACTTTAACCAAAGGGAGAGAAAGAGAACTGTAATTGATTGTTGAATAAATCATGGTCACCAAGTATTATGTTACATTGAATGTGTAAAAGCACACTTAAGAATTTTTTTTTAACATGTACTAAAATTAAAATTTAACTGTGATACAGACAATTGAATACATATTAAATACATACAATTCATAAGAATTTCAATGAATTTGTACAACTTCCTCATACCAGAACTTATTCTGCCTAGAAGTTATTTACTCAATAAATAAATAAATGAGTGAATCGATAAAAAACTCATTCAAACATAGTGAGTTCTATCCTTCAATGAATATTGAAGCTTTTTTCTGAATTTGGCTAGCGATTCTGTAGTTAATTTTTAACACGTGTTAATTTTCATAAGAGTCGGATATTTTCCCAATTAATATTTGAACACTTTAGATAGAACCTATCATAGTTTTATTTATTATATATTATACCGAATTTACATCATTTTTTATTCGGTTCGGATATAATTTTCAAGTTACAAATTAGCGCTCCATGGTCTGAAAGACTTGAAGGTACAACTTTACAAGAGATATTCTCTTCCAGTTTTTTATTCATTACTCGAAAACCTTTTGCATGATTAATAAAAGTTGGCATGATTATTTGCTGTACTGAAAGGCTAATTTTAATGTACTTAGAATTAAAAAAAAAAACTCATTTTCCTATTTGCTTTGACGTGTCTGGAAAACAAACCAAGTTGGGAAACATGCTTACATGGAGAAAAAAAATCTTATTTTCACTTAAAAAACTGATACTGGCGGAATTTTTCTGTTTTGAAGATGATTTTGTTGAACAATTGTTTGTTATCTCTCCTCCAACTTTGCCAGAGCTTGTATTCATTCAAAATATAATGTGTTGATTTCTTTTTTAGGTCCTCAGATCCCATCGCCTAAGTCTAGACAGAACAGTAAACATCCTCCACCGCAGTCCAGTCCAACAGCACAACATAAATATAATTTATATCAAGGAGTAGGACAACAGAATCCAAATGTAGGTGAATTTTCAAAGTTTGATTTTCCTTGAATATTTTTAGCAAATTGAATATGTCTTGGTTTTAGTGAGTCTTTGCTGCCTGTAGCTTATATGCAATATATAATAATGATAACAGTCTTTATTCCACAATTGATAATCATTCATCCCTTAGAAGCATAACAAAAATCCGCCACACATATAATTCAGTTCATAACCCACCAAACGAACTCATGGATGAATTAACAAACCTCAAACCAATTGGAAGCAAACTCTCAGATTTAACACGCAAATTCGTAATACAAAAAACAACAGATTTTATGAATGTCCTATTCATATTTTCGAACTAAAATCAAAACATTGACATCCTTAGACCATACTGTAAGGAACATGGAGAAAGGTGCCAAACAACCCCATAGTACCTAGAAAAAACAAATTGGTAACAATAATGGAAAATTTAAGAGCAAACACCTTTCAGAATAAACTTTTTTTACCACGCTTATTTTAAGTTGAAAAAAAAAAGTCATGGTCAAATCTTTTAACCAATTTTTAGACCACTTCTAATCGTCCGTCCGATTGACTTGAAATTCGACAGGTGCACATAATTCCACTGAGTCTTGTAATTATGATCCGATTCAATTCAAAATTGGTATCTGGGGGTTTTCGGAGGAGAAGATTATGATTCTTCTGTCAAAACTGGAAAATTCAAGATGGCGGATCTATTACGGCGGACGAGTTTTGTAATTATGATCCGATTCTATTCAAAATTAGTATCTGGCAGTTTTCAGGGCCGAAGATTATGATTCTTCTCTCAAAACTGGAAAATTCAAGATGGTGGATCCATTATGGTGGACTAGTAATCATGATCCGATTCTATTCAAGATTGCTATCTGGGAGTTTTCGGGGGCGAGGATTATGATTCTTCTGTCAAAATTGAAAAATTCAATATGATCCAATATGACGAACAACTATCTAGAAATTATTGTGTTGGGATGGTTCTTGATATTCTTACTATGGTTGAAAAGCATGTTAAATATAATAAAATTTGTTACAAATTAAATTAACTTTCATTAATTATCAAATCATTTTTTAATTTTAAAACAGTAAAACAAATTTCAATGTATTTGTTTGAATGTCAAATTAATGAGAATATGTACTACAATTTTTTTTATATCACTCTTTCAGATGCAGAGGTACCCAACTCCAATTCAGAGGCCTGTTAATTTCCAGCAAATGCAACAAAATATATCAATAAATCAAAAACACCGCAGTAACCCTAACAATAAGCCTCCAAATAGATATTATGGAGGACAAAGTGAGTACTAATTTTAATAAAGATTTTATGTTTGATGTTCATGATTGAGAAAGAGTTCTTTATTAACAAATATATTTTTATAATTTTTAATTACAACATGTGTAATGAAATCAGACAAAAGTGTTATCAATTCAAAAGCTTTGTTTCACATTAACGCCATATTTGAAAAAAAAAATGTCAAAGGTAATTGTAAAATTTTATTCTATTGTAATATATGGATTTTTAACGTGAGCTTGTTTTAATTTTTATAATACTTAAAATATCAAAGTAAGTGGTTTCATTTGAACACAACTTTGGAAATTAAAGAAGAATATGTTGAACAATTTTTTTATTCAAGTGATTTGTTTATATAAAGTAAAACTTTGTTTATTAGGGTAATATGAAGGGACTATATGCAGTAGGGGATAAATTTACAACTAATGGGTATGGTACATTCACCATTGCAACAAGTAAAACCTACAAAATTTTATTTATCGATTAATTCAACAAAGAAGTACAAACAAATAATGACAAAATGGCTGAAAAAACCTTTTCTTTGCCCTTTTTCTTGAAATAGGACATGTCATGTTGTTAGAAATCTTATTTATGTTTTTGGTAAAAACGTAAACGTTGAATATCTCGAAAACAGATGAGTTTTGATATAGGACATGTAACATTTTTTGAACACTTGTTGAAAATAAATATCCTAAAAAATATCTGAAAATACTTTACAGTTGGTAGTTGCAAGGTGAAAATTATTAGCCATATTGTTAATTGCCTTTTATGGGAAAAAAAAATTCAAATTTCAATTATTTCGAAAACTACTGACTTTTGTATCAGAACTAAGCATAGAATATTAAAAAATACCGTATTTAGTTTTAGTTACATTACTCACAATTTTTTACACTGAAATATTCACCTCACTAACTAATATCTAATCAACTAATCTGATTTTCAGAACAAACTAGAATGACCCATTTTACAAAATCCAGACATTTATATTAATATTCATTTTTTGCGACTTCCGACAGACGACTTTTAAACCTTTCTGGAATAAAAAAAGCAATAATAACAATAAAAACATTTCTCTATATTTACTCTCTTTGTTTTTTATACTTACAGTTACCTATAAGCAACCTGCGATACTCCGACTTTTTAAGCTAGCAGCTATCTCTATTAAGAAAAGAGTTTCGAAATAGAATCACACAAAACATGAATCGGAACCGACGCGCGGCATTAGAAAGAAGAGGTCATTAGTATGGTTTACGGCTTGATTATTTTTGTACCGGACATTTGTCACTGTCATCTTGACAACCAAGTCAATGCCTAACTTTCTTATGCATTCATTTAAACAAAGAAAAAATCAAACAGCGTTAACAATTATCACTGTAATTTGCTACTAACAAATTATCAGTGTAATTTTGATACTATTGGTCGATTTAAAATATTTTCTCATTACGATTGGATCATATAAAAAATAGTCTCTTATATTGCATGTTATCCCAAATTCAACTAGCACTGCCAGGAAGCCGACGCTCGTTAAACTAGCCCCTTGTTGGTTTGTTGATGTTTCATTTTTACTTGACATGCAATGTTGCCAAACCAACAATTATAATCAAGTTGTATTTCCACAAATCATAACAAGAACACTCCTTAACAGACATGATAACACATCATATCACAAAACACTAATACCAATATCAAAGTAATACCTGTATAAAATCTATTCACGAATAATAACAATCACAAAATAAAAGTTATGTTTACTTCTTCTTTCTTTTGGAACTCTGGTATGTTGTGATATTGTTACATTTACATTGCTAATATCCTCAAGTGCAAAAAAATCCTCAGTCTTCTACCAATTCACTATGAAAATTAGGTCAGTGGATATGAGATGAAGTGGACCACATTGAATTGATTTTTTTTATACATAATATTATATATTCATGTATGCCAACAATCGCGAATATATGCATTTTTACATTCTGAAATTCTGGGTTTTGTAGATGCATTTTGACATATGGTGGCAACTGCGCTAAATCCTGCACCTGTGTGTGAAATCGTGACGCCACTTGTTGTTTTCGGCAAATTTTTTAACTGTTGGAAAATGGCTATGACTTTATTCGTGATTTTGAAAATATGTTGAAAAAAAAAAAAAAAAAATTGTCCACACGCCTATTGATAGTCCGTGACGTGCAGGGTTACTCTAAATTTACTGACTTATTTTCAAATTTCGAATAGAAGGATGGATCGACCACCACACTTATAATGCAAAAAAATGGCTTATATAAACATAACCCTGACAAAACCCAAATAAACATCGAATTCTTCTTATATGTTGGCAACCATGGCACTCTCCTCACCTTACGTCTGGTCACCCGAACTCTCTGAAAGCTGTTTTCCGCGGCAACCCTGTCAGTATATATTGGGAATTCAACATAAGGGATACTCCCTCTGGTGTCGAGTTTTGAAACTATACATAAGTATATTGTAAATATTGTATTCGTTAAAATTACTAAGATTTTGGCAAATGTTTATGTGCATTTCAATTAATCTGTACTATTTATTGATAAGTTGATGGGATTCTGGTACATACACATGGTGAATATTCTGATCATCTTTTGACATAATGTACTTGAGAGTAGTTCAATTTTCACCACTTTGGCGCTGGCATCTAATGTTGAATTCTCAATAGAGTAACCCTGGTGACGTGACGTGGTGAAAATCAAACTAATCTAGTTGACCGCTCGGCGCTCAGACTTTTGGTTGAATTGGCGGGAATTCAGTTCGAAGGTTATAGAAAACCCATTTCGAAAATGTCGACGTTTCGAAACTGTATTGTTTCATCTTCAGGGCTTTGAAGAATAAGGACAAAAACGTACATATTAAAATGGAATTCTTGAGTGAAATTCAGATAAAAACAAAATAAATTATCTAAAATGAAGATCGTTATAAAAGGGCAACGCTTCGAACAATATGCAGAAAAACATCATTGACAAATACATTAAGAGTGGCTCTCCAATTTGAATCGGGGTGAAATAAATAAATACGACATTAAATATCAATACATTCACAGGTTAACGAAACACGTTGACACAGACACATAAATGAACAAACTGAGTTCTCTGAATCGATTCTTGCCAATGCAAAAAAGGCAGTTGAAAGAAATGAGGATAGATGGGAAAAAATCACCTGTTGACGTGAATCAGTATTCATGTTTAATCTTCTCTATCAGATTTAAATAGGATGTGTTACAATTTTCAATATCTTATCTTTTGCCGACACATTTTTCCCCATGTTTTGTTATATGGTCCACTGTCCAATAATTCTAACAGAATCAAAATTGAAACTGTAAGGGATGACTTACAATGTTCGGCAAGACTTGTGGTATTTTTCATTGTTTTTACTGGGATGTGAATATTTGTACAATCCCTATTATGTTCTGTCACCCTTTGTTTCAAATACCTACCTGTTTGTCCGATGTACACGTTGTCACACTCAGCACATGGTATTTTGTAGATAACGCTGGATTTCAGGTCTTTTGGTGTATTGTCTCAAGCATTTTTTCACGAGGCCCAAACCAAATACACCAAAAGACCTGAAGTCCAGCGTTATTTACAAAATATCATGTGCTGAGTGTGTGACAAAGTGTACATAGGTACTTGAAACAAAGGACGACAAAACATAATAGTGAGATTACAGAACAAAGTAGTGAGATTACTGTGATTAGTGTCGAAAATCTATTAATTTGTTTTCAGTATATTCCCATCAGGTTGCATGACAATATTCATTTGTTTCATTTTCATCTCTAGAGTGAAAAACTATCACTTTCATGTAGGGTATCCGGTTAAAAAATTATCATTTTCATATACATAAGTGAAAAAAAATATCAAACTGTGATGAGACATTTTTATTATCGTTAGGTGTGTTTGTTATTTATTGTTAGATCGATTTATACGGGGGTAGGTAAATTCATCGCCAACAGTTTCTCTTCAACAATTCATAACTAAATCATTTAATCGCAAGAAAATTTATTCGTCTGGTTCTGGGGTGTTAGTCTGATCTAACCAGAACGAACTAACCTTACGTAGACATTTCAGTGCGTGGAATGTAGATATTTGAGTGCGTGGAAATTGAACACATACATGACCTAGACGAAAAAATTTCCTTGCGAGTAAATGATGAATTGTTGGCGAAGAATTGTTCGGGGATAAATATTCCTCTTGAAGAATTGCTTTCGATGAATGTACTGGATACCATCATAAATATCTACATGAACTAATTGATTTTACCTATTGTGGAATTGACTTGGCCAATCCTGTAACTGTTTTATTTTTTGGGGTTGTGACTTTTTATGAGTTTTTTTACATTTTATCTTTATATTTTTAATTACTTATTTGTAATACTCTGCATTCTTAAATTTCGAAGTTATTCCTTGGAGTTTTTCAATGAGAATTGAATTAATTCAATAATAAACCACATTTTGATTGATTGAATAATTGAAAATAATATTATGACAACTTATTAAAAATGTTTTCAAACTCTCTTTCAGATCATTCAATGCCAGGTCATAACGAGAAGTCTGATGATAGGAAGATGAATGATGGCAGCGGATTAGGCGGTGGTACTTCGGTGTGTACCACAAAGTCTAGTTTGGGCTCTGGCACGGGAGGCACCGTGAGTGTCGCGTCCGAGAAGGTTAAGGATAACATTAAGGAAGAATCTGCTGCGCTGAAGGATTGAAATTTTAAATAATCTTACTTTAAGTACTAAAAGATTTATATTATATGTACAATATCGAAAGTACATATGAGAAAACAAAAATCTGAAGAGAAATTTGTTCCGAAACTTTTTTATCGTTCAGAGTAGGATGTAGTATATTTATTC
Source organism: Chrysolina haemoptera (assembly GCA_958298965.1). Taxonomy (NCBI): domain Eukaryota; kingdom Metazoa; phylum Arthropoda; class Insecta; order Coleoptera; family Chrysomelidae; genus Chrysolina; species Chrysolina haemoptera. The sequence continues at coordinate 22,847,194 of OY282591.1, read as the reverse complement.
TTATGTTAATTTCTGGTGCTGTCTCTTCAATGACTAAAATAGAGGAGTACGTTTTTCATTGTGAAACTCCTCGCACATCTTCGTGTAAATTATCGTATTTCTTTCAAAGTAAGTAACCCGTAACGTAGTACACTAGTATTAAATATGTGTATTGTCAAAAAGAAGCTACAGTTGTTATTGCTATCAGTTAGGAATGGAAAGGTTGCAGTGAGTAATATTGTAAAAAAAGCACAGAGTTTAATCCCATGGTAGTTCTTGAATTGAAAATTAGCTGGATCTACCGGGAATTCTGTTGTCATGAAGAAACTCTTTTCCCCCTCTTCTTGAATTGTATCTATTCTCTATTTGATTATGAAATGGACTGGGAGTTGAGGATGGGACAGGGTATGTGACATACTTTTTTTATATTCTAAGGTTAGTTTGTATTTTGTCAGGAACGAAATATAAACACATTTGTACGGTAGACAACCTTCTGTAACCTTGTTAAATAGGAGATTGTGTAGGAGCTTAAGAGTTTGGCCTTTTCTACGGATTTTGGTTTTACTGCACAGTCTCATTAGCTCATTTCTAGCGGTGTTGTTGCAATATTAAGGCAAGAATTTGTATAATGTGTTACATTTAGAGTGAGTGATGCGGAAATGAACTTTTTTTTATTCAAACGAACTTAAAAGTTAATTTATGGTGAAATGAAATATGTTGACCCAAAAACTATTCGAGGTGTTTCGTGGAAGTATTACGAAATTTGATGAAAAGACTAGGCCGTTTTCTTTTACAACCGCTATTCTCAACAAATCATCTATTCGAGATATTTAAATCTTCCCAAATGAAAATAAATGGTTTAAATATGATCTTGTAGTGTTTTTTTTGTACAGTGTTTTCAAACTTGGTACTGTTATGAGTATTTCCCATGCTGTGTAATGTAAAACTAATTATACGAATAAGAATGCCAGGTGCATGAAAATAATTCAACTGCCTGATATTTCTTACAATTTTTACGAAGTTTATCAATTAAAATGTTTCCGAATTCCTTTTCGCAAGTCTTAGCACTGTTTTCAAAATATTTGAATTTGATTGTCCCAAGTTTTTCACTATTTTTACGGGTTTTTTCGATTTTGTTTTCGCGAGTTTTCTATACCGACATTTTTTTCGCCGTAATTTTCGATATCCCAAACGGTAGAAAACTTTTCCGAATTTCTACGAATTCTTTGTGACTTTCAGAGGGACAGGGGGTAAATTTGTTTAAATAACATTCTAATTATTATATTTTGGGTACAGTTTATTTTTGTAATTTTTGACGTCCGAAACCGTCAGAATTATTTCCGAATTCTTTCAGGAGGGCTGGGGGGGAGGGTTATTTTAAATTAAATTATTCAGTAATCCAATGTTTTAGTTATTTTTACGGATTTTTTTCGAGAATGGGGTAGGGAGTATAATTTTTTTGAATATATTATTATTTTGCAAACTTGTTTTGAGGAGGGGAGTATGGGCTATAAATATATTTAATCAAATTATCCCATGGTCCTATGTTTTTTACTATTTTTACGGATTTTTCAGATTTCATTTTCGCAATTTTTTTTTTTGAGATAAGGGATTAGGGGAGTATACTTTTTTTTAATTAAATTTTTCTATGGTCCTATGTTTTTCACTATATTTTACAGATTTTTTCGATTTTATTTTTGCGAGTTTTCCCAATTCTTTTTGAGAAGGAAGTGGATCCGATCACCATAATTTAAAATTTTCCCAAACTGACACAATATTTTTCGAATTTCCTCGCATTTTCTATATGGCCGCCTTCGTGGGGACAGGGCGGGGGGTGAACTAAGCTATTACTCACTGTTGAGAGTGTGCGAGTAAAGTGATACTTTTCCACACAAGTACGTAAAAAAATCAGCTGTTCATAAACTGTGCACAAAATAAATTTTTACACACTGTATATTTATGCATTTTTGAAAAATTCAGTATTTTGCTTTGAAATATAATTTGGAAGTCATCATTTGATAATACGACGACAATTCATAACATAAAAATACTTGCTATAACTTGGCAATATAATAACTGTCGAAGAAAAAAAACTTTGTATGAAACACTTTCGTACTTGTGTGTTTGTTGAACTTGGCTGCGCCTCGTCCAACAAACTTTATGCTCATACAAAAAAGTCCTATTTCACAAACTTGTTTCATATAAAGCTATTATTTTATAATTCAGTAAATATGCTAATTTTATTTCCACATTTTGACTTTGGAACAAGTCGTCACACCTTTTTCGCGATTTTATTATTTCAATTCTTCTATTCACTCAGTTCACCCAAAATTCCTCATTTTCAAATAATCGAATAGAAAAAAAACTACTTAGGATATTCCATAAAAGAATATGTTATGGAAGTTTCAAACAGAAAAAGAAAAAATAAGATATGCATAAGATATGACCCGTTTTCATTTTCAAATTGTTATTTTATGACTAGTGTACAGAATTGACTATTCCTATACAGATGTAAATTTGTCTTCAGTGAAAAAAACAGTGGCATGAAAAATTGTGCTGGATTTTCAGTATTGAATAAATAATATAATATTCTTCTGTCATCTAGTTTACTACTTTCCTTCAAACTCAACCTTGTCAATCTAGCCTTGCCTTCAGCTTATCAAATTTCTTTATCTTTGGGTTTGCATAAAAAGAAAAACTCTGTATTTTCACTCAGGGGTGAGAAAGAAAATAAAATTGGCATTCTTTCTGGATCATATTTACTATTGACTGAGCCATATGATTCCATCATATTGGTGAAAAACTATTATATAATATACAGTGATTGAACTTGATATTAGCCTAGACCATCACCATAAAAATAATTTATGGTTTCCAAAGTCGAACAAGTCCATCCTCACTATACGAACATATCAAGTTTTGATGTGGGTGGTGTGAAATACCAATTACATCTTTTTCATGTATCTAGAAGAAAAAGAATGAATAAGTCAGAAAATGAAAATAGAAAAAACCTACATTTAAAGTTCTTTCCAACTTTCCTGAATTGGTGGAGAAGCAATATAAAACCATATCTTCGCCAACACAGTAGATCCAGTCTCCTCTTGGGGAAACAGTTGAACACACAAAGTCACCACCTTCACGTTTACCACTAGCGAAGGATCTTACTATCTGAAAAGGATGCATGTATACAACAATTAGGAGAAACTACAATTTTTCTTACCTGTCCTTGTAAATTGACGAGAACCACCGTATTTGTGCGATTGCATACTACAAAATGTTCTGGATTTTTAGCAAAGTTGTGGATATTATTAACAGTAGTGTCACTCGCTCCAAGAGATTTGAAAGTATTTGTACATTCAGTGGTTTTTATACTCCATACTTTGACAGTACTGTCAGAAGAAGCACTAAAAAAGGAAAATATTAGAAAAAAATAAGTGCATTTTTGACTATACATACATACCTCAGTATATTATGTCCATCTTGTGTGAAAATAACTTCATTTACAAATGAAGTATGACCCCTGAATTCTTTTAAAGTTTTTCCGGATTTCAAACCATGAATTCTGAAAACAAAACATTTTAGGTACACATTTTTGGAAAAATAGTTTTCGAAGTTTGAAGTCAATGATGAATAATTGAATAATAATAGGATAAGATAACTTTATTTGAAAATGGGTATATCCTAATATACAGCAACGATAATAATATTAAACATTAATATAAACATAATTCAAAAATATATCTACAATATTTGTTTATAAGTACTAACTACAACATTTGGTATCATCTTAAATGGCTTAATAAATTCCTTTTAAACAGAATAAGACTGGTAGAAGACTTTACATTTTCAGGTAGACTTTTATGAAGCCAATCTTTAAAATAGGCAATCAGTTTAGAAAATTACAGACCAATATTCATCTCTCCTAGTTTTTCAAAAATATTCGAACTAGTAATGTCGGTGAGAATCGTAGAGTTCATGAGTCAATGTAACTTATTCAGTAGGCTTCAACATGGATACTCACAGGGTAGGTCAACACAAACGGCCATATATCAATTCACACAAAATATAACATGATGGGAGAAAAATTGATAGCTCTCGGTATGTTCTTGGATTTCTCCAAAGCATATGACTGCTTGAATCATCAATCAATGTTAATAAAATTCTCTACAAAAGTTATATTGACTGTAAAACGATTTCTTCAATACTTTTTGAGATATTTGCAAAAAACCGAAGAAGTTATAATTTTATTCACTATTTCTTGTTTAAAAAATTCCACAAATCGATTTTGCTGGGTGAAAACCAGAGTTTTAATTAACAAACTATCTTATAAATACTAGCTATTTGCATATTTTATATGATGGAGGAAAAAGGCTCTATACATATCTCTATTATTGTTCGTGAAAAATATATTCCCATAGACCCAAGATGTGCGACACAATGATTAAATTTGACTTTCGTGATGACGCCGTGAGAGTGCCGCTTACGATTATTCTTATTATTTCATTGTGATATAACAATGTGCCTTAATAAGATTATCACTGTTATTTGAAAGTGATTTATTAATGTTCTATCTCATTGTAGACGTCTGATTAAAAAAAAAAAAAAATTAAAAGTTAGGTTAGGATATTCGTGTTAGTACATTCTGTAGAGTTTATTTGTACTTAAAATAAAATTTCCAACATCTGCTTTTTCCGGAAATGATACCTACTTTCGATTTTCAAATAGGGCACCCTTTATATTATTATTATGATCTTATACTTCATTGTCAAAGATTGATACATCTTGTGGACAAAACAATTATAAAACTAAGTGCCAAAAGGACAAACAATACAAATACACAGAGTATATACATTTTATAAAATCAGAAAACATCTCATTAGGGATTGTGCACGTATTAGACAAAACTCAAAAATAATTATAGGCCTTTCAGAAAACAAAATTGACTCACCATCAACCTCTGAACTGGTCGTTGCTGGGTACCCAGGTAGATCTTCTCTAGTTTTGAAAGGGCCAATGTTGTCTTGAGTGATTATGCACTTGTAAAAAACGGTAATGCGAACGACTTTACGTGAACGCGTGTTTCCACTTTTTAATATCAAAAAAAAGGACTTCTTTCCATGCGAGCACGCTATCTAGCATCTGTCTCAGCCGAAGAGCCGCGCATGCGTGGAGAGATCAATGAAAATGAATTCTGAAAGGCATACTTACACGGTGGCACTAGTAACATTGTACCAAAATTATGAAAATAAAATAATTTATAATATAAAAATTCCCAAGAAGAATCAACAAAAAAGTAATGTATTATTCTGATTACATTGAAATTAAACTAATATTATACATAAACCGCCCACCAAATTACACAGTAATTTATATGTCTGACTGAGAAGGCAATGGACAGATTTTTGCAACAGGACGCTGCAAAATTCCCTTTGCTGTACGCAAAGTAACTACTCTACAAACTTTATCAGAGCCAGTATGAGCCTTCACAACTCTACCTAAAATCCACTTCAACGGTGGAGTTTGATCATTTTTTATTACAACGAGAGTTCCTTCGGCTATTGAAACAGTGTTTGTGTGCCATTTTTGCCGCTGATTTAGAGTATTTAAATATTCTAGATGCCAACGCTTCCAAAAATGTTGATGAAGTCTTTGCAATAGTTGCCATCTAGATAATCTATTCATGTTTAAATGAGACAGGTCAGGATCGGGCAATGCAGTTAAAGGCTCCATGGTCAAGAAATGGCCAGGCGTCAGAGCTGTCAGTTCATTTGGATCAGTACTCAAACTGGTCAAAGGTCTAGAATTTAATAATGCCTCAATTTGAACAAACACGGTGTTCAACTCCTCATAGGTGAGGATCTGATCTCCTATGACTCTCAAGAGGTGACTCTTCACCGACTTTATGCCGGCTTCAAATAGACCTCCAAAATTCGAACCTGTAGGGGGATTGAAATGCCAGTTGAGGTTCAGAGTTTCAGCCGAATTTTTCATTAATTCGAGCAGGTAACGATGCGCACCAACGAAGTTAGTACCATTGTCACTAAATATAGTACTACAGCGACCACGACGTGCTATAAATCGACGGAAGGCCGCTAGAAAAGCTTCTGAAGATAAATCAGAAGCGAGCTCTAAATGTAGAGCTTTCGTTGAGGAGCACACAAATAAGCATAAATAGGCCTTTTGAGATTTGCATCCTCGAGATTTACCAAGGGTTATGGAAAATGGACCACCATAGTCCACGCCAACACACGAGAAAGGTTTCAGTTGGTTGACACGGAGAGACGGTAAGTTTCCCATTATGGGAACAGATGATGAAGGGTTGACGCGAAAACATCTGTAACATTTCGATACAGTATGGCGTATGGCTCTTTTCACAGACAATATCCAGAATTGTTGTAATAAAAGATATTCTAAGGTTCGGGGACCTGGATGTAAATTTTCTCGGTGAAAATGTTCGATGATAAGTTGAGTGAGACGATGCTTTTGCGGTAGAAGAATAGGAAATTTCGCATCAAATGACAATTTGGAATTTACTAATCGACCGCCCACCCTAAGAATACCATGCTCATCGATAAATGGAGATAGTTTTCGTAATGGCTTAGAACAAACTGATTTTGTAGAGACCTTCAAGATATCATCTTTAAAATGTGTGCATTGAACGTGTTTGATGATAATATGAAATGCATGTTCTATCTCATTCAACGAAAGAGAACCAGTGGTTTTCTCCAGCATACGAGAATTATGTATAAAGCGTAAAACCCAAGCAACTTGTCGTTTAATTTTAATCAAGGAGGAAAGTCTGCCTATTATATAATCTAGGACATTTACTTCAACTGTGGTAGTCAAAGTGACAATTTTTTCTTCTCCAGTTACATCTATTACTTTTAGTATATCCGATGAAGGCCAATATTCATGAGATTGATGTAACCAAGGAGGACCTTCCCACCACAAATTATGCACAATGAGTTCGGAAGGTAAAAGTCCACGTGAAGCACAGTCAGCTGGATTATCTTCACCTGGAACAAATCGCCAGGAAAGAGGTGATGTTTTTTCTTGTATAAGGCTAATTCTATTTGCCACGAAGGTCTTGTAACCGTGAGAGCTAGATTTAATCCACCGAATAACAGTTTGCGAGTCTGACCAACAAAAAATATCAGAAAACTTTAGAACATTCTGATAAGTTTTACAAACATAGGCGACTAACCCAGCAAGCAATGTTGCCGCACACAGCTCTAAACGTGGTATCGATATCTGTCGCAAAGGTGCAACCCTTGTCTTTGATATCGAGATACACACTTTATATGAATTTTGTAATTCAAATCGAAAATAAACCATGGCGGCGTAGCCCTTCTGGGAAGCATCACAGAAGCCATGAAGTTGGCAGCCATTGTACTGATCTGGAACTATTCTACGAGGAATTTGTATGGAAGACAAATTCGGTAATTCAGATTGGTATCTACTCCACGAGCTGATAACTTCATCGGTAGGAGTTGCATCCCAATCTAAGCCCAGCGTCCAAATATATTGCATAAGACGCTTGGCGAAAAATATGACAGGTGCCAAAAAACCTAGCGGATCGAAAATCCGCGATAATTCTGACAGGACTGTACGTTTAGTACACTGTCTGTCAAATGGGCGAGTATGATAAGAGAATGAATCCAAATGAGGATTCCACTGCAGTCCAAGAATTTTTATAATGGGATCGTGATCAAATGAAAGAGGCATTTGTCGAAAATCTTCAGGAACGTTACCAAGCAAGGAAGGACTATTACTAGCCCATTTACGGAGTGGGAAGCCACCGCGTTCTAAACAACAGACCAATTCAGTCTGTAATAAAGTGGCCTTACTCAAATCATTCTCACCACTAATAATATCATCAACATAGACATCAGATTGTAAAGCCTGTGCCGCCAAAGGAAAATTTTGCCTTTCATCCATGGCTAGTTGTCGAATAGTTCTATTAGCCAAGTACGGTGAACTAGAAATACCATATACGACAGTATTTAGAGTGAACTCTTGAATAGGGTCAGCCTGAGAAAATCTCCAAAATATTCTTTGGTAATTTCGTTGAGAGGGGGTTAGCAATATTTGTCTAAACATTTGCCTCACATCTGCCGTGAATACAAACTTGTATATTCGGAAGGAGAGAAGAAGAGTGGCAATATCATTCTGCAATTTTGGACCCGTCAATAAAACATCATTTAATGATACACCTAAGTTTGATTTGGCTGAAGCATCAAAGACTACTCTTAGCTTTGTGCTGACAGCATCCGGTTTTTGGACACAATGATGAGGGATAAAGTACGACGAATTTGTATCTGTTAGCGGAACAGCTGGAGACATATGACCCGAATCAATATAATCTTTCATGAAATCTGAGTATTCCTGTTTTAGCTCAGGATTTTTACTTAATTGGCGTTCTAAATGATAGAACCGTCGTAATGCAGCAGAACGCGAGTCTCCAATTTGAGGATTTTGCATTTTAAATGGCAAAGAGACAACGTATCGACCAGAATCATCTCTAGTGACAGTGTCCCGGTAGATTTGTTCACACACCTGGTCATCTTGTGAAGCAAATTCAGGTTTTGGTGGTTCTTCTACTTCCCAAAACCTTCTAAGTGTTTCATCTAGAGAAGGATGTGTAACAGAAAGGTAAGAAGATACCGTTGATGGGTAGCCATTATCAATTTTACCCATCAATACCCAACCGAAAATGGTATTAAGGGCAATGGGTTCATTAACATTTCCCGTTAATTTACCATCTTTTAAAATCAGGGGGAACAAATCCGCGCCTAACAAAATATCTACTTCTCTGTTCACATTGAATTCTTCATCAGCCAATTTTAAATTCGTGATGAATGATATCTTTGTTTTGGAAATTGTTTGTTGTGGCATATTAGTGCAAATATTAGGTAACACAATAGCCTCAAAATGATAAGAGGGTTCGTCAAGACCTTTTGGTCTTATAGTACAACTCGTACGACCGTTACTCATTGAAGGTACTTGACCTATACCTTGAATGGTGGTTCTGAGTTTAGACCTATTAAGACCTAAGCGTTTCAAACATCTTTCAGTAATGAAATTTGTTTGACTCCCTGTATCGAGCAAAACTCTAGCAGATTGGGTGTCTCCATGCACATCAACAATGTCAACTTGAGCGGTTGACAAGAGAACCGTTGATGGAGAAATTGATGTACTACAGTTGCTCGTTAAGGCAGTGTTCACTTCCGGGATAGGCGGAAGCTCAGCTTGCTGAGACGATGCTATTGAAGCATGCTCAGTAGCCACACTGATAGATTCTGCTTCCGGTGTGATATTGTTACTCCCGAAATGAAGGAGCGTATGATGTCTTTTGTCACATAATCTACACGACGTGGATGGACAAGGTTGATTGAGATGCGTACGTAGACAATTTAAACACAGTTTATACTGTTTTGCAAGCAAATGTCTACTGTGAGGAGGTTTATTCAAGAACTGTGAACATTTGTTAATGACATGATTATTTTTACATAGGGGGCAATGTGAATTGATAGACGAGTTCATTTTGTTTGAGACAAGTGAAGTAGTAGCACACGATTTTTTATTATGATTTTTTGAAAACCAATCATTTGGTTTAAATGAGGAAGTTTTAGTAGAACTAGCCTGTACTGAATAACCAACTGATTCTAAGGCCTTGCATTGTTCTGTGAGAAATTGTTTCAATGAAACATAAGATGGGATTTCGACCTTCTCTGAACATGACTTTAACTCAAAACGTGTCTTCGTATTAATATCAAGTTTATCAAACAGAATATTGAATAATGGAAAATCCCAACTGTCAACAGGAAAATTGAGTGCCCTAAGGGCCGACACATTTTCTGTAAAAATATTAACCAATTTTCTAAGGCACTGAACAGTCTCTGTAGCCTTGGGAGCATCTCTGATTTGATTCCAATAGAAGGTAGCTAACAGTTTTTTGTCTTGATATCTGTCAACTAAAGTTTGGAAAGCTATTTCATAATTTTCATCAGCTAAAGTAACACCCTGTACTATATTGAGAGGTTCTTTTGCCAAATTTGTGATTAGGTATTCAAATTTTTCAATATTACTAAGTTGATCATTTGTGTGAACTAGCGTAGTGAATAATCCATAAAAATGTGGCCATGATTTAAAATCACCATCAAAACAAGGCAACTGCAATTTTGGTAATTTGCAGTTCCGAGTTTTCTGAGTTGAAATCATGTTTTCCTCGTTAGCTTTAATCCATTTTTGAATATCATGATTCACTGAGCTCACTGTATAATAATGTTCATCAGCCTCAGTCCTGATCAAATCTTCCTGATCCAACATTCCAGGATCAGATGAAATTGCCGCAACTATTGCATTGTGACTCTGTTCAAAATCATTGAATATATGATCTAATTTACTGCATCTAATTTTCAACTGAGTATGAAGAGTTGGGTCAGAGATAGCATTTTGAGCAAAATGAACAATTTCTTTGAGCCGTTTCAAGGCAATATTACGTGATGCGCGGTGAGCTGCTAGTTGTTCAGTCATTGTCAAAATAGTTGAGAATATTTCAATATATTTTCCAAACTAAAAATGACTGGTAAAAATGACAATTTATTTATGTGAAAAGGATCGCGACTAAAGTGGGCTATAATAAAATGTACACACCCTGTCGGTTATCAAAATATTCTGAATACCTGCTGGTGAAAATGTATGAAAAAACTATGAGCTATAAAGAGTTGTGAATGACTGCAAAAAAAGGTATAAAAACTCGTACAAGCACTGATAAATTGTACCCGGTTAAATACGTTTTTTAAAAGAAAAAAAAACAATGTGTAATCTGGTGGTTTTTAAATATTTCAGACTGATATTTGAAAATTACTTTTATTGTATGAAAGCTGGATGTAATATCCGGCTCGAAGGACCATAATGTGCACGTATTAGACAAAACTCAAAAATAATTATAGGCCTTTCAGAAAACAAAATTGACTCACCATCAACCTCTGAACTGGTCGTTGCTGGGTACCCAGGTAGATCTTCTCTAGTTTTGAAAGGGCCAATGTTGTCTTGAGTGATTATGCACTTGTAAAAAACGGTAATGCGAACGACTTTACGTGAACGCGTGTTTCCACTTTTTAATATCAAAAAAAAGGACTTCTTTCCATGCGAGCACGCTATCTAGCATCTGTCTCAGCCGAAGAGCCGCGCATGCGTGGAGAGATCAATGAAAATGAATTCTGAAAGGCATACTTACACGGTGGCACTAGTAACATTGTACCAAAATTATGAAAATAAAATAATTTATAATATAAAAATTCCCAAGAAGAATCAACAAAAAAGTAATGTATTATTCTGATTACATTGAAATTAAACTAATATTATACAGGGATGATCATGAAGAATCCAACAATAATAGGTTTGATGGTGTTACCTCCAATGACTACGAAGATATCGCCATTTATTTTATTCATAAGTTCAATGAGTGGGAGAGAGTTGGATGGCCCAATCAGAAAAACTTTCTCTCTCCTACTCATTGAGCTAATGGACAAAATAAATGGTAGTCATTGGAGATATATCTATAATCGCCTTTGAATTAAAAATATTGTTTCAATAGAGAATAGATTTTACAAACTGGAAGTCCATAGCTTGGACATAAATGGTAAGTGAATTAAATGCTGATAAGAGAGTTTTCATACCAACAAATTTTTTTTTTCAATTATCTGATTAAAACAAAAAAAATTAAGAATTTAAAAACAAAAATTCGAGTTTATATAAATCTTCTGAATCAAAAGTTTTTAACCACTCCTCAAGTGTGGTGAAAATATGCACTCAATACTTGATTGTTTCAAACTTATTTATTCATACCTTATCGTGTGGTCGAAAGAAGCACTCAGTACTTGACTGTTATCTCTGGAAAACTGCAAACACGTTATACCTTTGGAGTGAGCTTTTTCAATTTTACGCAAACATTGTCCCGAAGTAATTCGCCATACTTTCACACGTCCTGCTTGAGATCCTGTCACCAACATTTCACTATCTCTTGAGAAAGCCATACATAAAACTGCATGTTCCATCATCATGAACGTTTCCTAAAAACAATTAAGTGTAGTCTACAAATTACGTTTTAATACGTGAAAATCAGTAAAATTTTACTCAGAAGCAAACATATTCTCATTTGAAAATAACATTTGTCTAATAATAGTTTGTTAAATTTCTGAGCCTTACTGTTTATTTAACTGTTTCTGGGCAATGAATAGTCCTGAAAGCTCAGTAGCACAATATTCCAACTAATATGAGGGTCCCAAAATATATATTCAACACATCAGATTTATCCAAGAAATGTTCCAGCTGTTTAATAGCATAAAACGCTGGAGTCAGCTTAAATGAAAAATCTGCCATATGTGTCCAGGTGAGTTTCTTATCCAAGGAAGTGCTCGAGAACCTCACTTCATTTCTCACTTGAATCCTGTTAGATATACATACATTTCTACTAAAATCTTTTCTGATGAATGATAATATGTGATGAAAGTTTGTTATGACAGCTACTGAAAACGTACTTATTTTCTTTCGGTGCCAATTCATTTCAATTTTTTAAGCTACTGTTTCAGTAGCATCAGACTGATAATAGTCGCTAATATGCTCTATCAAGTCATGATGAAAAAATATTAAGGGTTAGAGGACAGAGCTTCGCAGGATACTTATTTCTGTATCATAAAAACTCTTTAGTCTGCTAGTTTCTACAAATAAGGCACCATCATACTTCTATAATAAGATATTTCTGTAATATTTTAACCTGAATTGGGCTTGCCCGTTTAAATAAATAAATAAATAAGTAACTCATGATAGCAATATTAGATTTAAAATGTTTTGACACCATCCAGATTTGATTTCGCGATTTTCAACCAGTACTTCAACTTTCAGATCTGTAAATACCACAACTTCTTTTGGTCCAAGTTGCTTGGAATATGTTGCAACTGTCTGGGACCCGAGAAAATAGCTATTTATGATACAAGTTCATGAAGTAGGATTTTTTTTGTATGAGCGTAAAGTTACAAAAAATAATATTTTATTATAAAATATCGCACTATTAAATTCACTGCGAGTTCTTCCTATACCAGATAAGTGTTGCATCTGAAAAATATCTCATTTATTTATTACCAACGTTCGATTTATTATAAATAAAATAATAATGATAATAATGATAATAATTTTTTACAAACACTACTGTAGATATATTGCCCGAATTTCTAAAATTTTCACAAATTTCCCAGGTATTGAAGAAAGAAGCATGAATTAAATTGAATTTTTTTTATATTTTGAGCTGTTTTTGAATTTAAGTATAATGAAATTGATTCACTTTGGTTGGTATAAATGAAAGGAAAATAAAATGTAGCGAACTATAAGAACTTGGTTGTGTTCTACCCTATTATTTCAATGCTACTATTCTACATATTCTTAAAATTATTACCTGAGCTTGGTACTTCAAATCCTTTCTTATTTTTCCAGTTGTAAAATTCCAGACTTCAATAATACCATCAACACTTCCTGTGATAAGATACTGTCCATCGGGAGAAAACCTAGCACACTCCACATGAGACTTCTGCCCAAATTTGATCTGCTTCGCCATTTGTGTGGGAAATGTCTCTTCTTCCTGTTCCCTGACAGCAGCTTTTCCCCTGAACAAATCAATAGTTGTTCCAGGGGGCAGCAAACCTTGATGCTGTTGCCATTTCAGTGCCTGTCCAAGTAGAGCTAGTAGACGAGACGAAGGTACAACAGACACTTCTCCTGACAGAGCATGAGCTATGGCAGCACGTCTTTTTTCTTTACTACTTCCATCAGGATAGGCCTCTCGGGGGTCAAAATATGATCGAGCCAGCAAGTTTTCTGAAAATTTATTGAAGACAAAGTTCAATAAAAATAATTATTTCTCCAAGAGTCAATATATTAGAACTAAACCACGACCAGCGACTTAGTATGACATGAGAAGGAATATTCACCTAAATGTATATATCTTTCTGGCTCGTTTTGCTTCAACATTATCATAGGATCTGTTTGCCTTAGTAAAGATCTCGCTGCACCCAATTCTCGAAGTTCGATCAACTCCAATACAATCTGTTCATATAAATCTATAAGCTTCTTGTCAGGAAGCTTCAATGACTGTATAGCTTTTAAAACTGTATCCCAATGTCCATTGTTTATATCAGCACAGAATCCATCAACACTATCCACAGTGTTGAGTGTAACACCTGTTTCTTCCTGAAATTGTCAAATTATATCCCCTATAAAATAACAAGAGATAATTACCTGTAGAGTGTGTAGGGTTCTGAATAAATTGGATTCCTTCAGATATTGCTGAATTAAACGAATAACGCTGAAAGCGAAAGAATAATTCTATTATACATATATCAACTAAATATGACGGGTACTCACTCTGCTGATTCAATTTCTATCGACATGTTTTGCCTAATGTATAAACTATTCTATTTTAGTTCAAACCTTTATTTATTCTTATGATTTCTCTAATCTTTTTGAAATATTTTTAAAATATATTTACTGAAAGTCTGAAAACCATAACATAACCAAAAACCGGTCATTTATTTACCATTGTCGCCAATGACACCAATGCCCAATGGCCAAGTTGCCATTGAATGCCAAGGTTTCAAAAATAAATTCCCTACTCTTTTAAGGAGCACCGAAATCCCAAACAAAAATCCTTAAACTGCGTATGCGCCCAGTAGTATTGGGGCGTGATTGGTCACCGTCATGACGAGACGTTTATTGGTAATAAATTTTATTTTTAAATGTTGGAAACACTGATTTATGTCAATTATAATCATGTCATCTGTCAACTTCAACGGATTTTTTTGCTTTTGAAATTGGGGATATTCCATAATTTATTAACTACATATATGATATATATGATATTTATTAACACATATATGATTTGGTGTAATCTTCCAAAAACAAAAATCCAACAAAAGGAAGAAGAAGAAGAAGAAGAACAAGTTGTAGGGGTTCCACTAGTGCCAACTGCCAGGTGAAGCATTTTTGGTTATGTTGTCGTTTTGGTCAAGTGTCAAGTGTCTAAGCACAGCTAATGTCACTTATGTGTTTATTAAGCTGTGGTCTAAGAATTTAAATAAAAAAAAATAGACAAAATTATTAAAAATATGTATATGAATATATACTTCGATCCTATTTACCGGGCTGTGATATGAAATATACTGCCTAGTGCACAGTGTATATTAGACGTGTCGCTAATTTCAAATAAATAAAAAATTAGGGTATTCCTAAAAAGTGTTGATCTTCCCTTCAGAGTAATATTGCTCTGAGATCTTCCCTATAAAATGTCGCAAATAAGTACGAAAGAAAAATTATTATATATAATTGATGATATGGAGTTGATATCCAAGTGAGTTTTTCAAATATCTCCTGCTCTTTCTGCAAATGTTAACGGCCAGTTTTTCTAATAGGTATCACAATTTTTTTTAGAGAAATAATTGAAAATGCAATTGCTCCAAAAAGTTCTAAACTATCTGGTCCCGAATATGCCCAACTTACCGATCTTCTAGTGGCGAAAGATAAGGAACTGAAAGAAACTTTACAATTAGCAACTGAGCAAGCTCATATAAACAAAAAGTTAGATATTTTGAAGGCAGAGGTTGAACGTCAAGACCAAGATATCAATCATTTACAAAAACAGCTGAAAGAAGCTGAACAAATCCTATCTACAGCCATATACCAAGCAAACCAAAAACTACAATCTATTGCCAGAGCAAACCGCAAGCCTGTATCTTCGGAAGAGCTTATTAAATTTGCTCATAGGATTAGTGCCTCGAATGCCATTTGTGCACCTCTGACTTGGCAGCAAGGCGATCCACGTAGACCTTATCCTACAGATATTGAAATGAGACTGGGTTTACTTGGACGGCTTGGTGATCCTATGAATGGACATTTGTTGGCACAACAAAATAATATGTCTGACTTGCACAGACCCGGACACCCAGGTGGTAAGTCACATATCTATTTGACTATATTTTTGTGTAATATAATTAAAATCTTTATTTATTTCATGTTTGATACATCATAAACAATTAAAACCTTAGCTACCGTAACTATAAACATGTTCATAACTGCCTTGGGAGTTATATTAAGCAGTTGTAGATCTTCAACTCCCTCTAATGTTTTCACAAAAACCGACAATTTTCGAATTTTCGACTGGAATTATTTCCCGAATTGCAAGGAAAGAAGTAGTACTACGGCACGAACTTTCTCCGCCTCTTGCACAAAACGCCTGAAATCTCAATTCTCTCCAAGCTTTCATTTGTGTTAACAAATCAATAAATTTGATAAATATTTACAAACTTGTCAGTTGATATATCCATGGCCAACCTAATTTTTAAACATCTTTCGTTTTATTCTAAAAACCAACAAAATTTGGTATTCGTATTTCATTTAGTATGAAATAAATTATTTTATGACAGAATATGAACCTTAGTTATGCAAATATCAAGTTTTAGTACAAGGGCCAAAGGGAGCTCGACCTTAACCCATCAGTTATCCGGATGAAACATACTTTTTATGAAGTTTCATAAATAGATGAATAGGCCTATAATGGCTTGCCTATCAAAATTTGGTAATGGTTATATATAGTGAGTTTAAAAAAATTGCACCATATGAAAAAAATTCTTTATTATCTATTTTTGGGAAATGTTGTTTGTGATGAAAATTAATGCATTACATGTTTTTTACATATGCGTTGTCAAAATTTAAAATAACAGTATACAGGGGAGAAGAAAAAATAAGAATTTTGATCAGGTGTAAACTACCCATTATTTTTGACATTACCCAAAAAGTTTATGCAAGAAGTTGTTTAGAATTGAAAACAATATTTAAAGTTGGAATCACTGCCAGGGTAGTTTACTCTTGATCAAAAATCAATTTTCTCTCCTGTACACCTTTGGAAATTTATAATTTTGATAACTCAAAAACATGTATTTTGCAATGCACCAATTTTAATGGAGTATAAAATTTTCTGATAAATCGATAATAAAAAAGTTTTCCATAGTGCTAGCTTGGAGTGCACACCAGCCACCCGAGGTGGTGCTG
This sequence comes from Chrysolina haemoptera, assembly GCA_958298965.1. Classification (NCBI taxonomy): domain Eukaryota; kingdom Metazoa; phylum Arthropoda; class Insecta; order Coleoptera; family Chrysomelidae; genus Chrysolina; species Chrysolina haemoptera. The sequence continues at coordinate 22,830,115 of OY282591.1, read as the reverse complement.
TAGGTTTTCCTGCAGCTGAAAAGTGAATACGCCACCAAAAATCAGTAAGTCGCCCCGGAGCGCCACGGCAAATAATAATAATAGCCGTCCTCTACCTGCACAGGCCATGCCTTTGGGTACACTCTACGAGTGTTTATGAGGGAGTATTATTATTATATTATATGGTGCAAATTTTTGAAACTCACTATATGTATAGTGAGTATATAGCCATAACCACATTTTGATAGGCAAGCCATTTTAGGCGTATTTATCTCTTTATGAAACTTCATAAAAAGTATGTTTTATTCAGTTAACAGATGGGTGAAGGTCGACCTTTCTTCTTCTCTTAGATTATTTGAAGGGTACAGTGGGAAAAACAGTTTTTTGTCTCTAACATTATATTTATGGTACTGTACAGAGACATCGAATCTACCCTATCCATAGAGTAAGTATATCTGTAAAGTACCCAGCAGAGAGTTGTTTGATCTGATTACTTTGTGTCACAATAAAATTGTTAATCAAAATTTTCGAGGAAAAATATAGATCAGTATATTTTTTTCTTAGAAAATAACAGAAATAATATTATTAATAAGAAAATTCCATAGTTGAAAAAATATTTCAATAAATCTCTACAAAACTGAGTTCTTTAAGAATTTTTGTGTAGGGACAATAAATGTTATTTGTGACAAAAAAAATTGCTCTTGCTTTTTGGCATTCTTTAATATTCATAGGAATAAACCAAACCAATTTGAAAATTATAACTAAAAATTACTTCACAGAGTCTGAATGTGTTGGCACATATAAGTAGGATGTTGTTATATTATTCTTTGAAGAGGAACTCTTCAATTTGCAAATATTACATAATCATCAAAAGTACAACCTTCTTTCACACAAGGGAGGGTTATTGAATCTTTTGAATAGTAGTATCAAGTGGATGTGTCATAGATTCAGCTCTTTAGTACCAATATGACATTGGTATAACATTAGTATTATTTTAACATTTATAACATGATGGTGAAATTGTTCTAAAAACAAACATTATCAAATTCATCATTGAAAAATATTCAATTCCAATATCTTTGAGTATGATAATGAATAATGTTTTTGTTGTATGAAACTTGAATCATTATTCATACATATGCTTGAGTTCACATTGCTTGTGGTGTTGATGATTACTTAGTGGCTAAAAGATTTTAACTATATTCTGAATAAAACTTCATTAAAGCATTATATTTCATTTCATTTTCTCATAAAAAATGAACATTCCAAATATGACAGGGGATATGTTTTGATAACTTTTGTTAACGTTTTGAAATCAGCAAAATATTTGTTTTTCAGAAATTCCTGCGACACAACAAAACCAATTTGCTTGGCATCCAACAGGCGAGATGCACATAAGTGTTGGACAAGGTACTGTTCCCATGGATACCAGGAACCACAAGCAAGAAAATGAAGATGTGGAGGTGATGTCAACTGATTCCAGTAGTAGTTCTTCCAGTGATTCTCAATAGCCCTATAAGTTCAAAATTTAAGCGTACAAATATTTCTGATGTTCAGTATTGTTTTATACAGTTTTATGTATCACTTAGTACTCATTAATTTAATAAAAATTCATAATAATCGTAAATTTAAGACAATTAACGCCAATACATCAAAATCTAATATTTTCCTCATAACCTGTGTGAATACAGCAGCAGGATATAGCAGAACAAATTTCTAGACTCGCCTGAACGCAGACACTAGTAGCTCTCCTCTACAGTTTCATTCTTCACTTCTCTAAAAAAATATATGGAATATATTGTACTTATAAACTCAAATCCTGTTTGGTAAATTCTACAGGCTATATGCATCGGGGATCATCTCCCGAGGTGATAAGTTCCAAAGTTTTGACGTTCGTTGGAAGAATAAGCCTGGAAAGAAGATGTTTAACATGTCTCTAAAGGGCCATTCATAGAACACATTTTTTTAAAATAATTGATATAATAATTGACATAATGGCCTCTAGTTTGTAGAGAATACACCTACAATTACAATAATAAAAATTTGTAGGGAAATATTTGGTATATTTTAATATCAGGGTTATTCATTTTGGACAATGGTAACACTTTCGACTCACGAGCTTTTTGAAATTTCTTAAAATCATATGGATTACATTCTCAGTTCATCTTGAATGTATTGTAAAACTAAATTAGATTATAAATAATCGGCAAGTATCCAACAGCCCCATACGACTGCCGAATCACCTCTGCCCAACACCTGGCAAAGTTTTTCTGTAAAGAACACACTTATCAAATGCTTGCTGTAACAACTAACAACTGTTGATATTTCGGTAGTCACGCGAAATTTTTAAATATCTGTGGGCGCTGCGGACTCCAGCACCGCAATCTAAAACAGTTGTTTTCGGCTGTTGTGATGTAAGATAATTATTATAATAAAAACACCAATTGCCCTAACAATATGAGGACATCCCATTTACGTCCAATCTAAAAAAAGTCGTTTTCTGCTGTTGTGATGTAAGATTTCAACAATTATGATAATAAAAACACCAATTGCCCTAACAATATGGGGACATCCCAAGTACGGCCCTTTTATGTCCCAAAGTGAACCTTCGGTACAAGCACATGTTTGGGACTTCACATGGATGTCCCGTAAACGAAATCCGGTGGATGCCGTAGCTGGTACATCCCCGGGACGATCCATATGGATGTCATTGGTACCAAATTTATCGTGCGACATTCCATATTGGTCATTTAGGTGGCCAGCGGATGTCCGTGGTACGTCCCTACTAGTCGAAATGTGGGATGTCCATGAGATGTCTATAGGATGTGAGGTGAGTAAGAATGAATTCATAAAATACTGTTTCACAAAATTAATGTATTATGAGTGGTAAAGAGGTTCTGGTGCTTCTTCCAAATCGGATTGTTAACGTTCTTACATATGTCGTTCTAGCCCATCCTGTTCATGAGACAAAAAATACGTACCATTCTGATATACAGGGTATCCCAGAATGAAGAGGACTAATCAACTCCGTTTTGAGGCTCAAAGTTCCAATAAACATATACTCTATTATTACCCGAATTACAGCGTGTTGAAAGTGACAAAAAAATGTTTTCCATCATAACGGCTCTACTTTTTTTAATGAAATTTGGTATGTCACTTGATCTTTTATCCAGTTCACACAAACATCTTTGAGATTTCATGTCTCATGTCATGGCATTAGTTTGAAAAAAAGTAGCTAATGTGTAGATATCAGTTTGTGAAACTTTCTAGCACTCATAGTTGCGATTATATGAAAGTTTGGTGTGTTTTGACAAATAAGATTTGCTTTGTGGCATGGATGCAGATCTGCAAATGCAATTAAAATTTTAATTTTTTTGAGTATTGAGTGTACTGAATATATTGATATTATTAATAATGGATTGTTTAACAATCATTTTCAAATTCATGAAATATCAAAATTTAAAATAAAAATTGCATACTGTGAGTGATGAATCGAAGGGAATGGACAGATAACATAAGGGACAAACCTGGAGAGAGGATCTGGTACAAGGACGGATCCAAAACCGGGGAAGGAACTGGTGCTGGAATGTACAGTGAGGGGAGAAACTCCCAAATAAGCATCTCACTAGGAACAAAGACCTCCGTATTCCAAGCAGAGATGTACGCCATCTTGCAATGCGTGAGAGAAATCAATATAATGGAAATGCACAATGCACGGATCAAAATAGGCACGGACAGCCAAGCGTCACTGAAGGCCCTCATGAATCCGAAAGAGACATCAAGACTGGTGTGGGAATGCCGAGAAGAACTCAGTGTTCTCACAGAACACAACAAATTAACTTTCATGTGGGTTCCAGGACACTGTAGAATCGAGGGCAATGAAAAAGCTGATGAGCTAGCCATAGTGGGCTCATCAACCCCATACATTGGTCCAGAACCAGCACTCGGGATCAATAAATCCGACATTCGAGGATGCATTCGGGACTGGGTCAAGCGAAAACAAAAGGAGAGATGGAACGAAGCCCCTCTCATGCACCAAGGGAAAACATTCATTGAAGGACCGTCAAAGCACAGAACTGAATAAACATGAAACTTTTATGCAATATTTTAAAAGTACTGTAGTTGCAGATAATCGAAACCTTTTTTAGAAACATTTCTGAAATATTACAAGACAGGTTATTATGATATATCCAGAAACAGTTCATATTTATATAAATTTTGAATACCTAATTGAAACATTTCAAAGTACCTCCAACTGAGAATAATCGAAATGAAGATCACACTAGCAGAATGTTAAGATTTATTTCAACGAATGAGCTGGCTTGCCTCTATAACTGGAAGGGTAACGATAACAAGGTTTCCAAGGACACACATGTAATTCAACTAATTTATGGTATAGTCATACAATTATGTGCCAAATTTCATAATTATATTGTTTGATTTTTGCAGTTGCTGTCAAAAAAGAGTTTGGAGCGGCATCCAAATAGTAAATTCTACAAAAGACTGGTGGGAGTTTGTGAAGAAACCTATGAATGACGTCATCAAGTCATATAACAAAAAAGAATAATTGATTGATATTAATAATAAATATTTTCATCGATACAAACGATAACTTTTTACATTTCGAATCTCTTACAAGTGATCTTTGTTATCCTCTCTGAATAACGCAATCTATATAAGTTCTTCTTTATATTTTATTTCTATTTTTATTTTTGACTATTATATCTATTTGTTTCATATTGGGGATTTCTGTGGACTGTAGAGTTCATTGGGTCTAATGCAAGACCCATACACACCTTTTCCAACGAAAAACTGGAGGTCTCGCGTTTTGAGTTTTCTAGGGGGCTTTTTCGAACATGACACGAACGACGACGTGTTGATTGAGAGCAGTGTTGCTCCTTGATTGTTTTTTTTGGTGCGTTATTTCTCAGTTAAATAGTGCACATCTGATGTCAAAGGTGCACATTTTTTGTAATAGATTTTTATTAGTACTATTACATATTACCTAACTTTCTACGCATGCGCAGGAAACATTCACATGGTGCGTGGCACTGCTCTCTGTCCTCTGTCTTTAATTTGTGACAGGTGACAGTGATGACAGACTGCTCAAAGAATAAGGCGGATTAGGATTTCCATTAATGCGTGATGCAACTATGCAAGTCACGTTTAAATGAACTATAAAGTGTTTACTAGATTTACGTTTAAATATCAATATCCTTTTGTCAATATTTGATACATACCTTTTTAAAGATCTTAGAAATAGGTATTGTTTGCAAAAAATGAATACTAAAACATTTCGAACAAACTTATATTTCAATGAATGTGAATCAAATACAGTTGAAACCTATGAATAAATAAAAAAAAACAATATATAATGAAATGAATAAATATGCAACAAAAAATTAAACTCTGGATAAAATAAATTACCAAAAAACGGAATTTACATAAGTATGTTAAAACGTATGTTAATCTGTATGGATCTTCAGAATTTATGGTTTCTAAAAAACTTGGGGTATAATTTTGCAATATTTTATTAGGGCGCCATTATAGTGATCCTCCAGGTAGCATTTTCATCTTATCTTTCACTCTTAAGATGGCAGAACACGTTTCTCAATAATAACTGACATTCGACAGAATTTATATTTCTTCTTCTTCTCAACATTGTTGTAGTACAATACATTTTGGATTTGATTGCCATTTTCAATGAAAATGAAAAGGTGCACTTTTTGGAAGAAATAAGGAAAGTGGTGCCGACGTGCGCAATTAGTTCAAAAAGGGCGTCAAATTGCACGATCGTGCAGCCAGGAACAACACTGATTGAGAGTTGTTGGTCTCCCGCTGCATGGTGGCAAGCGCGCGCACCTCGAGCTCAGGAATACACAGTCGGGTTCGCGAATAGGGGAAGAGGGGAAATCTCAGACAAACACAAATAATTATATATATATACAAATTTTACAAAAAGGGAGGTGAAGACGGAACACTATTCCTTGTTAAAAAATATGTGTTTTTATGCTCACCTTTTCAATGCAGAAAAACTAGATCACCCTGAATATAGATTTAATACTGGCAAAGTTCATTAAATGTACTGTATTTGAGTTTTTGTAACGTTCATAGAACGTTTCAGAATGGTTATGACAAAGGTTGATCCATAGTAAAAATGGATATGTATGTTTCTTCATCCTAGTTCAAGTGAAGTTGTAACGTTTAATACAATACAAAACAAACAATAATAAGATAAACAAGATATAAATAATCATCGTTGATTCAACTAAGAATATCAACGTTACCAACGTACTGAAATTCTATTAATTTTGGTGGTATTCCTGAATCAACATATCGTTTACAATTCGTATTTCAACAACGTATTAACTTCGAAACGAAAACACATCGTTACACTGAAGTCGAATTTATATGAATAAAAAACGTTTAAATCTCGTAAAAAGGTAAAGTTACATTGAAACCGAATTATAACGTTATATGTCAGTAGAATTTTCATTGCAATAAGAACGTTTGCAACGTGTAAATAACGTTGAATCAACGTGAAGAGGTAACGTTACCATAAAACCAGAAAACTTTTTCTTAATTATCCTGAAAATTCATACTTGGCAACTTTTGATAGCTATTAAAATACTTGTAAGTTTGGAAACATGGGGCACTTATAGAGGGTTACAATTGCGGGGAGTAAACAGTAAAAAATTGGTCGGCAACGACTATCGTTATTAAACGATCTTCCAAAAGAACTCCGAGCTTTGTGAATCTAACTGAATAATTGTGAAAAAGAAGTTTGTGAAAATCAGGGACAAAAAAAATAAACACTATAATACTATAATAAACTACCCGTACTCATTGTGCTCATAATTAAATATAAGAAACACATCAAATACTTACCAAATATGTATAAAAGATACAAACTACTGCTACAATTGCTCCAACTAGATGAATGTTGATTCCACTCACTGAAAGGATATCAGAAGGATTCAGATATAGTATTTAGAGTATTCTCCTACGACCTATCGCATTGTACAGTTTTACGGAAAGTGGTTCTCATCCACGAGCGAAGTGGTCGTGGTGTTAAAAGCGTTTGCTTCCACACAGACAGCTCGGGCTCGATCCCCACAGAGCTAAAGTGGTTCGGAAGCCACAAGCTCTATACTTTGATCATGACAAATGTTGTATCGTTCTTACCTTGGTTCAATGCTAGAGAAGGCACGTAGAGAATGCATGGTAGATACATCAGCTGAAAACCGATTACTGTTATTGTAAGAGAATTGATTTTTTATCTGTTTTTTACCTACCGCATCTATAATGGAAAGTGTTGATACCATTGTTCGAACCACAGAACTGAATTTATCTATGCTCCAGGTACTGGAATAAAAAGAATTACCGAATCATCAGATATGGTAAGAAATGCCCTAATATTGACTCACATTTTTTGGTAGCTGGTGTGGTGTTTTAAGGAATACGTCGAGAACGGAGGTTCGTATAATCGATTATTTTCGTTTGCTTGAGTTGTACTCGTTACGATTATACTACGAAGAGTAACTTAACCTTACTTTCTCGACGTATACCAACAAAAGTCTACAATGAGGTACTATGACAACATTCATATTGTTGTAAGCAGCGAAACACCAAAACGGTTACACAACGTCGTCAAGGGTATAATGGCTTATCAATACGTGGTAACCATGTAAAATTCGCTGTCGCTATTGGCTAATTTCATGATGAGTTGTAATATAATCAGTAGTAATTCTATGAGTGCTTCAAAATATTCGGTTTATACATCGATAACTTGTTGCATAATTACAAAGAGTTTAAATAAACCGACCGCTAAGCGGCAGTTTTATTCTGTTAAACTGACACGATTTGTAATTATTGTGCAGGAAGTTTGAGGAGTATAACCCTAAAATATTTTGAAGTACGAAATTTATTTGATTTGATTACTTTTTGAGTGACACAATGATGAGATAAATGTCAGAACTTTACGACGCGTTTTGTTTGTGTGTAACGATATGAAGTGGTAACATTAATATAGGTAATTCAAAAAGTGTAAGTAAATAACAATAGAACTAAAAATGACCTCAAAGGTGCGATTTGGTGCCTTCCTGCTCGTAGAAGAGAACATAGACTTCTCCGCTTACGAGGGATTTAGGTGAAGAAGGGGTCACTCGAGAATCATTGTACTCATGCCAGGTGCCTACATACAGGTGTCGACAGTAAGCCGTGTAGTGTCCGCTGTATGTTGTCCCGCTATGGTTAGATAAGGCATACAGACTGTACCGAAAAGGTGCTACATTGTCTGCGGCATAGTTACTCATGTCTAACCCCTCTAGAGGGAAATCGATGGTAACGTTTAATTTTCCTCTGAATCTTTCCGTTGGAGAAAACCGTTTCAAATGTATAACCAAAATTTTGGGGAATTTATGTATTGATAGGGATTTCGTGCATTTCCCTCATCTTTTTGCACTTTGCACTTTTCTCTTGTGAACGAATCTAAACACTGTGATAATCTTAGTTGGCCTGTTCTTTGATTTATCGGTAGAGACAGGTCCCAGAATGGGTCAAAGGTGACCAGTCACCACAATAGGTACATTTCAACGTCGATTTCAATTGGCCAACGAAGTTATCAACTATTATAGAATTGTTCATCCTTAAGAATCGTGACCAAGACTCTTGAGCCTTCTCACTGTCACTCAACTTTTCGTCTATTTCTGTCAAAATGGGTTTCGGCTTTTCGGTTATTCTATTAACGTCTTCATGAAGACCCTCCAACAGGTACCGTAGTAACTCCTGAGCATCTTGCTGTGCATAACCAATGAAACGAGGTGCGAATCTTTGTATCTGACTTTTTAAGGAGAATGTATTTACCACTCGATCTGACGAATCTTCCAACCACAATTCTTTGATGATCTGTGCAAATGCATTTATCAAAGCCCCCTTGATGCTGCATTTCCCCTCTGAATTGAAGTGACGAGAAGTAGGAATAGTTCCGAGTACTGATGCTGCATTTTCCCTCTGAATTGAAATACTCAATCGTTGAAACAAAAATGAAGTAGCTCTTGAGTCACCAGTCTCTTCAGTTATCCGTTTTCCTATTTCGTTGATGAATTCTAACGCCTGAGGTCCCAACACCCCGAAAGTTTCTATAGCTATAGGATAGAATATATATAGATCTTTCAAGTCTTTATATTTGAGGCTTTTGCTTTTCTCTCCGTTCACTGCAGCTGCACCAGAGCAATTGGAAGTAGCGACCACATGCGACGCAGCAACAGTGTCCACGCATGTAAAATCCCAGACCAAACTTCCAAACTTCCAAGGAACAAGTGTCATACCATCAGGCCTATTACCATCATCACGGCTCACTTCCAAAGGTTCCAGAATAGCTCGAATTTTTGCAGTATTCAAGGTTCTTTTTATCAAGTCATTCACAGCATTATGATGAGAACGACGGCCAGCACTAAACTTACAGCTTAAACCATGAAAACCCTTGTCATCGACTTCCCTGCCACATTCCAATCGCTATCCTAAAGGATTCGTCATCCAGCAGAGTTCCTAATGATGATACAGGTAGAGCATTGAGCCATGAACCAGAATTACTCTATGTATATCCAAGTATAATCGAAATTATACGAAGTAACTTAACTCAATTGGACGTTCCGATTGGTTAAAAATCATACGAAAAATAAATATTACTATTAGTAATACCACGAGAGCATCGAAAATCAACGATTATACTTCCGAGTCCCGAGACCTATTCTGCGAAACAACACAAGAGCGTTAGCTCAAGAACATTCACTTTGTTGACAGTAACAAAATACCAAATCGATTATACCACGTCATCAAGGGTATATTCACTGATCAATACGTCATAACTGGGTAATATTCGTAGTTTATATTGGCTAATCTCATAATGAGTTGTATAATCAATTGAAGTAAATTGATTCTTGTTTGAAAATATGAACATATAGGATTTTTATAAAATCAGTTGTGGAATCATCAGAGTTTTCCTTTTCAGTTAGTGTCTTTTCACAATATCTATCAGGTGTAGTTCAATGACCAGCGTGGCTTATTACAAAAAAATCACATTTTTCAATTTTCAACTAACTAACTTTCAACGCTGGAAGGTATTTTTCAACTCTTGACATGATTTTTTGGGTTTATGACCTTCCACAATCTGAAAATGAAAAAAAAAATTTAATCCAAAGAAATCTGTACAAGTGTAGAAGGGCAAATTAATTAATTTGTCCGATAAGTTACTGCGTTCACAAGAATGTGAATTTGAAAGAAATTAATTTTTGTCAGTAACGTACCCTACACTGAATTTGCCTATCTGAAAAAATGAGATCGAATTAACAAAGAATACTTCTCTTTTTTTGAAAACTGTTGACATTGCGGAGGCTGTATCTGCCTTCGTTATCAAAACTTCTTAGAAAGACGCTGAGGAAACTGAATTTGAATTGCGATTTTGGTAATAAGACCTTTCTTTGACAGAGTCAAATGAAATCTGTCATACATTCTTTTGATTGACATTTGGTATCTTGATCCATAGGGTGTTCGGTATCAATCAATCACCATTCTATTAGTTCTTATTTCATCTCTGAGGATGGTCATAAACCCAAAAAATCATGTCAAGAACTGGATTTCCTCGACAAAATCAAACTTTCAATCAGTATTTTTCAACATTTCAACAAATGGAAATTACACATTGCCCACCTCATAGGCCGAACTGACTTGCAGTCTGTGAAAAACTGGTAGGTAAATGATGGCAACCACTAATCCTCCCACCCAAATAGGAATCAATATGAGCCAGTACTGAGTTCCAAAAAGGTAAATGTCTGCTGGAGTACCCAAAACTGTTACTCCTGAGATGTAACTATAGATTGAACAATAGTTATTTATGATACAAGTTCGTAAAGTAGGACTTTTTGTATAGCCGTGTTCTACAAAAAAGCTCTTAACGAAAGTGTATCATACAAACAATTTTTTACGACAAATTGAATGTTTTATGTTATAAATTGTTCTCGTATTATCGAATGAAGACTTCCGGGTAAAATTTTTCGCAAAATACTTTATTTTTCAAGAATTCATAGGTGTATGAACAGTGTGTAAAAAAATGTAACAGTTGACGTGTTAAAAAGTATGATGTTACATATTGTGAACACTTACTTTAAGCCCTGTCGTAGAAAAAGTTTACTTATGATACAAGTTTGTGAAGTATGAGCGTAAATATTGCTGCGCCTCATTCAGCAAACCAGCGACTTACTTATGAAGTTTTTTTTTGAAAGTTATTATATTATATTTATTTTAGAAATGTAATCATTAATTTGAATGTTTTAAGTATGTTATGAATCGTAGTCGTATTATCAAATAATGGCTTCCGAGTTATATTTGACGCAAAATATTGTATTTTTCAAAAATGCATAAACAGTGTGTAAAAATTTATTTCACGCACAGTTGATAATTTTACACACATAGTACAGTAACCACTGACAAATGTAAGCCACAAGTGAAGAATGAATTGTAGCACTTTGAAACTCGGCACATGACTTCTTGACATCATGTATTGTTAGAAAAAAATTGTTTACCAAAAAATCAGGGGTGGAACTAAAAAAAAATATATTTTTTTTGCTGTTGTTTCGGAAAGTATAAGATTTATCAAGAAACAATTTCAACAAGGTAAAAGATAATTCAATTCTTAGTAATTTCTCACAAAATGCGCTCGTTTTCTCAGAAAACCTGATTGAATTCCGATATCAAATTCCAGGCTCGCTTTATGACAGTGGCGGGTACTGCCATTTCCGGCAGGGCCGAAAATTAGATTTGTCATAACTTTGCTAAAAATTATAGTAGAAGGAAAAGAAAAAGTGTACATCGTTCCTGAAGACTCTTACTGCCTCATGCAAATATAATATGTGAGTATCTGAGTACCTAAAATTTGTTTTATCCCACTTCACATAACCCTTCTATGATATTTACGGAGGATCCGATAGTCATGGATATTTTGGTTTATATGAAATAATTATACTGAAGAAGGAATCAGTACCCTCTTTGGACCATATGCAACGATTTTAGACCAGTGAGACAAGTCTCACTTATACATGCCAAAGAAAAAACTGGGTTTTACTCCTGCCTCAGTTTCAAAGTCACTCATAATCCCGGCAATTTCTTCAGTAAATGTCCAGCGTCGGGTAAGCGTGAACCTGAAATTTGATGTTGGCGTTCGATCACGTTTTCTGAGAAAACGAGCGCTTTTTATAAAAAATTACTGGTAATCATTTTTGTGGAGAATTAAATTGTCTTTTACATTGTTGAGTTGTTTTTTCGATGAATTATATACTACTTATCTATTTATTTATTTTTAAACAAAAAAAAAATGTTCCACCCCTGGAATTTCGGTAAACAATTTTTTTTCGTGTTCATCATGGTTTCAACAACTAGCATACCAAGTTTGGTGTTGCTACAATTGATCCTCGTCTCCAAACCCAATCGCACTGGATTAACAGATGATTTTTTCACGCTGCGAAAAAGTAAGTGTTTACGCACTGTTGACAGTGCGTGAATACTCATTTTATGCACTGTCGTCAGTTTACTTGACCTGCAAAACTTGTAAAAATAATGAACTTAATACTTGCTAGTTTTAAACATTTCTTCCGAAAACTAGTGGAAAATAAATTAACCCACTCCGAAGTCTTCATTCATCAACGAAAATCAAGTTTAATTATATCGTTCAGGAAATACTGACCTTCCTATCAAGGGGATAGCTACAGGGAAAGGTTTCAAATTCCTATCCCCTGTCAGATATTCTCTTAGCGTCTGCTTGTTTGTACTTGCACAATATTTCCCTCTACATCCATAGTACACCCCTTGTTAATGCAGATATCATCAGCAAGGAAGAAAAAACTATACATAATCCACAACATCGAAATGGTATAATTTGTGAGGTTCCAGACTTTTTTGAAGAGCCATTGGTTGAGCTGCAACGAATATTTTGTATGTGACTGAAAAGTCGACAATTCGTTAAAATATGAATGGTACCACTACTTGATATTGATAACAATAAAATATGTTAAAAACTAAACATTATGTTACAACATTTCAGATAACTCACATGTTAACGATAATGATACAATAATTAGGTGCAGAAAGGTAACTTCAGTGCCGTACTGAACAACGTAAATAAACTTGGAACCTTTGTTGAGGTCATGAATAAAAAATACACTGTAGTTAATCCCAACATAGGATCCATTATACACAGCTCCCGATCCGAACGCTGGAACATACAATAAGTCTATACATCTTCTGACAAACGCTTTAAATATTCATAAAACTGTGGAGAAAAATATAAAAATTACTCCATGGGCCACAAAAGGCCTAATGAAATCAAAAAGCAAAACTTTATTGAACTATATTTAGTGGAAAAAGAAGTTCTTTATTGCACTAGTGCAATAAAGTTTTTATTGCACTCATCTGTCATTCTACTTCAACGTGCTGTCATCATGACAGACGTATACGTTCAAACCCACTTCATATTTAGCAGATATTCTGTGAGATTGACAATATATACGTTTTAAACAGTTACATATTTTATATTATTTTGTATTAATGTTAGCAGCCTTCTCAAGAATAACTCCATAATCAAAACTGATCCGCTTTGTTCTAAACCGTTCACCTGCATAGAGCAAACTGTCTGTACTATAACCACAACTCGTGATAACATACGCGCTCAAGGCTATTACGATTTTGATTTTTATAAAGCAACTGTGGTTAGAGAAACGTCAGTCAAAAATTCTGACAATTACAGAATTGAAAGTTCTAAAAAGAGTATTATTAATGGAAAAATAGATGACAGTAATCTTCTTCAATGCAAATCGATAGTAATAATTCATTATTTAACTTGCGTTTTTCGTTTTCCTACACCTAGTGCCGCACCTTAATAAATTATTTTTTTTTCTTGCATGAACGTAAAAAAAAATGTATGCAACTCGTGCAAAAATTGTTTATTGCACTCGACGTGAAATTGTCCAACGAGGCCGTAAGGCAATGAACACTTGTTGCATAAATGACTGTTTTCTGTTTGGAGTCTGAAATGAAGTCATTATGAAACACAAATGCGTATCGAATTGGCTTCTATTTCAATACGCATTTTAATTTTTTTCAGGATTGGTAGCATCAACTGTCAGATGAACGTCAGACAAGAGGGATGGGATTTTCAGATACAATCATTCACAGCCGTTTCAGCAATTACTCTCAATTCAGGAGGGGTGCAACTTGAGTTTTCCTCATCAGTCATTTTAAAAAAGGCAATTTGCTGATATTTGCATTCAAAATTTAAATAATTCATGTGAACAAATGAATTCTGACAGCCTCCTTCAAATTTTATCAATGTTACCAACCCGATATTTCTGATATTATTTATTAATATTAAATCCATTTTTTTCAATAAAAAACTATAAAGAAATGCCAAATAGAAAAATAGTATATTTTATAGGACACATTATTGTCGTACTTGTTCTCTTGGAGCACAAAATGCTATTTTATAAAACTCATAATATACTGTTTTCGTCGACCATCTATTTATGATGTATTTTAACGTACTCCAAATCGTTAGTTAATGACCCTTATTAATGAATGATTTTCTATTAATCAGTTTCTCAAAATTTTCCTTTAGTTTCAGTAATTGTACAATTTCGAATATTACTCTGTAAAAAATCGATGCAATTTTACAAACTCTGAATGTAATTTTATTGACTTTTTTCAATGATATTCACTATAATTATTAACATTTGTATGTGAAAATATAGTTTCATTGAAAATTTCACACCTCACTTTTTCAGCCAATCAAAAAATTGGTTTTTATTTAGTTGCCATGGCAACCCAAAAAATTTCCGGAAATTTTTATCCTCCTGGGTACCCTGGGCGAAATTAATAAGTGGAAATTTTTCTGTCAAATATTTGACATGTGATAGTTAACATTTTGCTTTTATGTACAAATGGAATGTTCTTTTTCATATGAAAGGAGATAATATTTCATAATTATTCACTAAATATTTCGAATGTGTCTGAAAATATTTTTTGCATTTCAACGATGAATAGGTCCATCGGTAAAAAATGTATATCAATCAAATCTATCTATGCTTGACTTGATGAACTTAATATTTGAAACAATTTTATTGAACTTATCTTTTCGTGAATACTCGGCTGAAATTTGCAAGAATTTATTTCCACATCACTTCCCAATAGACAATCCGTATGGACCAGTCAAAACTATTTTAGTTCTGCGTGATGTGCAATGTAATTTTAGGTTGAATATGTCGCAAAATGAATTTTCCTTTCTCACATACAAACACCGCCACTAATACCAACGCGTAACTGTCATTATATCAACAAAAACCATTCATGGCCCACTGATGTTACAACTTGTTTTCTCTCAGAATAATCTACAAGTCAGTTGAATTAACCATTAATTTAATATATTTTGGTGTGAAATCATAATTTTCAAAAAATTCATGTACTCGAAAAATTTCCGGCAATAATTCAAGCACTAGGGAGATTATAAGTGAAAATTGCACATACAGAAACGAGAATTGCAAAACATATACTTGTATTATAAAGTAAGTAAAGTAAATTGTGAATATACTCAAGCTATTTCATTTTACATGCTGCATTACTCTAACTCCGTAAAAGTTTTAAATATACGAATTGATGTTGTAAATTTACCATGATACATACTGTATTGAAGACGATCGCCCAACTGACCCCTCAGTTCAGGGTCCCTACATTCAACAATCAGACACCTGCTGGGAACGCCCCCCGTTATAAGAGTGCAGTATTTTATTCATATTACAGTGGTTTGTTTGATTTGTGATGGTCTCAAAAATCATCGTTGGAAATATAAGCATTTCGTCTTCTTTTTCTTAATCCTCAATATTTCCTATACAAAAAAGGAATACGTTTCGTTTCACAAATATCAACGGTTTTCGAGATATTTAAAGTTAAATAAGTGGTTGCGTATGTGATACCGTGATACGGATACACATTAGTGATTATTTTGTTAGTGGCTATGTAAGTTTTAAATATCGGGAAATTTTTGTAAACTAAATCCCTCGCAAATGCCAACAATCTTCTAAATATTTGAATTTATACTCATTGTAAGGTATGAAATATGTTGGTTATAATGTTACAAATAGTTACCGTCACATTGCTTTCAAAAATGGTAAAGATTTTGATACGCACGCACTTAGTCAACTTCAAATATCTCGAAAACCGTTGATATTTGTGAAACGAAACGTATTCCTTTTTTGTATAGGAAATATTGGGGATTAAGAAATAAAAGACGAAATCGATATCAATCCAGTGGCGTGAAAGTTGGGGAGGGTCGAATAGGGGTGCCGTACGCCCCTGTTCAGAGTTACAAACACATGATTTGCCTTGAAATATGAAACTGAATGCAGTCAAGTGACATACCAAATTTCATTAAGAAAAGTTAAGCCGTTATGGACTTATTCTGGAAAATCTATTTTTTTGTTTCACTTTCAACACCCTATAATTCGGTTAATACTCATTTTAGGGTATATGTTTATTGAAACTTTCAGCCTTAAAATGGAGTGAAGATTCCACCCTCGGAGTTTGTCCCCTTTATTCTGGGACACCCTGCATACACCAGAAAAAATGTCCCAAAAATTGGCATATGACAGAAACAACTATTGAACAATTTGTTACAGAACTGAAAGATGATAATGTTCCTGTGAATTTGATTCAGAAGGAACTGTAAGTTACATGCACCATTTGACAATCGAATTATTTCGATTAGGTGATAAGGTAAAACAATGTACGCGAAAATATCGTTTTACAAGTGGAGCTCAACTTAATTCTGTATCGTCAGAATAATCAATTTTAATCCTGAATTTATAATTGAGACCTGAACCATAATTCTGAAATGACAGTTTATATGTCTGCAGTAAATGTTTTTTCGATTACTCATATAGGCCAGGCGATGTACGGTTTTTAGACCTTTTTTTATAACAATTGTTACGAACGGCAGCCCTCAAAAGTCGAAACTTGTGCGAGCCAAGGATTGACGAGGACTTACCTTTTTACGTACGATTTTTAGCACTTTCTCGGGCCATCAGGAAAAAGATTCTGTAGTCGTGGCTTTGAACCACTGACCGACAGCCAGAATGACTGAAAGACGGTGATTTAAATCACTCGGCTACCTGAACCGGAAAGCTGGAAATGGTTTCAATATCTTCATTTGCATGTGAAAACTATATTTTATTGAAATATTGAATACAACAATAACAAAGTAACAATATAAAAATAATTTATTGAAGTTGGCACCAATTTCCGTCTTGTACTGTATAAGGTCTCAAAAACCTGAATCTCTAATAACTCCTAAACGGTGCATTTTTAGGAAAATTTTACAATAATATAAATCGAAATACATACAATTTTGTGTGGAATCCGTACCTTATATTGGTATTACGTCGAGTCATTAGAAATTTATGAGAGTCCAGAGAACGAGCATGAATAAAAAATTGTAAAATTTATGGGACACTGCAAAATGTTTGCATTAGAATTTTAATTATAGCTCCGGAACCGTACAAGTAAATGAAAAACTTCAAGAAAACAAAAAGATGTTAAATGAAACTTAATTTATTATTCTTCTCTCACAATCTCTCAGTGGTGGCAGAAAAAAAATTTGAAGGGCCGAACAAATCTCGACTCTGAGAAAAGGAATTGTGTAAGAAATGAATTATTTTTTATCATGTGTACTATTGAATGGGTTGTACTTGACCAATTTGAACTGATTATTGTAGAAAATGTCAAAGATAACTCGAAAAAACCTATTTTTATCACCCTGTATCTCGAAAACCAAGTCGTTTGGGACATATGTTTATATGAACTTTTCGTCCTGAAAACTTTCAAAGAATCACCCTTCGAAGTTTGTGAGAATACTTGTTTCTCAAATTTCTTTATGTTATGATATAGGCACTGGAAGATGTTTACATTAATATTTTCAATGTAGCTCCTGTACAAGTAAATGGAAAACTTCAAGAGAAGAAAAATATGTGAAATGAAACAACATTGATTATTCATGTCTCATAATATGTCGGTGACGGCGGAAAAAAAATGTGAAGGGTTGAACAAGGTTTGACTCTGAAAAAAGGAGGACCCTGTGAATTATTTGAGAAATGAATTATTTTGTATCATCCGTACTATTGAATGGATGGTACTTGCCTAATTTGAACTGATTATTGTCGAAGTAAACTTGAAAAAATCTTGAAACTAATGTATTTTCATCACCCTGTATCTCGAAAACCAAGCCGTTTGGGACATATGTTTATATGAAGTTTTCATCCTAAAAACTTTCAAAGAATCACCTCCCGAAGTTTGTACTTAATCTATGATGAACCTGTTCCCTTTTCTTCTTTTTTCTTTTGACGACTTGTGATTTTATCAACACATATTTACGCATACCATTTTTATATTTCTTTACGTCTTTATTTTTATATTTCTTTATTCTTATATTTATAAATGCTTTGTCAACAAAAATTCATTCTTCGGACAATAAAGTTTATTTTGATTTGATTTGATTTGATTGGAAAAAATCTCAGACACATTCTGAAGGAAATGGTGAAGGCCTTGAAGTTGTTATGAAACTGTCCCTCGGGTCCACAAAACCTCAGAGTAATAAAAGATCATAGAGATGCCTTCTCCATCCTTGTCTTGAAGTCAACATAACTTTGTTTGTTTACAAACGAGGGCCTTCTACATGTTAAGTCCGTATTCATTCGGGTAGTTTCATTTCATTCGGATCAAGTTGTCGTTCCTTTGTTTGTATTATGGCCCTTCTTACTCTAAATGTAAACAAACTGTCCATAACATATTACCACCCGTCAACTCCCTCGCCTACAAATTATATAGAAAAGGATACTACATGTTCACTTCAAAACAGGTATTTGTGTAGGTAGGCAGGGCATCTCTATGTCTGTATTACTCTGAGCACAAAACTTCTTTCGGGTCAAATGTTTGTGTTTTTTTTGCTGGAACGGGAAATAAACCTAGAATATAAACTCAGAGTACATTCAGAATTGTTCCTAAGGGTTAAAATTGGAATCATCTTCATATGCAGGATATGGAAGTTTGAATTGATCTTGCTGTGGATCATTGCAAACAATAACGCGTTTTTTAGGAAGTGTAATGCATTTTCATAATGTATCAATCTTAAATATTCCTCATTTGTGCAATGTATATTTTCTGAAATATTGAAAACAACAATAACAAAGTGAATATATGAAAATGATTAATCGGCGCTCTGGGGCAGCTTGAATGTATTCGGTGGCGCATTCGCTTCAACAGCTGCAGGGGAACCCGAAAAAACCTGCAACACCACATCAATTGTTTTAATTTCCCTGATAGATTGTATTGGAAATAAGCATTTTTTAAGCACCGATTGCTGAAAAATGCGTCCCATGTTATGTTAATGTTCTGAGTAACCTGTACAACTCCAGAAGGCTATGGCTTGATCGTTGAAACCTTTAGAATTTCAACCAAGTCATTTGGTAGGTACTTCAATTTTTGATTTGGGATTCACCAGACCTATATTTTTGTCTCATTGTGTGACTATGTGGTGCATAAAATGAAACATCGAGTAGTTTTCTTCTGCCTTCCTGCTGAATTACAGAATATATGGAGGTGTTTCGCTCAAATGAGAATGAAATAAATTCATTGGGACCATTTTTGGCGATAGTTTGTGGATGTAGGAGACCTCTATCCTTTATTATTTTCTCTCATTATTATTTTCCATTCATTGTTCCACGACAAGAATATGTTTTTGTGATTATCACTCATATTTATTCATTTATATTTCATTTCATGATATAATCCTATGTAAATTTCCACAACTCTTTACTTAAAATTATTATCTATATAATGAACTATGTCATAGTTCTAATGAATAAATATATTATGATTATTACGTGTATAAAAAAATTACTGATCAGTTGACAATACGTGAATAATAACTATACACAGACAGCTGCCGCGAATAGAAGACATTATTAGAAGTCACATTCAATAATGGAATATTCTTCTGGTAACCCATAGCTATAGCCAACATGTTCTGCTTTTTTCCTGTCATAAAATACTTGTGCATTATGCCTGTGAATTTTATTCAGAACTTACAACTTTGTATTTTCTATAGCATCTTTATGTTGGTGTAAAGCTCTTATTGTTGCAATTTATTCAGAACATTTGTCAGTTCTCGGATATCCGAAAGACAAATTGAATTGTGTGTGGAAAATATTTCTATATATTACAGAAGAAACTTGAGTAGCTGAATATGCTTGCTGAAACAAGTTGAACATTTTCTTTATTCTCAGGTAGATATTTTTTAATTATCCATACCATCATTGACAATCTAGCATTGAAGCTTATTATGTGATTATAAACACATTAAAAAATTTCCTGTTCTAATTTTTGGTGTTTAGAGCTGAGCTCACCGTGTTTTTCTTTTCAGGGGTTCCAGAGTATTTGAGTTGTATCTGCAAGTGCTCTACTTTCGCCTAATGGTAATTACCTCAGACAATCAAGGCCCTTATCATTAACTTGATACGTAAATAACTATTATATTATCACACAAATAAATCACTGTCTGGGGACATGATAGAAACACCTGCTATAATATGAATCAAGCCACTCTTCAAGAAACAAAAACTCATGTTTACTTCTTATGTTGCAGGACTGATGAATAGATAGCAAAAACTGATTCACAAAGGGATAAATTTAGATTCAATGAACCTCTTGAAATAGACGAGCCTTCGTAAGTAGTACTTTTCCGCAAGCATTTGCGTTCGTAACTTTACGGTTGCCTTGCGGAAAAGTAAAATTTCTCAAAAATCACATTGGTGTAGGGAAAATTAATATTTTATTTATTTTAGTAGCTGTAGACTATTATATGCAAGCTTAAGAAATCTTTTCAACTTTTAATCGTAACTCCGATATTTGTATTTCAGCTTAAAACAAAAAAAAACTAATATTTTTAAAGTACCTTGTTTAATGGTCAATGATTATAATATTGTCAGAAGCCTGCGTCTGTCGACTTTGACGCATTGATATGTAATTTTTCCTTGTATAGTTAATTATTGAATAATTGTTGAATAAATTATAATTTCTAGAAATATCTGGATATATCTAGAACGCTCAGGAATTATCGATGATCAACAATATTGTTTCCGGTATCAGAGATCAACCGGTGACCTGCTTGCTTATATCTCACATATTTGGCCGCAATCTATCAAAAAATACGGTGAAACTCTGTCCGTTGTACTAGATATCTCCAAGACGTTTGATCGCGTTTGGCAATGACTCCTTGCCAAACTTTCAACCTATGACTCGCCTCCCCAGTTGTGATCCTTGCTATCTAGCTTTCTCTCAGACTGATCTCTCCACGTGGTGGTCGATGGAGTATCATATAAATGCTGGTGTTTCACAGGGATCCATTCTGGCACCAACACTGTTCCTTCTTCACATCAATGATTTGTTGGGAGCTACCTCAGTGAACAGCTTTAGATGATAGTACCCTTCATACCGCTTTCTCTTCCAAAGCTCCGATAAGAACCAGTGAATGCAGAAATGAACTAGGAAGAATCGTGAATGAAATGAATACGGACTCAGCAAAAATTCTAGAATGAGGATCCAACAACTTGGTGAAATTCAATGTAAATGAAACCCAAGCATGTATTTTCTCCAGAAAGGCCGATCTCACAGTGGCCAGCGTAACAATGTCAGGAGTATCTATACCAATAAAATCTTTCATTTCAATGCTCGGTATTACCATCAGCAGTGCCTTTTCATGGCAGAACCAACCATGTGAGGTCCACTGCCAAGAGTGCCTCTCAATAACATGGTTTTCTGTTTCACGCCAAGTAATATTTCACTTCCCATCAACTGATTATGATTTATAAGGCACAAATTCGAACATTTCTGGAATAATGTTCCCATATATGGAATGCAGCATCCAAACACACATTGAAACTTCGGTCCAAAAGATAGCCATTCGTTTCGGCGGTGATACGTCGCTTACAAACTCGCTTATTTCTCTGGAACTTCGTAGAAAGATTAGCGATATGTCTTTGTTTCAAAGGTATTTTCATTGAAATATCTTCAATTGTTCCACCGTTAGCGGTCCCATGGAGATTGACCCGTCGAGCTCAGTCTTCACATCCATATGCTCGTTTTTCCACCGAACGGCAAAGCTTTGGAACTTACTGCCTCGGGAGGTGTTCCTTGAGGCATACAGCCTTCAGAAGTCCAAGAAGAACACCAATTCCGACCTACTTTCTCTCGGCTCTCACGATGTTCTTTGAACAATACAGGATTTTCCTTCTCGTGGGAACCAGAACTTAAAAATTATTTTTTTCTAGACAATGGAAGAATTCTACTCACACTAATACATAGTCAACCACTTTCAAATAAAAATAATCTATTTTCAAATTTTGTTTCAAAGGATGAAAAACGAAACACACCTCAAAAATTTTCAGTTGAACAAAGAAGTGTCTTTACTTATGATCGAATATTAGAATAAAGTTGATTGAGATGAATGAGACAGATTAAATTCGACACAAATCCATTCGAACAGTAGATAAGACTTACCCTTATTTACATATCGTAAAAATTGGCATCCTGATAGTGATCTGAAGATATTCGCTGACGGTATTAAGATTTTACATTTATTCAAATGAATATGTGAAAAACCAATGTAAGACGTAATTGAACAGAGAAGGGGAATGAGAGAGAGAATCGGTCTAATGATGTCTCAGAAACGATATTATAGTCATTCGGAGACCAGAGTTGAGATATTATTAAGAATCTTATCTATATATTGATCGGAAAATATATCAATGAACGTAAATCTTTTCCACCTCTTCCAAAAAAATTAATGCGGAAAACGATTATTTTCTCTATATAAGGATCTTCCGATTGTGATAACAGTCCCTGCTCATCATCAAAACTTTCCAATATTTTTTTGGTCAGCCAGTATTTTCGGTAAGTTTACATTTTTTGTTGAACTGCGTTAATGACCTTTCAGTTTGTACGGTTATTTCTGACATCAAATCGTCTCAACAATTCTTTGTAGCACCCCTTCTTTCTTCGATTTGATAATTCTCAGAGCAGTGGCGCAGCCAGGGGAGCTTCGGGGCTGCAGCCCCCCAAGACACTAAATTACTACCTTTTTTCATTATATCCTATAACAAAAAAAAGCTCTGGTAACTGATAAAGGACCAGGCAGCAGACTTATGGAAAAATTGTCACCGGTTATTTTCTCTGAATTTTTCATATGTTGTGGAATATGACCTCCTGAATAAAAGTGTCAATAGACCCTACTCAATCGTATGGCTAGTTTTCGAGATACAGGGTGTCGAAGTTGGAAAGTGGCCATTTCTTTGAAGTAATATTTATCTTAGGAAAACATCTGGAATGAAAATATTTTGCGTGACAAATATTGCCTGGCAATTATTTCATATTGGTTTTTGATAAAAAATATTATTCGATACAGGGTGAGTCAAGCATGATTCAAAATTAAATTCTTAATCAACCCTATACAATAAAAATGTGACCAAACCAAGTAACACAGTAATAGTTATTTACCTAACAAGTGCGGAAAGTAGTACTTTTTCGCACGCGACGGCAGTTGCACGAACGACGCGGAGCGGAGTTCGGGCAAGCCGTTAAGGGCGGAAAAGACATTTTCCGTAAGAGTTAGGTACAATATTTTTCCTACGAGTGTTTTTGTCCATCTTATTTATGAAAAAACAAGGTTTTTAATAAACAAGTTTTTATAATAATGCTACAAAATGACTAATAAGACAGAATAGTTACATAGATCATTTAGTTAGTCGAAAATATCCTCATTTTCAACAATACAAAAATCGTGCGGAAAAGTAAAAATCGTACGGAAAAGTAAAAATCGTGCGGGAAAGTAACTTTTCCGCACGATTTTAAATCGTACGGAAAAGTACAACTTTCAAAACGAAAAATCGTGCGGAAAAGTAACTTTTCCGCACGCTCGTAGGAAAAATATATTTTGAGCTTTAGCGATACTTGACTACCAACCATTCGATATTCATCTTGTCCGAAATTGATATACAGTATGAGACAAACGCTAGGTGATGACAAAAATAGCGAAAAAGCGATTGTTTTATAATTCACCCTGAAATTAAAAATTTCATCGATTAAATTTTCCAATTTTTTCTTATTACTTACAGTATGAGTACACTATTATAATGTCAAACACGTATAGCTTTGCTATGATCAGTTTTTGGAATACACTGGGCGATACATCAAGAGGGACGACCGGCTAGTTATCCGTTAGTATAAAAGTTGTCAAAAGAGTTGTATACAATAAAAATGTTATACAGAGAGCTTGGAGAATCAGCATTTTCTGATCACCCTGTATGATATTTAGCTGTGCGTATAATTTTAATTTAAATTGGTTGTTACGCCAAAACTGTTAAAAGAGGCAAAATGACTTGTGTGTTCCTATTCTAACTTTCATGATCTTAGGAAGTGGTGCGCTGCTTAATGCCATACAGGATGATCAGAAAATATTGATTTTAAAAGATCCCTGCATAAAATTTTCATTGTACGCTACTCTCTTGACAACTTTTTTTACTAACGGATACCTAGCTAGTCGTCCTTCTTAACGTATTACTCTGTGTATTCCAAAAACTGATCATAGCAGAGCCATAAGAGTTTGACATTATAAAAGTGTACTCATACTAAGAGTAATAACAAAAAATTGGAAAAGTTATCAGAAGAATTTTTTATTACAGGGTGAAATATAAAACAATCGCTTTTTCGCCATTTTTGTCATCACCTAGCGTTTGTTTCATACTATATAACAATTTCGGACAAATGCATGTCGAATGGTTCGTAGTCAAGTATCTCTAAAGCTCAAAATATAAAATATAGTATATTAAAGTATAAGTGGATAAAAAAGTCTTTCAAACACGCGCGAATTTTAATAGAAATAGAGCAAGCGTTTGAAAGATCAGTTATCCACGAATACTTTACGTTATTTTTTTCAATTGGTGCAGATTGAAATCATAAATACTGGTTTCATTATTACAAATAATGGAAATAAGAACTTATAATGTAAATTGGTTGAATTCGTAATGTGACATCAGTATACCTTTTGTTAATGTTTGAATAAAAGTTTTGCATTTGTTTGTAATATTTCATTTGACGTTACAAGGTACTCCTGTCAGATCAATAATCATAACATTGTCATTCAGACTTCACTGTTCTCGAGTTGTTGATGTATCCATGGTAATTTAAAAAAACGCGCGTTTTTGAAAGTTTGATTTGCACACGCTGTGGCGTGCTTTAAATAGGTAAAAATGGGCACCAATTGAAAAAATATATATAAAATGTCACAAAAAAAAACCGTCTCACATTTTGACTCACCCTATATAAAGTGTTGAATTTGTCAATTTAAACATATTCAAACGATGGCTATTTTAGTGTTTTAGTGGTATGGTCACATCTTCATTGTATAGGGTTGATTAAGAATTTCATTTTGAATAATGCTTGAGTCACCCTGTATCGAATCATATTTTTCATCAAAAACTAGTATGAAATAATGGCCTCATGAACAGGCAATATTTTTCACGTAAAACAGTTTCATTCAAGATGTTGTCCTAAGAGCAATATTACTTCAAAGAAATGGTCACTTTCCAACTTCGACACCCTGTATCTCGAAAACTAACCATAGGATTGAGTTGGGCCTGTGGATACTTTTATTCAGGAGATCATATTCTACAATACCAAAAATTTAGAAAAATAACAGGTGACAATTTTTCCATAAGGCCGCTGCCTGGTTTAGGCGCGTATACAAACGGGAGAGGGGGTTATGGTGGTAATTACCCCCCATGATGGAATAAAATTCAGTGTTTCAATCAAAATTACCTTTAAAATTCGCAAAATTAATCTTATTTCATTCAACGCGTAACTATCTAATCTATTTCTTCATAAAAACTGAAAAATGCCAAAACTGCAGCGTGGCAAAGAACATACAGGTACAGCGTAACGAAAGCATTTTACCTATGTAAATAAAATTATTTTAAAATTCTGTTACACATGAATACCTGATTGATTTGATTTCCATACCTTCGATTCAGGTTACCTACATGTAAAAGTTAAATCTATTTTGTTTCAGAATGCATCTGTCAATTTCGTTGAATTATTTTTTCTTGATTTCATTCCATATACTCGATCTCATTTTCTCTTTCATTTGGAAGGTGTTATTGTTTGTTTGTTCTACTATGCTTTTCGTTTGTTTTTCATATTAAATAAAACAAATTGAAATTTGACATCCTTTTTTTCCATCTTTATGATACCCCATTGATAAGCTAACTATAAATTTAAAGGCAATTTTCTATTTTATGTCACCCCCGCGCCCCGAATTACCTTTTTTCCCACCTTCAAGATATCCCAATAACAAACCTAACTATCAATTTAAAACTTGACCAAAAAAAATTTATGATACCTCACTGACAAACATAACTATCACGAATCACCCCCCCCCCCACGAAACAAAGCTGTATACGCGCCTGGCCTGACCCTTTCATGTTCAGCTCCTCACAAATTGAAATCCTGGCTGCGCCGCTGTTCAGGAGACTATCGTGCGAGCAAGGACGACTATGGTCTCACCACTCTCAACATAAATGAGGATATTACCGAAAACTTTCATCCTCGTATATCTTCTCTAATCGATTCATAAATTTTGAAAGTACTCCTCAATTTCAGGTGGAATGGGGATTCTGGAAACGATATTTATTTTACAGTTATTCTTTCATGTCCACGGCAATCTCATTGATATCTATAAACCAACGGGTAAGTGGAATATGTTTAGCTGATTATATAAGGTGGAGATATTCATTGAAAATTTGATTCTGTTAAAGGAAATCGTTTTTTGACGTGGGCTTCTTGTGATCCGAAAACGAATTACTTGAAAAGTTAAATCGAGAAAATACATATAAGTGTAGAGGGCCAAATGAAATAATCAATTTACCTTGAAAAATAGTTTTAATTTTTTCAGTACGTAATCGTATTATGAATTTGCCTATCGAAAAAGATAGGTATAAAATAACTAATCGCTTTTGAAAAACGCGTACGTATCGGAGACTATATCCTCCGTTAGTGATGCCTGGAAGTGAGAAGAGGATGACATTGTTTTTTAAAATAATACATATAAAAAAACAAAAACTTTTCACTTCAAAAATCACGGATGGGGATGTTTCCATCAAGTGACACAAATTTTGATTCTTTCAGAAACGATCCCTTCGTGGTAATTTTGTACATTTTTGGTAAATTATCAGCAACGGTTCATTTCGAGTTTTGATTACTCAGAGGTAGGTTTTGTTGGTGGTTGGGTGGTCACAAATTATGTCGGTGTGCCTTCTATGTCAAAAAGATTTTGGTCTCGATAGAAATATGAAATAGGTATTACTATATATCATAAGACAAATCCCCTCCCGTATTTTTTTAAATTGACGACTTTTTTAAAGTTAGGTATTTTGATTTTTTCAAACGTTTTGTTTCGATGTTATGTTTTCCAAGAAAACCGAATTAGCATTTTAATTATAATACTTAGCAACCAGGCGGTGTTTGATTGGAGCATAATCACTTTTTTTCTGTAATCTTCTTATTTTCAAATGGCATCTCTATGGCAAACCCTATAAAACAGTCAGTTTTGAAGGAGACGAATCGAATTATACCAAAATATTTCTATTATCTGTCGATTATTTCCAGAGTTATCAATATTTTAAAAAATGTATCAAATAGTATTGTGGAAGCTGGACCAACCAAGATCCAAATGATGAAAATTTCGAAATTACGCCTATACTCACTTGTATCAATGAAAATAATCATACGTTGAACTGATTCTGTTGAATTCAAATATGCGATGTTGAGGAACTCTTTTTAATAATTGGCCTATATTCAAAAGTTTGGTATCATTCGATTCGCCTCCTTCAAAAATGTCTGATGTACAGGGTGCGCCATCACAAACCTAAGAAAAAATGAGAAAAAAAATGTTCCGTACACTTGAATTGGTTGCAAACTTGATTTATGATATAAAATAATATTTTCAATACTACTCCAAGTTTGCAGAACTTTTGGAATTTTCTCAACGAGTATACAGCAAAATTTAAGTTAATAGCCATTTTGGCAATGTTGTGTACTTCGGGAGAGGTTGTAAACTGAGATTTATTACTTTATCCATGTATCTGTAGTGTAATTGTATCTATAACTTCTCGAGATACAAAAAGGAGCTAAAGAGTCGTGTATAATAAGGAGTTACGATCGTAATCACATTGATATATTATTCATCAGATGGAAGTATTAACTGATATTGGGGATTTTTGGGCATCAGTTTCGAAGTCAATAATTCGACAATCTTCATTGGCTTTTTTAAGAGAGAAAGCTACAAAGTTCAGTGGCACAGTAAGGGTGAAGAAGCAGATTAACTGCACCCTAACGTGCAACCCTCAGAATTCGTCGAAATTAAAATTGTTAAAATTGTTTTTTCCTTTAACCAGCTGTCGTCCCCTTACGAACGGCAGCCCTCAAAAGTCGAAACTTGCGAGCCAAGGATTAAACGAGGTCTTACCTTTGAACGTGCGATTCCTAGCACTTAATCTATATATATATATATATATATATATATATATATATATATATATATATATATATATATATAGAAGTGGAGAGAGTGCTTTCGATTTAATTCCGAGAGTTCCATCAAAATAAAAATGGATTATTCTGATTACTCAAAAAATTTACAATTGCGGGAAAGAAACTTCCACCTACCTCGTTAACTCTTTTTTCCAACGAATAGGTTGTAAGCAAGTAAAATTGGCACAGTGGTTCTCTCTCGAGGCACCATTCAAATGTCGCTCAGGTGGTCTCCTCGATGCACATGCGCACAGTGGAAATTTTCTCTCATGAACGCAAATAATGTTACTTTGAAAACTAATGTCAATTGCTTCGACCATGTACAGGGTAGGTAAAACCGTTGTTTGATAATACAAGTTACGGGAGCGAAGAATCATTAAGAAGAACTTTATCACAATTTCGAAAATTCATAATCTCCGACCTCGAAAACCCTCACATACTAATTTAGAATCGAATCGGACCATAATCACAAAACTCGTCCGCCATATTGGGGACGCTATTTTTTTTCTCCATCAAAAATTTCTGTTTTATATTCACCTATATTCTAAACCTCGACTAAATTTTTTATATAAGAGCACAAATTTCAAGATTTTTGTACATAAAGTCACAGATCATTGTAGTCGAGCATTTTATGAAATTTCGTACGAATAAAACATTCAAATTCGTATGCATGAAAACTAAACCCTTAATCTTTAATTGGAAAATGATCACTTTTTCTAAGGAAACCGGCACTATACATTCATGTTGCGAATGAATATGTACACCACCGCTCAAAGTAATTCCTACCATGTATAACTAAAACAAAATAATTATTATTCACCTTGGTGTAATAATCGGGATCACAGCAAGGGAATAACCTCAATGATAAAATATCCACATGGTCAACAAATAGCACACTCAAAAATCAAAATACAAACTCACCTCAATACGGTACTGAAACGGTACTAAACTGCTTAATGAACAAAGCGCAGACAAAGCAAACGACGTATTTGCAGATTCCTTCAAACTCTCAAAACTGCCATCTATATAATATTGTTAGTACTAATATTGTCCCATGACTTAGGCACAATCGAGCTAGTGATGCCCATTTGGATCAAACCATTTTGCCTATATCATTAACTAACTATCTTCTGTATTATCAAACAACGGTAAAACATATCAAACTCTCAAAACTGCCATCTATATAATATTGTTAGTACTAATATTGTCCCATGACTTAGGCACAATCGAGCTAGTGATGCCCATTTGGATCAAACCATTTTGCCTATATCATTAACTAACTATCTTCTGTATTATCAAACAACGGTAAAACATATCAAAATATATAAAATAAGAAAGAAATAAATATAAATGAGACTTGCACAAACATAGAAGGTAAGGGAAACCTTAACATAATATATATATATATATATATAGAGGCGTTTATGTATGATCAGGACCATTGGGTAGATTGCGTTGCTCTCCGGCTGTAGTGTTTTTGATGCCTTTTATGGAAGAATACTTTTTTTTTCAGAAATTCAAAAATCTGCGGCAAATCTTGAGTATGGTTTGGAAACTGATTCCCATCCATGTAGGAGGACATGTGTCAAAGGAACACCTCCAATGACGTGCCAGTACACTTTCGAAGTTGAATACTATTTTACAATGGGTAAAGCATGTTATGACTGTCCTTACAACATCACTGACTGTTATAGGCTTGACTGTATACCTGCAGATGGACATAAGAGAGGTGTAGTCAGCGTCAATAGGAAACTTCCTGGGCCTACTATAGAGGTGAGAATCATTGAATATGTTTCTTCTAAACAATTCTTGGAAGATACTTCAAGTGTGTTCGGAGATTTTTGCTACAGCAACTATTCTTCTTTAAATGGATATGTAGTTATTCATTTAGGGGTTATGAAAAAGGAAATCTTCAATGATTTTTCAATTGAAAATAAAAAGAGGTTTAGTGTTTCAAGCATTTGTCTGTAGAGAGTGACTTCTAATCTTATGGTTATTTAAAACAAATACCATTTTCTATTCGCTCCATATTCACAAAGAGCGTAAGAGGACATTGCTGTACGACTTATTCAAATTAGTTTTGAACTATTATTGTATACTAATTATGAGAATATGTAGACCTTGATACCTCTTTTGGTTCTTGAGATATAGCCAATTGAAAGTTTTCAAATCATTCCCCTGTACAATGTCTCCTCAGTTTCATAGTGCTTCATAGTACTTTTGTTTCTTTCCAATAAACGCAATAGTTAGTACTTACCTCGTGTTTTTTTCAAGGAAAAACTGTATTGATTATGTATTCATTATTCAAATCTAAAATCCCAATCGGGAAGTAGATTAGATATGGGTACCTAGAATGGACGAGTAAGTGTAGCATAGGTGCCTTAGGTGAAACTAATTGAGATATAAATACAAGTACAGTGCTTAAATGAAACAAATAATTTCGGAGACCGTCGACGACATACCTTTCTATCCACTTCTCAGAAAGTGGTCAATATGAGGCAAATATTTGAGGAAAAACAACTACTTCCTTGGCTAATACCACGACGGATATTGAACTATATCTGATAGATATTTATGTAACGTTCCTCGAGGAGAAGAAGAAGCGTATTCGTTAACAAATAGTAGATATATAATCATCACCTATATCTGAAGCTTCGATATAACTGGAGCACAGATATCTATGACTGGAGGGCGCGCTGGTTTTGTTCAACCCAACAATACTCTCTAGATCCGTGGGTTAAGTTATCGTGGAAACAAGTAGAACGACCTGCTGCATTCGTCTGGCTGAGATTTTTCCGTCTAACGATAAGCCGGTATAATTTTTAAGTTCGAGAGTACCTATATTAGAGGGTTCATCATTTCACCAAGAATCTCTACAATCAGAACCACCATTTTGAGAGAATGGCTTTGATGAAGTGCACGTTATTCAATTATTGAATTTTGATGATTTGTCTGTTCTCCTGGTAGTCCGGCTTATTGGCTTAAATACGATCTGAGTCATCCAAGATCAATTCATTCATGAAATTGAATATATAGTGATTCCAATTTGTGATGAAAAAAATTAAATAACCACAATTATCGTCGTACTTTTCTCTAAAAATTCATTCTCCTATGTTTTTTTCCTAGTTTTTCGAATAAGCCAAGAAATTCACATCAAAGAATTAATGAGTAGGACGTCAAATTGCTTTCCATTCGGTGTTGCCGATTTTCTCACCACGGCTCGGGAGATTAAGTGGGCTGTGGTTTAGACATAAACATAAAAAACACTTTAATAGTTGACTTCACTTGTTTACCTGAACATTTTCTTCAAACGTTTAATTCAAGTCTTCAATTTCCTAGGTATGTCTGGGTGATCATATTGTAGTCGATGTAGTGAACAAACTGTCAAGCGAATCAACAACGATGCACTGGCATGGACAGCACCAGAAAGAATCTGCCTATGTAGATGGGGTGCCGTACGTATCGCAATGCCCAACTCTACCTCATGATTCCTTCCGATATGCTTTCAATGCTAGCCAACCTGGTACCCATTGGTATCATTCACACATAGGTAATGTTTTTGTTTTTAACAACTTTGCAATTTAGTTCATGAAGAATAGACGACACATTAACTAATAATAGAAAAATGGATAATCCAATCTTTCGCAAAAAACCCTATACCATAATTAATACGTCGCGTCGGCATCGAAAACTGATTTCTGCAATGTTTTTGTAGATAACTTTTCCAAATTTCAAGCAAATATAATTTAACAATCGTAATGGGCGGTAGTTGTTTTTCTGTTGGATACTTGCCGATGAATTACCTATTGTATAGTATTTTGCGGAATATTGGATTATATAATCCTTTTTTCATCATTAGTTGGTCTTCCGTCAAGTAGTATCGTCCATTCCATGAAATAATTTTGACTTTAAATTGAAATCGGCACCATAGTCGGAGCTTAATATATACTTCAGTATTTATCTAAGGAATTCCCAATTATCTAGTAACGACAGACAAACTCGAGCAAAAAGTGAAGAATAAATTGTAGCACTCTGAAACTCGGCACATGACATCTCGAAAACATGTATTATTAGAAAAAAAATTGTTTACCAAAAAATCAGAGGTGGAACCTAAACAATTTTTCATTTAAAAAAAATATAATTTTTTTTATTATTTCAAAAAATATGAGATTTATCAAAGAATGCTTTCGATAGGTTGAGAGATAATTCAATTCTCCACAAGAATATTTCTTAGTAATACCTTATGAAATACGCTCGTTTTCTCAGAAAACGTTTTTGGCAAAAGTGCATCTCAAACGCTTGGATTTCTGTAAAGTATTTTACTTTCCATCAACTAATTATGATTTATAAGGCATCGGACATATCCTGGATTACTTCTTACTTCTAAATTCTGTCCAAAACAGAATTACCCATTCGTTTCGTTGGTGATACTTCGGTCACAAGTTGGCTCACTTCTTCGGTCCGGAAAACCGTAGGAAGGTGTGCGATCTTTCTCTGTTTCTTAGATATTTTGATGAACAATGCTCTTCCGAAATATCATCAATCGTTCCGCCATTAGCGTTCCCATCGAGACTGACCCATCTCACTCAGTCCTCACATCTATATACCGTCACTTTGGAGACATGGAAGGTGATTCCTGAGGCATACAACATTCATACATTCAAGAACAAAAATTCCTGCCTACTAAAAAAATAAAAAAAACAGTTGTTTTTCTTTCCAACACCTAGTTATTCTTGCTAATGAATTTAGCAACCACCAGAAGTTTTCGAGAGACTATTTTTTCGCATATATAATATTCAATGAGGGCACTGCTGTGATTCAATGATAAACATTATATACTCAGAATAATAACAATCTTGTAGATTAACATCAGTTTTATGAAATAATATTATCGTTATACTCGTTATAGGAAATGAAAATCCATCATTGGTAATATCATTATCATCGCTTCCACAAATCTCGGAAGGCTCAATATACTGAAAACATTTTTTCTGAGAATTATTTTGAAAGAGGACCGTAACTTTTCAACGGATGCTCTCTATGAAGAAAGCAGAATACGGGACCCACGTCAGATTTATTTTATTTATAGCATTGTATTGTCAAGAAAACAAAAATAAATTCTTGTTTGTTGCCCACTTTCATGAGACCAGAAATAAAACCAATAAAAATTTATTCTATCAACATCAAATAAAACTGTTGTTCAAAAATATAAACCTGTCTATTTCATAGAGTTTTCAACTATCTGCCCCGCCAGCACTTGAAAAGAATAGTTTACTGTAATGTATTCAAATCGAAGATTAAGCGATTCATTTTAAAAGAAGATAAAAAAAAATAGACTGTATGATTATACAGTGAGCACGTAAAGGTTGGAACAAATTCGTTAAAAGCTTGATATGGCTTTTGGGGAAAAAAAAAAGCTCAGACACGTCAATTTTCTTTTTCAGTTGCTCTTATTTTTGATTTATTGTTAGACTTATGACGTCAGTATCATTTTTTTTTAAATGGCAATACCCTATTTTGATAATACCTTCAAAAAGAACGCATTTTTCTATGTATGGATGTCATTTTTTTATGTTATACAGTGAGTTTCGAAAAGTTTGCAAGTCCGCAAAATTGTCAAAATGGCACTTAACTTGAATTTTTCTGTATACCTACTCGTTGAAAAAATTCCAAACGTTCTGCAAACTTGGAGTAGTATTAAATATATTATTATATTTCATATCAGGAATCAAGTTTGCAACCAATTCAAGTATACGGAATTTTGTTATCAAAAACTAATATTTTTCTTTGATATACCAAGAAAAAATTCTAAATGTTCTGCAAACTTGACAGATACATCGGAAAAATATTCCGAACGGTTGTACAGATCTGCAACCTTTTACATTGACCGAAACATATATTATTTGAATTCGTGGTCTTTTTTTTGATCAAGGTGGTCTCGAAATAATTACAAAACTTTGTTGCTAATTTTGAGAACATCTATTCTGATGCATTCACAAATTTGCATCCTTGTACACGATCCGGAACTTCATGCAATTTGCAAAAATTATTCATAATGTAATATAACCGAATTTGTTGCCAATTCGTTAATGATGATCAGCATAGTTCGCAACAATCCAACGCAGAATTTGTCCTAAACATTCTTTATATGTTTTAAAATAATGTTATGATAATAATTGTAAAGACTTTCCTCACTGAATACAGTACCTACAGACAGCTAATTTGATTTTGCGACTTCTTGTTTATTTGTTCTATTTATATTATATTTATCATTTTTCTGTTTTGTAAAAATAAACATTATTAAGATTATTATTATAATCATTATTTATAGGAATGCAAAGAGCTGACGGAGACTTCGGGGCATTGATTATTCGTGTTCCTGATGAAGACAATGCACATGCAATCTCTTATGATTACGATTTATCTTCCCATGTCATAAGTATCCAAGATTGGGACGAAACTCTATCTTTGGAAAGATATTTGAACCATATTCACAGTAACGGTGGCAACAAACCTAAATCAATGCTCATAAATGGTTTGGGCAGAAACAAGAATTTCCAGCAAGATGATGAAACCTTCTATATTCCAACTGCTAGATTTTTTGTAGACCAGGTGAGATATTTTGACAAGTAATATTTAATTTCCCTATATGGTTGGTGAAAAACTGTCCATCTGGGTGATTGACAAATTGATAATCACTAGAATAATCATTATCGTTGGTATGGCGCCCGAGGTTTAGTGAACGCAAGGCTGCGGGCGGTGTCTCAGCTTTTGCCTTGTCATGGAGATTTTGTTGAACCATTTGTTGCAAACATTAATTATTGTCTGCAGAGACCTACCCTATAGTGTTGAGGGCAAGAACCCAGAAATCGATCTTTATTTCAACGTTCGTGGTATTAGCCAGGAAAGTAATTGTTTTCCGATGGATTTTCGACCCAATTATTCCTATTGTATAGGATAATGGCAATGAGCGTCGTCCTAGTAGGGCCGGACATCTTGTTTCTCTCTTGACAAGCTCATTGTGAACAATGCAGATTTCTTCATTTAAAATTCTCGTCCGTAATTGCATAGGAAATCAAGTCTGGCCGAAATACTTCTATGGGCAACTGGTTATAGAAAAAAAGAAAAATGAAAACAGAAATATTGAATAAACATAATTTTCGGAATGTGAATTCGTATCAAGTTAGAAGAAAAAATTGGTAACTGAATTATTGTTTTCGTTGGTTTCGAGGCTCTGCCGTGTTCTTTTTTGGTTAAAATCTTCAAACGTTTCAACCGCAACTGTGGCAGTGCCGGCAGTCGCCTACAGTGGCGTGTTCAAAGTACCTCAGTTGATACGTCAAGAAGACCACGGCAAAACCCGGAAACCAATCAAAACATTGACGCCAACCGTAAAAGTAGTGCTTCGCGAGACCAAGCCCAAGACCAAGACTGTTCAGTATTATTATTGGTCCCGAAAAATAAATGTAGTTTTGGTCTTGGGTTTGGTCTTGATGTTTCAAGACCAAGAAGAAACTAGCTCAGTCTTGGACTTGGTCTTGATAGTCTTGGTCTTTATAGTCTTGGTTTTCGTCTTGATAGTTTTGGTTTTGGATCAAAATGCGTCTAGAAATTTGAATTATTCAAATCAATTGTTATAAAAACAGTTGAAGATAGGTATAGAATATTGATAAAATATATAACCTAAAATTCAAATAGGTATGCATTAATATACAGGATGATTTATTTAGTTTAACTGGAAGTGAGAGAGTGAGAGTATCAAAAATATTTCCAAAAATTTCAAATTAAAACCAAATAACTTTTGTATTCAATTTTTTCCTCTTCAATAGTAGGAGGTATGGACCACTGCTACCTTACAACATACACCCATTTGTTGTAAACTGTGAAACTGCAATACTGAATTTGAAAAATGTATTTTCGATTTTGAATGAACAAAAATTAAAAACCTACCATAAAATAAATAATTGTAATAAAATGCCATAACATTTTCCATCAGATTTTTCTTAATATTGAGTAAATTCATGTTCATTATTTTTCATTCGAGTCCAAGAGTCTTGGTCTGAATTTTGGACTGAATTTTGGAACACCTCCTCTAAGACCATGATTAACTTGACTAATTTATTTTTCAGGGATATAGGTACAGATTCAGAGTTTTGAATGCAGGTGTAATGAATTGCCCTATCGAATTATCCATGGACAATCATACTCTTTCAGTAATCAGTACGGATGGAAATGATATAGTTCCACAAGAAGGTAGGTGGATTTTCATTCATTCCTCAGCTTGTTTCTCCCTTGCTCTTTTGCCCTTTTCGTTTTGTATTGCTGTAGCTTGCTCTCAATTTTTATGTCTGATCTGACCAGAATGAACTCACCTTATAGACATATTTGATTAGACGAAAAAACGTCATTGCGAATTAATGTTGGAGGTAAGAATTGTCGGCAAAGAATTGTTGACGAAAAATTATTGACGGTGAATATTCGGGATACCATGGTGACGTAATAGATGAATTGCTTGTTGCTGTCAAAGGTAGATGTGCTCGATTTATTTTCTGAAATTTTGACTTTTGAAAACAATCATCAAAAAAGACTCTTGCAAACTGTGATTCACATTTTCTGGCAAATAAAAACGTGATTTTGTTTTTTTTTATATTTAATGGAATGTTGTTAAATACCTTACATCTAATATAAATTATTGAATTATTGCCATTGCTATTTTTAGGAATTATTATTTTCAAATCATAACTTTGTATTATGGTGTGAAGAACTGCCAATAGGGAACTTTGTTTTGTGTGTATCAAACAGTTTTGAGTTTGAAAATTACAATAAATGTTTTCAGTTCGAATAAGAAAGCGGAAAGCTTTTGAATCTGTTACTCACAGAATAACCTACATTACACATCTGAAGAAATTATTTTTCACTATTTAGCGCATTTGAATGAAAGCTTGTCTTTAAAAAGTTTGTTTCATCAATGTTTTTTATTTTCTGCTTTTTAGTTAGTACGCATTAATATACAGTATCGGAAAGTTTTCATCTTGGGTATGGTGGTTTCATGAGAGCGTAAAGAATAGCTTGCTATATGTTGAGACAGCATTACAATTCTTCCTCTACTCGCTCGAGGAAGGAATATCGACGTGAGCTGTTAATTCGTCGAATGGGGTAACAGGATTCATGTGGTGGATACATGTGGTATTATCATATCATTGCGTTCCTTGTTTCTCGCGTAGATTTCTGTTTATTTATCCCAGGTGAAAAGTTTTCGATACTGTATAGATTTTTGATAAAGAATGGTTATTACAAGGCTTGTTTCCTGTGAGTTTTCAGTTATTTAGCTCTTCAATGAGTAGGCCATCTTCTGAAAATATACTCGTCAGCCATCCTGAAACAGCCATCTTCAATTTGGAAATTTAAGCAAAACATCCATAATCTTCTATCCCAAATACTCCCACATACAAATTTTTAAGAGAGTCAGACCATAATTACAAAACTCGTCCGCCATCTTGGAGCCACCATATTGAATTTAGTAATTTTGATCAAAAGTTCATAATCTTCCACCCTTAAATCCCTTACATACCAAATTTGAATCGAATCGGACCACAATGACCAAACTCGTCCGTCATATATTCATGAATTTTGACAAAAATAATTCATAATATCTGACCTCTGAAACCACCACATACCAATTTAGAATCGAATCGGACCATAATCACAAAACTCATCTACCATATTGGAGCCGACATTTTTTATTTTTCTCCAACAATAATTTCATAATGAATTGTCACTGGAGTTACGAACACCTGCCAAATTTCAAGTTAATCGGACAACTAGAAGTGGATCAATTTTCACCCGGACATACATACATCAAATTAAATAAAAGCTTGTTACTTGTAATAAAGTATAGTCATAGCAGAGCTCTACCGCCATTTTGTTTTGGATAAAAATTTCCGTCTGAAACTTTAGAGTCGTATAGAAAATTGAAAGAGGATTCAATTGAGGTATCAACGCGATTTCAAAAAATCTTTCAAGATGACGAACGACGCAGTTTAAAAAATTGCCATTTTTTGTCGTCAAAATGTAGTTTACGAACTATCATTCAACCAAATAGAATTTCAAAGAAAAATTCCAATCCATTCAAAAGTTACCTGGGGAGGGAATATTCAATAAGACTTCAAATATTATGTACCGCCATTTTGTTTTGAATGAATATTCCTGTTTGAATTTTTACTATCATATAGAGAATTGAAAGGCGTTTTACAATGAGCTATCGCTCGACCCACCATGCCATTTAAAAAATTCTTTCAAAATGGCGACCAGACGCCATTTTGACAGCTATATATTTTTTTGTGTAAAAGATTAGCTCAAGAACTACCTGCGAAAATTTCACAGAAAACTTTCGATCCATTCAAAAGTTAGCAAGGGGGGGAGGGTACTTTATGGACAGACTGTATATGGTACAGAAAGATTTCTAGAAATCCCTCGATTTTTCGCTTCACGGAGAGTTTGGGTTCAGATGGTTCTAGTTGTTTCGAAGACCTGTTGCCCATCTAGCTAACGGTGAGGCAATATGATGACTAATGCGTTCCTGTAGCGGAATATACGGAGAATAATGACTTTGTTTATGAACTGGCATGACGATGCCAGGGTCAGCATCAGTGTCATCACAGTATTATATACGAGGCCGCAGGTTCTTGATTCGATTTTATCACTGTCACAGCATCTCTTCAAATAATTGTTTAAGCAGGAGGCAGCTTTTAACCATCGTTTCTTGTTCTAGCTAAGTCAGTTATTATTTACTCTGGTGAACGATTCGATGTAGTTGTTAACGCCGATCAACCGGAGGGACTTTACTGGATTCGCGCTAAGGGACTACAAGACTGCGGTGAAAATTTCTCGAAAGTTTTCCAAGTGGCCGTCTTACACTACAATGGATCGAAGGCGACTGTCGAAGATTATCCGGAAGAAGTTGTTGACTTTGCTAATGCTCATCAGGATGGAATTGTGAGTAATGGAACTTTTCACAAGTTTTTATTCAACCCACTCTCTTCGTATGCCCTTCTGTCTTTCTGTCGTTTTGTCGTTCTGTCCTTCTGTCCTTCTGCCT
Source organism: Chrysolina haemoptera (assembly GCA_958298965.1). Classification (NCBI taxonomy): domain Eukaryota; kingdom Metazoa; phylum Arthropoda; class Insecta; order Coleoptera; family Chrysomelidae; genus Chrysolina; species Chrysolina haemoptera. The sequence continues at coordinate 22,790,304 of OY282591.1, read as the reverse complement.
TTCAGGTTCAGAACTTGCAATTTTTTTCAAGCACTTGCTGGCATCCGATTGGGTTGAATACGTATATATCAAGAACCGATGACAATACAATCAATGAAAAAAAAACATCTCCTTTCCCCCCACCCCGAAGGCTAGAGAGACAACACGTAAATAGTCGAAAAAAATTCCGACGGTCTTGGACCCTCTCCTCTGAAAAACTTGCGAAAATAAAATCTGAAAAATCCATAAAAATAGTGGAAACATGGCGTCATTGAATAATGTGATTTAAAACAAGTTTACCTACTATCAATATGTAATGTAAGTCATTACGATACTGATATGAGTTTCGTAATGAGATATTTTACCGCACTAGTGCGGTAAAGTAAAATTCATTTGTTTCTCTTTTTAAATGTCAGTCTATTCAATGGAAAAGGATAACAAGAACTAATTTATTATAAATTTGAGTATCTATCCCGGCATTTATCAGGTAATAAGGTTTGAATTTTTTAATTTGTAGCGGATTCTATATCTGAATCTATTCTCTAATGGTCTGAACTAATGTCGATGAAATTTTACTAAATTGAAATGAACGTGTCAAAGTTGACATCAGTTCACAAAATAAATCAACAGTGGGCGCAACACGTGCTTGTTGCATAATTCTTATATCATTAATTTATTGACTAATTTTGAGTAAATAATTAATTAGTAGTAGGTAAAATATTGTACAAAATTTGTGTCGTAAATTCCTGTTATGATAATCGATGTTTCATCTCATATCGTAATATGAATCTTTACGACACTTACATCGTAAATATCTATTATCCCACTAAATTCCAGAAAGAGAATGCGTAAGAATTCTAAAAAAAATCTGAAGGTTTCGGATATTAAGATTTACCTATAACAAAAAAAAATCCAGAAAAAGAATGCGTAAGAGTTAAAAAAAAATCTGATGGTTTCGGACATCAAGATTTATAACAAAAAAAAGGACTCAGAACCCCTTCTTAAAAAAAAGGCGAAAACTAGCGATAATAAAATGGGAAAAATCATTAAAAAATAATGGAGAACATAAAAATGGTGGATAATTTATTTAAAAATCATACACCCCCTCCTTCTCGAAAAAAATATCGAAATATCGCGACGATAAAATCGAAAAAATCCGTAAACATAGTGAGAAACATGGAACCATCGGATAATTTGATTTAAATAATTATACCCCTTGGAGGACACGTACCCTCTTCCTGTTCGATTTTTTTAAATAAAATCGGAAAATTCCTTGAGAATAGTGAAAAACATGGGACCCGCGAATAATTTTATTTTTCTACATTCATGCAAAAAGAAAAACTTTATTGAACTATATTTAGTGGAAAAAGAAGTTCTTTATTGCACTAGCGCAATAAAGTTTTTATTGCACTCATCTGTCATTCTACTTCAACGTGCTGTCATAATGACAAACATAAACGTTCAAACATATTAAGTAGATATTCTGTGAGATTGGCAATAAGTTTTAAACAGTTACATATTTTAAATTATTTTGTATCAATGTTAGCAGCCAGACTTGAAAAAATAATATCTTCCCGAGAATAACTCCATAATCAAAACTGTTCCACTTTGTTCTAAACCGCCTACATGCATAGAGCAAACCAAGATGGATAGAAACCCTGGTGCGTTCATTTATACCTGTGAAATCGGCCTACCAAAACTGTTAAGGTACGGCCTACGTGATTCTTCATATTTTATTAGATCGGATTAGCTTCACGATCATTCGTAGATGGCGGTAAAGTCATTACAGATTGATAAATGAATACTTGTCATGATGACGTTGGACAATTGTCATTGTCATGACATGTTTACATTTCGTATTTATTCAATTTTGTTGTTTAACGTGCTTATTTCATCAAAAATCAGAACAGTAATTTTAAATTAACTAGTTGGATGTGTGATATGTACGGGATATTTAAACAATGATACTAACCTTAGATCTTTCATACAAACGCAGCCATATCCAAGTACAAACTTGAAAAAACATTATATGCACTACAAATACAAGAATTACAAAAAACTCAACAATAAACAAATAACTAATCATTGCGAACTGAACGAAAATTAGTAAAAGAACAGAAAAAAACGATAAATATCCCGATGAAATGTAAATCACAGTTAATCAAAAATTATAAACATAGTCATAAACAGTCAAATTTCAAATATTCCAAAAAAAATATGACTCAGTACTTCGGAATGTAAACTCGGCTATTTTTTGATAATGCGCCATCTACTGACAACGGGAAAGCTAATCCCATCTTATTACAGCATTAACAACTTTGGGTGAAACAAAAGCGAATCAGTCAATCCACCAGGGTTTCTATCCATCTTGGAGCAAACTGTCTGTACTATGACTACACCTCGTGATAACATACGCGCTCACGGCTACTATGATTTTGTTTTTTATAATGCATCTGTAGTTATAGAAACGTCAGTCAAAAATTAATTCTGACAATTACAGAATTGAAAGTTTCAAAATGAGTAATAATAATGGAAAAATAGATGATTGTGATTTGTTTCAATGCAATTTGATAGTAATAAATAATTATTTGAGTTACGATTTTCATTTTCCTACACCTAGTGCCGCACCTTAATAATTAATTTTTGCTTTTTGCATGAACGTAGAAAAAATGTTGTATGCAACTCGTGCAAAAATTGTTTATTGCACTCGACGTGTTTATTCACGTCGAGTGCAATAAATACTTACTTTTTGCACTTATTGTATAAATAACCATTAAAAGAATTAGACACCCAACAGGGCAACATGGAACAATTTTATTTAAAGAGAAATTACCACCTTGTCTCCTGAAAGCCAGATAGAGATCACTTAGGAATTCGGAAAAAAATTTCGACGGTTTCAGAAGTCGAAAATTACAACAAAAAAATAAACAGCGAAACTGAAAACTCAACTGTTTCTTCATTTCATATCTACTTGTCCTTATTCATTGGGAATGGGTTGGACAATAATAAATTATTAGTCATACTGTCTCCTATGTTCCGTCCATCGTGAGATTATTATATCTGTATATGCAAAAGTAGCACTAGTAGCAGTAAGAAAATATAAACTTCAACATGTCAGAAGAGCGCTTCCTCAAATTGAAGCAATCCTAACCTTCAGGTTCTGTTGACAAACTTTTGCGCCTTCGAAAAATGTGTATCTATCTCAACTAAGCTTGAAATAATCTACTGTTCTCGATATGCTGATTCTCCGTTCCACATTTGTCGCTAGGAAAAAATTTGTATTGAATCTGTGTGTCATCTGCATGAATGTGAATATAACAGTAATCTAGAAATGTTGGTAGGTCTAGTATATCATGAACAGTAGATGGCCAAGGATTCATCCTTGTGGAACACCACATATAAATAATTGATACTTTTTTATTTTTAGCAAATTAATGGGATCAACATAGGGGGAAAAAGCAACGAAACCTCCATAAATATACCAGATCTACACTCCATACAAGGATGGGATGATACTTTAAAAGAAACACCAGATTTCAAATATTATATATCATTCGACTTCGATAGGGTCGATAACGCGGAATTCCATAGGGCTCCAAACTACGGATACAACGATGGTGAGAAAATTATTCATTCACTTGTTTCTGCTATTGGCAAATAATAGGTTATACGAGGTACAGGCGCGTACGTATACACCTTTCTTCCTTGAAGGAGGGGGTAATTCAAGGTCAAATGCTTTTAAATTTGTCAGATGGGTATCATAAAGGTGGGATAAAAAGGATATCAAATTCAGTTTGTTTTATTTAATATGAAAAACGAAAAGCTTAGTAGAACAAACAAACAATGACACCTTTCAAATAAAAGAGAAAATGAGATCGAGTAGTATGGAATGTATGCAAGAAAAAATTTATCGTATTTACTGATGGATTCTGAATCTAAATACATTCAACTTTTACATATATAGGTGGACGCACCGGAACTCACCACAAAACATTTTGTGAGGAGTAATTATTGAGTATAATCGAACCGGAACGAACTAGCCTTACGTAGACATTTGAGTGGGTTGTTGTTGTTGTTTATTATGTTACTACATTTTCTTTATGTTTACATGGGTGGAGTAATTATTTAGTATAATAGAACCAGAACGAACTAACCTTACGTGGACTTTTGAGTGCGTGGAAATTGAATACATATATTTCGCGAGGAGTGATCATTGGCATAGGAAACAGAATAAAACCATCCTATTTAACTGAATGAAACTATCTGGAGTTTGCATTTTACAAGTTTTTAGGTACTCGTTCAGGTATTATTACTTTTGTGATGAGTTCCGGTAAGGGATTGAGGGTTAAGTACGCCCCAAAATGGATTAATAATAATTAATTCACGCATTTTCAACTTATATACAAGTTAGGTTAGCTTGCTCAGGTTATAGACCGTCAGCTAGTGCCAGATTAAGATACCCCTTTTTCGCATACAAGCTCGAAAAGGGGTTGAAAGTATATCGATTTGGAGTAAAATGAAGATAAATTTACGAGTGGCACTTGGGGATGACACATCGAAAATCGACTTTTTTTTGTTTCCCTCGTGTTTCCCAACTGCGGTGCGAAACTACAGAGGGTGATTTGTTAGGTCGTTTTAAAAAAAAGTTCCCATGAAAATATGTCCGGAAAGAAGCAAATCCGGACATAGAATAGAATAGAATAGAATAGAATAGAATAGACTAGAATAGAATAGAATAGAATAGAAGTTTATTGGCCACGTTACATATCCATTCAATACATTTGTAGCAAGTCAGTGTTCCACCTTCCGGAACAAAAATAAAATCAGATAAGTACAATAAAAATGAAAAGCAAAAAGAAAAGCGCTTCACCTTGTACAAATGATAAAAGTACTTTTATAAAAACATTCTTACTCGGACCTATATTCATATATGTAATAACACATGTATAATATATTTAAAAAATATAGACACATACACATATAAATGTAAACAAACGCATGTACGTACATAATATTACTACCTAAACTTAAGTGCGGAATCAATTAACTTAGCTAACGCCATACTGCACATAAATATCTTAATATAAGGAGCTTCAAGAAATTCATTGATTGAATAAAAACAATATTCCAATAATAATGATTTGCATTTTTTCTTGAATAACCCTAGCGGAAGTTGTTTCAGACTGGCCGGTAACTTATTGTATAAATGCAGTTTAGGTAAATTATTCCTGGACACGTTCAGTCGATAAAAGGGTATTTTGATCAAATTTGATGATCTTGTATAATGATGATGAGAGTCAGATACGTTCGGATAATGATAAAGCATAATAGATAAACAGGCAAGGAACAGGTAGAATATTATATTTTTTGAATATTGGCTTGCAATGTGCATTGAAGTCCGCACCATCAATTATCCTCATTGTTTTTTTCTGAAGAGTAAATATTCTCAGTGCGTGGCCAGAGTTTCCCCACAAAAGTATCCCATACGTGATCTGTGAATGTAATAATGAGTAGTACGTTGACAGCAAAGTGTTGATATCAACAACCTTTTTTAGTTGACGTATTAAAAAAATATAGCTAGAGACTTTCTTACTAAGTTGTTCAATGTGCTTGGACCAGTTCAATTTGTCATCCAATACAACTCCGAGCAATGTTACCTCATTGCCAGCCGTGACGTAATGATTTGTTGAAATCAAGAGATTTTGAGTTTTTTCTCTATTTAGTTTTAAATTATTTGAGTTATACCACAGTTCCGCTTGATTTTCGGCGTGTTCAACAGTATTCTTTAAGTTTTCTGTATTTTTTTCAGCATTTATGATAGTTGCATCATCAGCAAACATCACTATATTATTTGGAAATAAATGAAAAAATAAATCATTGATGTAAATGATAAACAAAAGTGGTCCAAATACTGATCCTTGTGGTACACCGTGTGAAACTGGTTTGTAACTAGAGTATATGTTGTTGACAAAAACACTCTGCTGCTTGTTCGTGAGATACGATTCAAAAAATTTAAGCGGTACTCCTCTTATACCAAAATGGGATAATTTTTTCACCATAAAATCATGGGATACACAGTCAAAGGCCTTGCTTAGATCACACAGCGTTATGGCAGTATGTTTGCCCTCCTCAAGGCCTTCGACGATATCTTCCACAATTTTACATATAGCATCTATTGTGGAGCATTTGCTTCTAAAACTAAATTGATTTTTGTGCAATAGGCCATATTTTTCGAAATACCCTGTCAGCCTGATCTTGATTATTTTTTCAATTATTTTTGATAGAACTGGAATTATTGAAATTGGTCTATAATTTCCAGGAGATGCTTTCTGTCCTTTTTTGAAGTTTGAGGAATTTTCTTCCTTAAAACGACCGAACGAATTACCCTCTGTAGTTTCGTGCCGTTGTTAGGAACACGAGGGAAACGAATAAACACTGTTCTGAAAAATCGATTTCTCGGTATGTTATCCCCAAGAGCCACTCGTAAAAATATCTTCATTTTACTCCAAATCGATATAATTTTCAACCCTATTTGAGCTTGTATATGAAAATGAAGCACCTAAATCTGTCACCATCTGACGGCCTATTATGTTTGTGTGTCAATCACAAGCATTTTGGGCAATTGATCAGTAGAGGTGCGTAAACCTCTTAGGGAACGGACTACAGGTCTCGCTAGCCCAATAGGAAACGGCAAATCAGTTAGGTAAAGAAATCAAATCAAACAGATACTTATGTGTAACAGAATTTGAAACTAACTACATTTATGTAGGTAACTTGAAGTAAAGAAAAATCATGTTTACAAATCAAATAACAGATTAGATGATTAGATTTAGATAGTTACGTGTTGAATGAAATAAGATTCATTTTGTTATTTTGATTGAACCACTGAATTTTCTTCCGTCCTGACGCCTGACGAGGTGTAGGAGGTATAAAAAAGACAGCTACACAGCTTGGCTATGTTGAGGTCGGAATCCTGACTGAGTAGAAATTATAATGCTGTTCAACTATAGGGTTACATATTATTTAATTCGAAAGAGAATGATTTTTTTAAATGCTTCAAACGTAGTACAAAGAATCCTAATGAGCCAAAGTGACTTGAAATCTTTACGATTGGACATTTTGGGTAGTATTTTGTGAATCTTAATGTTAATTTGTAACATCTATGTTGAGGTCGGAATCCTGACTGAGTAGAAATTATAATGCTGTTCAACTATAGGGTTACATATTATTTAATTCGAAAGAGAATGATTTTTTTAAATGCTTCAAACGTAGTACAAAGAATCCTGATGAGCCAAAGTGACTTGAAATCTTTAAGATTGGACATTTTGGGTAGTATTTTGTGAATCTTAATGTTAATTTGTAACATCTATGTTGAGGTCGGAATCCTGACTGAGTAGAAATTATAATGCTGTTCAACTATAGGGTTACATATTATTTAATTCGAAAGAGAATGATTTTTTTAAATGCTTCAAACGTATAGTACAAAGAATCCTAATGAGCCAAAGTGACTTGAAATCTTTAAGATTGGACATTTTGGGTAGTATTTTGTGAATCTTAATGTTAATTTGTAACATCTATGTTGAGGTCGGAATCCTGACTGAGTAGAAGTTATAATGCTGTTCAACTCTAGGGTTACATATTATTCAATTCGAAACAGAATTATTTTTTCGAAGGCTTCAAACGTAGTACAAATAATGCTAATGAGCTATCGTTGGGGGGTAATTACCCCCATTACTCCCTTCTTGTATACGCGCCTCACGAGGTGTAGGAGGTATAACATAGCTATGTTGAGGTCGGAATCCTGAATGAGTAGAAGTTATAACGTCATGCAACTCTAGGGTTGCATATTATTCCATTCGAAGGAGAATTATTTTTTAGAAGAAAACGTTGTACAAAGAATGCTAATGAGCCAAAGTGGTTGGACATTTTGGGTACTTATATTCCATAACAATGTTTTTTTTTCTGCTGTTTTGCTCGATGGGAGCTTATCATCAAAACAAGGGCCAAGGAAGAAACCGCAGACGGAATTGTGTACACTGATTCAAAAAACTCGTATGTAATGCCTCTAATACCCAAGTAATTCCCGAGTAATACCCAAGTTATTCCCGAGTAATACGCCCCAAGTAATGCCAGTAATGCCCGTCAGAAAAGTAAGAAAAATATAAAATCGTGTCTTAATGTTAGGTTTGTTGTCAAGTACGATTCTGAAGACCTTTTTTTTCATTGCACAATTCTGATTTCCGCCACTGCTCTCTTCTAATTTTCGATAATTCAAGTAATTTCCAATTCCCATATTTTAAAGACCCTTTTTTTGCCTTTCAACGATTATAATTGTTGCAGTAATTTCCGAATAATTTCTGTAATACCCTTGTAATGCTCGAGTAATACCTCCCTTTTTCGTGTAATGCCCAATAATTCCTAACTAATTCCTCTGATGCTCGAGTAATACACCAGTAATACCTGTAATACTCAATAATTTTCAAGTAATGCCTCTAATTCTCGACTAATACCCGAGTAATGCCATCAATACCCAAGAAATGTACACCAAAATTCCCCAGCAGTTTCCCCCTAACCAACCGCTTTCGAAGTGTCTTAGTAGAACGCGTAATGGAGTTAAGCAAGGTTTTAGATTCTGTCACATCATACGAAGATTGAAAAAAAACTTCGTAACATTTCCAGTCGAAGAGCCTGTATATCAACTGTCTCAATTCCTATCATGTCACGTTGTAGAATGCAATCATTCATTACTCCAATATTGCAGCAGATTTAACCCCCTCATATTTTCTGTTACATACCTATAACCAGAGCTGGGAAGTACTCAGTACAAATACCCGAATATTGTACTCTTGAGTACATTTCTGGTACTCTGTACCCGTTACCCAGTACATTTTATATAAAGTACTCGGACTCGTAACCGTACATATCGGGTAAAAGTATCGCATACCCGCGCTTCTGATGAGAGTACATTTTTACGAGTACTTTATTATGCAACGCGTCTGCGCCTGGCCTGTCTGTTCAGTCCAGCATGCCTCACCCAGCAACCTCAAAACTCCAAAGGCTATAAATTATCAACATTAGTTATTATGAAGCCAATCCTGGCAAACAGAATCAACCAGTTATGCCATTAATGAATAATTATTTTTTCTGCAACCGTCAAAAAATTACAAGGTTCGCGTATCGACTACAATATGCGAAGTGACACTTTTTTTCATTTTCCTTCGTTACCATGACAACGTGCGCGAAGTATTGTGCGAAATACCTATTTCGCACACTGCATGTAAACTATATGGGATTTTCATATTCTAACCTATACTCCTCAATCAAGCAAACATTCAAGAAATCATTTATTTCTAACTTTATGGTCCTCAATCAAGCGAAAATTCAAGAAATCAAAATTTTATATCACCTATTTTTTTTGACGTTTGTAGAAAAAAAAACTTGTTTGCATCTCGTTCGCGAAATACTTTGGTGATCGAGAACTGAAAAAAAAATGTCGAGATAGTCGAGCATTTCGCGCAGTAGATACAAAAATAACTATTGTTTTTGTTATTATTATCGTTAATTTTATCCTTCATGGACTGAACACTACAAAATAGTTTAGTCATTATTAATTTGATAGTTCATGGTTATTTATAGGGTGCAAAAAGTGATGAAGGTATAATGCAAGACTCGGAGAAAACCAATGGGTGGATATATTGTTTAATTATTTTTGGACTTGCTACATACAACTTGATGAGAAAGTACTCGCAAAAGTTACTCTTAGAATTCGAGTACTTTTACTCGGAGTACTGTACTCGAGAGCATGTGTAATGAGTAAAGTACTTGGTACTCTGTACTCGTTCATCAATTATTGGAAGTACCCGGTATCCAGTACTCGAGTACAATTTATCAGTACCCGGCCCAGCTCTGCCTATAACTCTAATATACTTACCTCAGATTTCAGCAAATTCTGTAGATTTATAGAAACCTCCTTATATTTCTATTACATCCTGTATATCAACTATTCTAAATAAATAAGTGAAGTAATAGTACAAAATAACTAAAGAACACTCTTTACTTCCAACATGGACTGAAAAGTAAAGAATAATTGACATTGTAATTATTCAAATGTAAAAAAGCGTGGGTGCTTTCGATCTATATTATCAAATAATTTTTTTGAATTTAACGATACTGAGCGTTCAAGAGCTTAAGAGAACTTTGTCAAACACCCCACGGTTTTTTACATTTGAGTAACTACACTGCCAATTATTTTTTACTTTTCAGTCCATGTTGGAAGTAAAGCGCATTCTTTAGTATTTTTAAACTATTATTTTTTTATGACAAAGAAACCGAGATCTCCGACCCCGAAAACCTCCACATACCAATTTTGAATCGAATCTGATCATACATCACAGAAATCGTCCACCATCTTGGGGCACCATCTTAAATTCATGAATTTTGATTAAAAATTCATAATCTCTGAGCCCGAAAACCCTCACTCACTAAATTTTAGTCGAATCAGACCATGATGACAAATCTCTTCCACCATATTGGAGCCGCCATATATAATTTATGAATTTTGACAAGAAATTCCAAATTTAGATACGACCTAAAAAACCCTACATACCAATTTTGAATCGAGTCACAAATCTTGTCCGCCATTCTGAATTTATGAATTTTGACAAAAAATTCGTAATCTCTGACCCCGAAAACCCGCAGTAACCCAGACATACCAATTTTGAATCGTATCGAACCATTATCACAAATTATCAAATCATCAAATCATCGGGCGTCTGTGAAAATTGTGTTCAAAGATTCCGTTAAGTACATATATAGATAGATAGATAGATAGATAGATAGATATTAGATGAAGCTAATAAAAACGTGTTAAAAAAAGGAATACGTTTGTTTTCACAAATATCAACGGTTTTCGAGATATTTGAAGTTGAATAAGCGCATGCGTATCAAAACTTCCATTATTCTTGAAAGTAATGTGTAGGTAACTATTTATAACATTATAACCAATATATTTCATACCTTGCAATGAGTATAAATTCAAATATTTGGAAAATTCATTTTACGAGGGATTTTGTTTAAACAAAATTTCCTATATTCAAAACTTACATAGCAACTAACAAAATAATCAATAATGAGTGTCCATATCACATACGCACGCACTTATTCAACTTCAAATATCTTTAAAACAGTTGAATTTTGTGAAACGAAACCTATTTCTTTTTTGTATAGGAAATATTGGGGATTCAGAAAAAGAAGACGAAATCGATATTGATCAAGTGGCCTGAAAGTTGGGGAGGGGCGAATAAGGGTACCCACCTGCCGTACTCCCCTGTTTAGAGTTGCAAACACTCAAACACACAATTTGCATGGAAATATAAAACTAAATGTTGTCAAGTGACATACCAAATTTCATTAGGAACAGTTATGGAGTTATTCTCGAAAACAGATTTGTTTTTGTCTTTTCAACACTCTGTAACTCGGTTAATACTCATTTTAGGGTATATATTTATTGGAACTTTAAGCCTTAAAATGAAGTGGCTATTCTACCATCGAAGTTTGTCCCTTTTATTCTGGGACACCCTGTATATCAATGTCAAATGGAACAAAAACATTTTCTATTTTATTTCAGTTACTGACGAAGAACTAAGACAAAGTACACCCCGTCTGAATCATATTACAATGAAGATGCCAAATTTTCCCCTTTTACCCCAGAGGGATCAAATACCAGATGGACTGTTCTGCAATAAAGAAAACATGGCGGATCAGAACTGTACAACACAGGAATGTTTGTGTTACCACGGAATAAAGGTGAGTGAGACTTTCTCCCCTTTGGTGTTAGTCATAATGTCAAAGAAGAACAATTGTAGTGTCACCATAACTACAGGATAATATTCGTAATATAAAGAAAACGTAATGCATACAAACCTGAAGCCGTCATAACTACATTAAATCACAACGTAACACAGCAGAACGTACTTTTCCATAATGTACAAGTTCATAAAATTCTAGTATAGAAACGAGATCCGATCATATTGGTAATGTATCATCATCGCATTGCATCATATCGCTACCGCGCAGAGTTCATATTGATATTCTGTTCAATATGAACTCTGCACTCGATCATAAACGTATTGTGCAGATAACCGTTCGTAAGGGGACGACAGCTGATTAACGTAAAAAACAACAAACATTTTTTTTTTTGAAATATAGAACATAATGTATCAGTTAACGGCAAGAGTTTTCCTTTTTAAAGTAGTCAAAAATGTTCATGAAATTTTATGAAATTGATTTCAGTTACCTTTGTTTGGGAGGCACTGGTTTAATTCTCTAGGCTACAGCGTTTCTGATCGCTGGTTTGCACAGGCTGCAGACCTCTTATCAGTGATCACCAAAAAAAGTCTTGAAATCTTTTCACTTCAATATCTCCCGAAATAATTTTTTTTCGACAAAAAAGTATTCTTTCATTTCGTTTTGTTTTGTCATCTTCTACTTCCCATTTTATTTATTGCCCCAATTTCCGAAACACCCTGTATACAGTGAGTTTAAATATGGAAAACTTTTTTTATTATCGATTTGTCAGAAAATTTTATTCCTCATAAAAATTGGTGCATTGCGGAATATTTGTATTTGAGTTATCACAATTCTGAATTTCCGAACGGTGTACAGGAGGAAAAAAAAGTAGAATTTTGAACAAGAGTAAACTACCCTGGGGTGGGATTCTGTGTACCATAGAATTCTATTGTCGACAGTTTTGTCTCTTTCTCTCCCATGAATTCAACCATAATGTCGTTTCACTTTTTCTATCGAATCCCACCCCTGGCTGTGATTCCAAATTTGAATATTGTTTTCAATTCTAAACAACCTCTTTGAATGAACTTTTTGATAATGTCAAAAATAAGATACAAAATTGTTCTCCTCTGTACACTGTTTGGAAATTTGAAATTTTGACAACTGATATGCAAGTATTCTGTAATGCATCAATTTTCAAGAAAGATTGAAATTTTCTTAAACTCACTGTTTATAGTCTGGACCACATTTTGATAGGCAAGCCATTATAGTTGTATTCGTCTATTTATGAAACTCCATAAAAAGTATGTTTAATCCGGTTAACAGATGGGTGAAGGTCGACCTCTATTCCGTCTCTTAGACTAATTTATTAATTATATTTCTTTGTAGAACAAAGTTTCGAACATTTCAGTTCTATGTATTAAATATTAAAATTTGAACAGAAGATAGGTAATAACAGAAACATTCTAATTCTTATTATATTAAGATTTAAATTGAATTAGGAACACTTCTCGGCCTGGTCCGAGAAGTGATTACTTCCCGTACGGTTGCTGAAAAAATAGATTTGTTGCCATCATGAAAATCATTGGGACACTCCTCATCTCTCACGTGGTCAGGTTTATGTCTGTTGCTCAAGGGTATCGAGTGCTTAAAACTTACATGTACTGTCGAAAATAATAGATCATAAAATAGTATCCATTTTCTTTGGCTTTTGAAATGTCATTATACCTGTTCCAGGAATATGAAGAGTTTTATAGTTTTTATATTCTACCATGTGATACTACATGAGTAAATTTTTCCAGGTTCCGCTGAACGCCGTTGTTGAATTGTTTTTCATAGACGAAGCCTCTTCAACAGTTGGTAACCATCCAATGCACCTGCACGGTTACACTTTTAGGGTTGTTGCTATCGACAAAATTGGAGACAGTGTTGCCCCAGAAGAGGTCCAAAGTAGAGATGAGTTAGGCCTTATCGAAAGAAATTTGGTCAATGCTCCTCTGAAAGATACCGTTACTGTTCCAGCTGGTGGATATACTGTTGTTCGATTTAAGGCGTCGAATCCAGGTAAAATATCGACTCAACTAGCTTCCCCATATTTCTTCTTTTTCATTCAATATTCATAACACATTATCGAAATGTGAATTGGCGAATATGCAAATTAGCTTTCGGTGAATATATGTAACGGCTATTATTTTCTTTGCTTTCTATTCAATAAATAAGAGATTCAACAATATACAGTGGTCAACGGTTTCGAAAGACTTTGTTAGGTATATGAAAACTGTGTTGGTATTGTCACGGATATATCCAGACCTGGCGCCATCTAGGTGGACAAGAGCGAAATGATAACAGTGGCCTGAGTGATCACGCCACCTACGGACGAAGAACGGTGGCTTGATCCCAGAAACGCCCGGAAGGATGGCAGAGTTCTCGAAAGATCTGAAACCGTATTGTGATTCTGACAAGAGTTTGTGGTTTTCAAGGAAAGTAAATTCAATCTCTTTTGAGTGGCCTTTTCTAATAGTTTAGCAAAACTTGTTATTATATTGGTCTACATATGTTTTTTGAATATAGGTGTTATTTTTGCCGTTTTGGAGGCTGAGTGAAAATACCCCCAATCAAACGGCATATTAATTGGACATGTGAGCGGTTTTGGAATGCTATCAGATATAGTTCGACAAACAAAGCTGAAAATGTGAAATGCTCATTTCATTGAACATTTTATAGTTATTTATGGTACTAGTGTGTTATGTTGAAAATAAGTCACGCGAAAAAGATTTATATCACGAGGCTGTCAGGCCGAGTGGTATAAATTCTAAAGTGACTTGGGAAACATAACACATTAGTGGTATACAATGTTTTATCCAACACATGACAGTTATGACCCATTATTAATGTCATTTTAGACAAGTTAACTATCAAATAACACACTAGTGAGTTATAATCCATAAGTCACTAGTGAGTTATGGATTATAACTCACTAGTGTGTTATTTGATAGTTAACTTGTCTAAAATGACTTTAATAATGACAGTCATAACTGTCATGTGTTGGATAAATTACTTTAATTTGCGCGGACGCTCATGATGAGTGCCTTATCATTGGATATATTACGGACTATAATCCGTTGACAAGTGCGCAGCAAGTAATTGCGTCTCAAGCTAAATTGGTTTTAATGTACATACTAACAGGGCAAGTTAAATAAAAGCTGGTAAGAAGAACTTTCATTTGCAGGATTTTGGATTCTTCATTGCCATCTAGAATTCCATGCAGAAATGGGCATGGCGATGATCCTTCAAGTTGGAGAAAATGAAGATATGTTGCCCGTTCCCGACAACTTCCCAACATGTGGAGACTATGCATCTCAAGATAGCATACCAACCTCGGCAGCAGGTGGCAGCAGGTACACTACGTACCTGACGGCATGCATTTTACTTTCTTTGCAGTTGTTGATATATTGTACTGCGTTTGATGTGAACCATTAGGAGAAGTGATTGTATTTTCTTGAAATACAAATATGGTTGATGTACGATAAGAACGTTAGAAGACTGAAATCGTAAACTACAGCTTGGCAAATGTAGCTCTGACTGTGAAATCGCCACGCCTATCGATGCCCGGTAGCAGAATTGCTCAGTACAGTCCGTATGAGTCACAACTCAGTTCTAGCATCGCGAAGTGCACTGCGAAGTTAAGTGTTCGTTCGATCATTGAATGTACAAATGTCCGAATACTTTCTCATTCTAAATTCGAGCATCTCATACGTTTTTCAACATTCATTGCTAGATTTGTCAAGCTATATCTCTGTTGCAGTTTTTTTTCTGAGATTCTGCTAAAGTAAACCGCATGTATAAAATTTTCAAATCAATTTGTCAAATATAATATGTCTAAAGATCACTTAGACAGATGTTACTTCAAAAGAGTATTTTTTTAAATTCAATGTGAATAATAATACCTCAGCCTATACACTAGATACAAACTCAAATATTCACAAACGTGGCACACTGGGTCAGGTGGTTAAAACTGAGCAAATTCTTGAACTATCTTTCTCTTACCTCAATTATAAAAATAAATATTTCTCAGAAAAACTTGTCTGGGCATTTGCTCACTTTTATTCACTCCTGAAGCCTACTCATAATTTCTCACATAAAACCGATTTCTTGTACAATTTCCCCTCATATATTATTTAAACCAATCAAATGCCATCATTTTCTCATTTCAAACCAATGAGAATTTATGCATTTTTGAATTTTCAAATTACGTTTTCTGGAATTTGCTGACGTAACGTTTCCAATTACATGGTGGTCAACAAAATCTGATGTTGGTTCAATGAACCAGATATTATCGTATTTAAAGCGTTTTTGATTGCGTACATGTTAAATCGAAAAAATCCGAGATGAGTAATCCCCCCACTACTGTTGATAAAAAATATAAAAACGGAGTACAATATCATAGTAGACATTCCTTTATCAAAATGAGTAATACCCAGTCCAAATTTGACTTGTCAAGCGAATATTTTTGCAAAGAAAAATCAAAAGTAGTGTTAGGTGAAAGAAAATTCCCTTTAAATAAATCCAAATGTAAATTTGTTGCTTTGAATCTTTCATTTGATTTGAATTTCACCCCATGTATTGAAATTGCTGGAAATAAGGGAGATCGAGTGATTTTCTTAGAACACGAGTAGAAGCAGTTTTTGACACACCAAGGAGTCATTACCAATTATTTTTACTCACCTGATAAACTAAATACCATTGAGGATGATAAATTTACCATTGAGTTTATCCAATTTTCAAATGGGTAAGTAGTCAAAATAAAGAAAGATCATTCCTCTGTGTACTTGGGATTCGAAACAGTTTGCAAATTATGGGAACTCCTACCCCTAATTGACTATAGAGTCGATATCTTAAATTTCACACAGCAGATGCATTTCAACCGAAAACCGTAAAGTTGTATTTTTCCCAATACCTACTTTAGGACTAAAATTAATAATTTGAACGTATCCAGAGCCCTCTAGATTAAAAATTAAATATCGAAATAAAAAAAAACGTGGTCACAAAAAGTAACAAGTGATACATGACAGAATGTCATATGGGGACAAAAAAGGTGAAACACTTCCGGTGAGATCAAAAGTTGCACGAATCTGAGTCACTTGTCAAAAAATGCAGAAAGAGGAAAGAAGGAGGAAAGACAAACAAAATGGCGGTTAATCAGTAGGTGTTGAGTTTTGAGATCATTGAGGTTAGGTTATGTTCCATGTTTGGTTATTTTATCTGACCAAAACACTTGATGATTTTAGAATTGATTAAATAAGTTTCAGTGAATATGGATTCAAACAATATTTCACTGCCAGAAGGATTTTCTTGGATAATTGTTGATGGAGAAGTCATTCAAAGTGGAAATACATTTTTTGCATTAAGAGAACATGGTAAAATATATAATCAGTTTTTATCCGTTATTTATCAATTACCAATCCAGTCGATAAAAAAAATAAACTTGATAGAAAACTTGGATAGAAAACATGATTAGAAACTTGGATGAATGACATTTATATGTATATGTGAGTAAAGTAAGGTTATCTTATCACAGCGAGAGAAGGAGAACACCACTCTGATCTGAAAATGGAATATATCTACATTCCGTTTTCTTGCACCACGTATTTATTCTATTCTTCGGGTTGCCAACAAAACGCAGCTAAAAGTTCGACATTTTGCCACTTGTACGCAGATATCTAATTTTGAAGTCTCAAACGCCAAAGAGTATTATAGATACTGGAAAAAATCAACAGTAATTAAAAGGATGCTAGAGCTTATAGACACTAGGTACCGATCACAGAACTCAAAGAACCTAGAATGCCAATGCTGTAGTGTAAAAACGAAACGTAACGTACGCCAAACGGTGCCCATGATCATGCGCAGTAACACGGCTGCCATGTCAGGGGGGGTTTGAATGAAATTATATGGACTATATAGTTTTATAGTAAAATACGAAACATATTGAATTTTGCCGTGAATTCTACGAAGAGACAAGGCTGGCTCTGAACTTGAATAGCTTCAGGCGAATTACACACACAGTGTTGCCAACTTATCTTTTGGAAAATCTTAGTTCGTATCATGAGTTTATGTGCTCCACTTATTGTCGATATTTGTTTCGATTATATTAGACAACTTTATGAACTTGAGCAACTGATTATTGACGTATTTTGGCTGTTATTATGGAACTGTACACAATGAATGTACACTGTATATACGTATATAAATCATAAAAGCATTAAATATTAGATTATCATATAAGTTCACGAACTGGCAATGATGTTGATGATTTGCGCATGATCCGTAGTAACTAAATGCATACATGTGGTTTCGCTTTTCACTAATTCCTGCGGCTTATATTAGCATTCTAGGTTCTTTGAGTTTTGTGGTACCGATCAATCGATCACAGAAGTATAAACACCGAGTACTCATTTCGGATACGTCCCCATCACGAGAAGACAGGTTCGACATGATTCTTTTTGAAGGTTAAGAAGAAACATTTTTTGGGAGAAAAAAGTTTATTTTAAGGTTAAAAGATTTTATGATGGCAATATGTGCAGCAGTGCAGCTATTCAGAATGAAGTTAGGGTAGCCATTTTTTATTTCAACCAGAACGGCGAAATAGGAGATGAGTCTAATTTCAACTCATGTTTCTTGCAATTTGGTATGTAAGACGGAAAGGATATACACAATATTTGCCATATATTTGTTTTCAGATATAGTACAAATCATTTCGGGAATAACATGGGTCAAAATAAATTTTTACAGTTTTTTCGTATTTTGATTATTTTGTTAATTTCGCGTTGTTATTGGGGCGCGTTGCAGATTTATCACCTATCCAATCTCATTTTGTCAAAAAAATTTCATTCGCAGAGGATATTTAGTATTTAACATTGTTTAATGGACATATATACTTCATACATCAAACATTTCTGTCAGGACGCATCACTATATTTTTGACTTGTAAATTAGTCGCCCTATCTTTCTTGACCTACAACTGCACAATTAGAATAATTTGAGTCAGTTTTGGCTATGGTTATTCATGGAAAATGTTATTCTAACCCAACTTCATTCAAAAAAGACCTTTTGATGCCAAATAGATTTTTTTAAGTCAATACAGGCTTATAACAGCCCTATGATTTGGTTTTATAATGGCACTCAGGAGGTTATTAAGAATCCTGCGAATAAGGCAAAAAGGTTATATGGAGTGGGCCCTCGTAGATTTATGACAGCTTTATGGAAGTTTTATGCAAAACAATTTTATCGTAGCTGTTCTTGTTATGGTCTTCAGAACCCTCTGAGGGCCATCACAAAACTAAAATTATTACTTGGGTACTCTTGTGAGTTACAGATTCAAAAACTTTCCACGCAATGTTTTCAGTTCGAATACGAAACTGTTGAATCTGTAACTCATGGAATATCTTATACATTACATATCTAATAAAAGTATTTTTTACTTTTTGCTCATTTTAATAAAAGCTAGGCTTTAAATTATTTTTTAATGTTTCATTTTCTGCTTTTCAGTTAGTACAATTAATCATAATGGATTGTAGAAATTCAGCTCTCTACTTGAATTGTTGTGACTAATTGCCAAAACATAACTCAGGTACCTTTCTTATTTCATCATATCAGTAGATCTGCGAGCTGCTTCAATTTTTTTCGCATCCGATACTATCGCAGCCATCGCTTGATCTAGACAAAAGAAGTCCACAGATTAAGTATACCAAAATCGAAACAATTGATCTAATGCGCGTAACACTCAATAGACTAATCACCCAAGCTATAATTAATTTAACCGATAGATAATATTCTCAATGAGCAGATAAAAAGGAAGGGGGGTTTGTCTATAATCGAGTTTTTGCAGATATTTCAGAGAAAAAACCCCTGGTTTAGATATAATTCTGATTAATCAGTTGACTACAAAATTCCCACATGAATGGTAGATTTCGAATTGAGATAGATAATAGGTCAAGATACGGTAATTGCTTGGGAAGTCGCTAATTATGCTTAAGTACATTATTATGGATCCACAAGATCAGGTTAGCATATTTACAAAAGCTAATTTGCTTGTGCGATTGTTCGCATCTACTAGTTAGTAATTTTTATGCGAATCTATCAATTTCAATCCCTTATATTAATTATGACCAGGGCAATTTATTCAAAGATGTAGTTGGCCACATCGCAATACCATATGAGTCAATATATCTCAGATTGGAGCGAAACGTGAGTGCCATGAAAATAAAGAGGCCATTCTTGAAGTACAAGACATCGCTGAACCCACTGAAGAAGCTAATAGTGATATTAGGTGAAACAAAACTGAGCTTGCTCAGGTTAGGTCTGATTCTTTATTTTTCTTAACGGTCTTCATCCCTGAAAAGAAGGGAGTCGGAAACATTTTTTTTTCTGATTGATAATACAGATAAAAACAACAAAAAAAAATATTTCGAAAGTATTAAATGAATGAAAAGGATATTTCCCCCATTTTTGTGCATTTTTGATCATTGCCACCATAAAAATGAACGAATATTTTTGTGATCTTCCATTGTATTATTGAAGTCTATCATTAACTTAGTTCAACGCCATTCTCATTTTCCTCTTAAAAAATTCCGTTTATTTATTTGTAAATAATTACAAAAGAAGTGTTGTTTTCGCGAAATGGATTTCCTTGCATTATTCCATTCGAATTGGAAAGTATCCAATTTTACCAACGGCGATTAACGAAGGAATATTTCAGCTGTCGACTAATGAAAATTAATTATTTCTTACAATTCTCGATTCCGAAACAGAAATAAAGTTCTTTACGCACCTCGCATGTTGCTCCTCTTATACGGCTGATAACGTGAAACGTGAAGAGAGGGATCATACAGTTCTGACACAGGGTCGGATTTCAGATTACTTGATATATTCCCAGCGCCTAGACATTTTTGTTGTGCTGTAATATACAACTCCCAGTTATGATATTGAATGAAAGTACATTCCATTTAACTTGGTCGAAAATTCATTTGTGGATATAAACTCTAACAGATGATGCAAATATTCGTGTTGTACTTTGAGATTAGAAAAAAAAAATCACTGGTCGAATGGAACTTCGATAAATTATAATTTACACAATTACTAGCTTTCTGTGTATGTGTGGGTGTGTGTGTGTGTGTATAGGAGAAATTAATTAAATAAAATGGTTTTCAAAAAAATTTCCGAAATTTTTTTGATCACTGTTTTTAATATTGTTTCCTTTAATTTAAAAAATAATTTTGCCTGTGTGAATTAATTTTGAGAAAAAAATCTTATCTACCCCGAAAAGTCCAAGATGGAATTCTTTAGTGAGTCAGAATTTAAATCTCAAAATCTTTTCGTCGTTTTGGGTTCATGCTGAAAATTAGCATTTTCATTCACATACTTGATTTGTCAAGTTTTTATCATACATGATTCTACATCTGATTTTCTGAACGCCCTGTTCTTATTTCCGAAACAATTTGAATCAATACATGCATTTTCAAAAACACCTAAATAGTAATTTCGAATAAAATACAACCACGGATCACAAAACATATATATCCTAGTTGAATTCCCCTAAATATCAATATTGTATTTATAGAATCAATTAATGAATTACAGAACTCGTCCGCCAGCTTCACTTCCTCAAATTTGGCTTCCGGACAATTGCCCGAAAACAATTTCCCGAAAGACAATTCCCCGAAAACAGTTGCCCGAATATACAATTGCCCGAATGGACATCTCTAGACCGAAAACTCAAATATACGAATTTTGAATCGAATCTGACCATAATCACAAATCTCGTCCGCCATCTTGAATTTATTAATTTTGACAAACGATTCCTAATCTCCGCCCCCGAAAACCCTCTCATACAAATTTTGAATCGAATGGGACCATAATTACAAATCTCGTCCGCTACTTTGTGTTTTTCTCTGAAAAAATACTATAAAGTATCATCACCGGAATTATGAACAAGTAGGTACCCCATTAAAATTAATTCTGTTCCAATATGATTAAAAGAAAAACCTTCAAAAAATAATATACGATAAAGACTTCATACGCCGGCACTGTATATTTATGTTGCATGCATGTCATTAGCTTTTATCCAATATTCTAGACGAGACCATCGGTATATCTTTTTGCGGTACATTTTTCTTCCCAAAATTCTCATTCAAAACATCTTTTTTAATAGTTTCCGCTCGTCAATCAATTGCTTCTACAAATTTTCAGTTTTTTATTTTGCTTTCAATTTTCGATTCATTTTGTGACTGGAGCGCATTATTTTAATCTGAAATACTTGTTTAAATTTTAAGATTACCACGAAAGCGAATAGGAAAAACAATCACCGAATTATTTAATTCAGTTCTGTACCGCGCGAGAGTTGACAAGCTGGAAATGGGCGGAGTTTTATTAAATCGTTCGAAAACGCACTGCCATCTAGCGATATAAGTTTCTAATTTTGATGGCTAAAGACTAAATGACTAAATATTTGGTGGTTAATTTTTGTTGTATTCTATTCTAAGCGTCAAAGACCTCGTTCCTATTTTTGTGAAGTGGATGAGACGCATTCCAAATCACAGATTCATTTTCGTATAAATCTAAAAACTTATTGTTTCGTTTGACACTCGACACTCCATTTTCGACAAACTAAACGTATTTATTATAAATAGAGCAGCGCACTTCTATCTACTAAATGATCACGCCGTATTTGTTACAAATACCCGAATGTGTGGAGCCGCCTTTACTCATCTAAAGAATTATTTATTACTTTTTAGTGTATTTGAATAAAAGCTTGTCTTTGAACAGTTTTTTTTCTAATAATATTTTATTTCAACAAGTAGAAGAAGTAAGTAATAGTGTATATTATTGTTCGAAGGGTCTACTCCGCGGTACCATATTGACTCCTGGCTTGGTTTGATCTTTAATTTAGAATGTATCTACTTGCAGCAGCCTTTGAACTCTACCAAGTCTACAAATTAATCTTTGGGTGGATAATCACTGGATGCGAATGCGTATGAGATAACAATATGATATTTTTAGTAACGCTGATACTTAACAACAAACTCAGTTGAATGGAAATACCCATTGCCATCTAATCGATATCGCTGGGGAATCTAGTAACTGACTCAACGCGGAATTATAAAATAATATAATAATATAAAATAATAATTAATGCATTAGGAATTTAGTGATCGAATTGAGTACGAGAATCCCGAACAGCAACGCCACAGTACATTTCATGACATGAAAATAGCTTATGAATAATCCAATCTTTCGCAATTTTCCTAGAGTATAGGAGTTTTGTCGGCAAACATTGAACAGAAAATAAGTCAACAGTCCCCTACCACTGTTTTATCACATCTGCGCAAGACCTGGCAAAGTTGTTCTAAAAGCACATATTTTGCAATGCTTTCTGTAACAACTGGTAATTGTTAATCAAAATTTTCACGGTTCTGTGGAGCCACTGCTCTTATCCATCAACCTGTAAAGTGAATATGTACCATTTGCAATTGACCCCCGTGGCTCCGTCACTGAAAGAAGCCATTGTCGTGGTTTTGTGAATTGTGGTTTTATTATAAAAGTTAATATGGATTTTCATCAAGTATCGGCTACATCAAGTCAACGTTTTTATTCAAAAGACACCACAATTACAAATCACTCATACATCGAGACGTTTTTGAATCACTTAGAGCTGATTAGATCTTTACTGAGACAAGAAGTAAATCGTGTGATATTTCATTGTCTTATCTATTACATTTTTCAATATAAATATTTCAAACTCTGTTACACACCACTTCGTTCCTGAAACCAGTGTGAATTTTTGGTGAGTTTTTTTGTTGTTGAATTCTCTGTCTCGTGAAATCATTCCGTTGTGGAATTTTCTTTCGATTTCATTCGAGCTTAGCAGGCAATACCTCCATTTGAAAATTATTATCTACATATACACTCAGTGTCTATATTCAAGAGTAACTATATATTACGAGAACTAATTTTCAGAATTTGAGGAAACTATGAAAAATATTAGAGCTTATGATAGAATTGACAAACAAGTAACTCATCAAAAAAACAGCAAAAAAATTGATTACGCAGCGAAATGAAACACAATGTCAGATTAAATTCAATGTGCGTAGGGGGAAGTAGTTGTTCTCTGGCAAATATTTGCCTTAAATTTTCCACTTTGTGGGATAGTGTGGAGAGGAAAAGAGATTTCGATTTTGTCGAAATTGTTCGCTTCTATGATTTGAAACTCTCCAGCATTCTTTTCGAACTTTGTTTGAAAATACAAGAACGAACATAACACTGAATAATTCGCAATAACTAATTTTATTGGGACAGACAAGGTGCAGAATATCTATCAACTGGTTGAAATACAGACCAACTTTATGAAAAAAACGAGTCAATAATGCTACGAACGTGGTATTCACAGTGATTTTACTGTGAATTATTCTGGAAAGGTGGTCATTACATTCAGATAATTTCTAAGAAGGGAAGGTTTTATCATTGGAAAAGTAAATGGTTTTCAAGAAATTCTCTTTTTACATTATTTATTTAAAACTTGCCATGTCCTTTGTTTTGGAAATCGGGTATTTTGGTAAAATCTTTATGGAATGTGTCTGTATTTGTACTAATTGTTGAATTTCCGAAAATGGTGGAAAAAATTAAATAGTTACTCAATGATAACAATTTACCATACTGAGTATTTTTTCAAAATGCAAAGATTTATGATCATTAAATTGATTCAAGAAAATAATCAGATCATTAAGTACTATCCTGGAAAGAAGCTTCAAGTTTTGGTTCAAGGTTTCTCGATATCTTGACCCGAGCAAAACGGTAGTACAACTGAGTGAAATACATTATTTGAAATATAAAAAAAATAAAATTTTTGAAAGAAATCAATACTTAACCATTCGTAATATGATAACCAACAAAAAGTTTTCGTACAGATTCAAATATCTCTGCCGTTTATAATTATAATTATAATTATAATAATTATAATAATTATAATTATAATTATAAAATATTATTATTTTATAATTATAATTAATAGTAGTAATTAATAATTTATAGTTATAGTTATAATTATAATTCCCCGATATGCGAAATAGATAACAGCAACTTCTAATGAAATAATCACCGATGAGTCTAGATATCACCTACGCACGCACTTATGTAACTTATATCTTGGAAACCGTTGACATTTATGACATCTAAACATATTCCAATTTTTGTATATAATCCAGTATTATTGGGTTTTGAGACGAGGATCGATTGTAGCAGTTGGAACTATGAAAAAACTTTTTTTTATATAAAAATTTTACAGTTCAATTCGAAAAAATATTTTTGTTCAATAAGAGCTTTATTTTAAAAGAAAATTAAATTTTTAGTTGCAACCAGTGGCGTACAAAAAGGGGATATTGGTCCCTTTCCTCTCCTATTTTTTTACGCAACTGGTAAAATCAGAAAAATTATTATCCTTTGATTTCTTCATTCAATTTTAAGTAAAACATGTATAATTGTTTGAACCCGGAAAAATCAATCGTTTTCAAGATAATTGCGCTTTTATGAATATATCCTAATGAAAAAATTGTTTTGCTGAAATGAATTGTACAATCCAAATAACTGCTTCAAATTTGTACTGGATATTCTATCAAAAATATCAATGCTACTTTCACATGCATTTTTTCACAAAGCTGCTTTCTTGCAGAAATACAGAGTGTTGAAACTGGAAAATTATGAAACATTTTTCTTGTGTATCTCACTTCTCATGGAAACACCCCCCTATCTTTTGTAATCATTTGAGAAGAACTCTAAATCTTACCTGCAGTTGATGTGAGTGAAATACAATGCTCGCCAGGAGCGATGGACTTACCCTGTTTCGCGAAAAATTACATTAGGGGACAATATACTTGGTTTCAATATTTCAACGGATTTGGAATCAGGACAACAATATTACTACCAATACAGATTTTGGTTGAAAAATGTTCAATTCTAAAAACCCAGTTTGTCTCACTTTTCATGGAAACACCCCCGCATCTTCCGTAACTATTGGAGTGGAACTCTGTAAATTTTGGGATTGGTAGATACAGGCAATGAGTCTGAATTTTGTCTGAAGTCGATCTGAGTGACATACACTGATCGCTAGGGGGTGTTTCCATGAAAATTCAGACAAATTTGGTTTTTCAGAACTGAAAATTTTTCAGCAAAAATCTGTACCGGGAGTAAAATTGATATCCTGATTCCGAATCCGTTTTGGGTCTATAATGTCCTCTAATATAATTTTTTGCAAAACTGTATAAGTTCATCGCTCCTGGCGAGCAGTGTATTTCACTCAGATCAACTTCAGGCAAGATTCAGACTCATTGCTTGTACATCTACCAATCCAGAAATTAATAGAGTTCTACTCCAATAGTTACGGAAGATACGGGGGTGTTTCCATGAAAAGTGAGACAAACTGGGGTTTTCAGAATTGAAAATTTTCCATCGAAATTCTGTACTGATAGTAATATTGTTGTCCTGATTCCGAATCTGTTGGAATTTTGAACCTAAGTATATTGTCCCCCCATGTAATTTTTCCCAAAACTGGGTAAGTTCATCGCCCCTGGCGAGCATTGTTTTCTACTCAAATCAACCAAAGGCAAGATTTAGACTCATCCTGAGATTTGCACTGTTCTTCTCAAATAATTACGGAAAGTACGGGGGTGTTTCCATGAGAAGTGAGATACACTGTATGTTAGTTAGGAGAAAAATGCTTTATAATTTTCTAGTTTTACCAACCTGTATTTCTTCAAGAAAGCAGCTTTGTGGAAAAATGCATGTGAAAGTAGCATTGATATTTTTGGTAGAATATCTAGTACAAATTTGAAGCAGTAATTTGGATTGTACAATTCACTTTAGCAACTCAATTTTTTCACTATAAGTATGTATTCATACAATCATCACACATACATCATACATTTTTTACTTAAAATTGAATGAAGAAATCAAAAAATTATTATTTTCCTGATTTTACCAGTGGCGTAAAAAATAGGGGACGAAAGGGACCAATATACCTTTTTTGTACGCCACTGGTGGCAATTAAAAATGTAATTTTTCTTTCGAAATAAAGCTCTCATTGAACAGAAATATTTCTTCGAATCAATCTGTAAAATTTCCAAAACTGTGGAGTTATGAATGAAAAATAGATTAAATTTTTCATATTCAACACCTCGTATCTGTGAAACCCACCGCTACTCAAGGGTCTGACGATTGATTTCGTGATGAGTATCTCATGATCTATCAACGATAAAAAATTCGTGCATATACTATGACGTATTCCAAAGTGACAGTACCTCCCGGGCTATGAGGCTTACTAGCAAGACCAATTACTTTCAGCCCCCGACCGGTTAAGAAGGAAGGGATAGCTAGAGAAAGAGGAAGCAGTGCTGAGATATTTATGAAAACTCATTGTGTAAATGTCTCACACATTAGGGAGTATTTTAAATTTATATTGTCTCAAAGCTATTTTAAAAAACACAAAGCTTTGTGTAAAATTTTTATACATTATAGTAAACTCTGAATTTCAATTTTGTCCACAGAATTGTACAAAAAAAAATACAATTTCTGTAACATTTATACACAACGGTGTTGTTAACCAATTTAAAAAATATTGTGTAAAAAATAGATTCAAAGAAATATACAAAATAGTATGCGAAATTTCTGCTCAAAATTGTTTCTGTAACCATTCCAGACACAATTTGTTCAAAAATTTCAAACAATTGTGGAAAAAACTACACATTTTTTCCGTGTACTAGTTTCAGGGTTTTTCCGATCTTCAGTGCAGACTTGGTCAGGACGGAGATCTAATGATCGTATCTGTATACTGTAATTGATTTCCATATATTTTTGTTAAATGTTCCTATGATAACTCCGGTACCCACTAAGAAACTAGCCACAGAGCCATCTACAGGAACTACAGAAAGCTCTACGACTGACTTGTAGTGAATTCCATATAGAAGATTATGTCAATAAAGAAGTGAAGATTCAACGTTTATTTTGATATATCTTTTAAATTCCAGGAAACATGTTCGTACTGGAAGCGATTTTTCTCCTACAGTTCCTCTTTCAAATCCAAGGCAATCTTATTTATACACATGACCCAACTGGTAAGTGAGATAAATAGTCGATAACTTATTATATGTTATATTATTATCATTAAATAAGTTTGTGTCCAACTTTGGAACTCCAATAATACCCCCATCTTTGATCTCTGCTGAGTACCTACTTATTTTCTTCATACTGAGCAGCATAGTTTCGCTCCGTCTCAGCAATTTTTGGGATACATAGTATGTTGATCATATGGAGATCTAACATGATGTGCTGATATAATTTCTGAGACTGATTACACTTATCCTCAAAGTCTCAAATCACAAACCAAAGACAACTTGTATTATCTTAGGTAATACAAGTATCCAGGCACTCAAACTGTGTAAGATAAAGTACATAGTCGAAATTTATATTTGAATATTCAGTTGATTCATTTGATAACAATATAAAAAAAAACTTGACCTTTGGAGTGAATACTTGCAAAAAAATTGATTTACGTTTTGATAACATGTAAACACAGGTCCTGTGTTTTCACTCAACTTGATGGTGTATTATTTTTGGTAGGTAGGAACGTTATGTAAGGAAGGAAGGAAGGATGGAAGAACAATTTCAATTGAAGCTGGTTTTCCGTTAGTTAAAGTCGGTGTGTATACACACATACTCTGGTCAGTCAAGCGAATCGTAGAACAGGTGACTCAGGAGCGACCTCAAAGATGTAGCATTTACCGGGGTAATAAAATGGATTTGTTAAAGCTGAATTTTTTTTTACAACTTCTTCAATGCATATCAATGAGTTAGGTAGGTAAGTCACTCGTATATTAGCACAGAACTGGTCATTCAGTCTGAATTTACAGGAATGCTGATCTCAAAGGGTGATAATCGTTGAATGATCTTAAGACGATTGTTTTCTTATGAACATAGGTCCGCAACCGCTACATTTGTGAGATTCAGGATGTTGAAATTCAACAAATGAATCTTCCCCAATATTTCTAAAACCATTTTTTCCAAGATAAAGGTTTTCTTAAGTTTTATCATTGGCATCCCTGTCTCATGCCCTTCCATATTGTTCATCAAAATAATGATACGCCACTGTTTTTTACAAAATAAATATTATTTTTGTAATTGTTCTCTATCTTTTCATAAAAATGGCCTCTTTCCTTTTTTTCGTCCGGCAAACGATTTTCGACCTAAGAAATAAAATGCCTTCATTTGCTTTGTTTTTAGTTTCA
Organism: Chrysolina haemoptera; assembly: GCA_958298965.1. Classification (NCBI taxonomy): domain Eukaryota; kingdom Metazoa; phylum Arthropoda; class Insecta; order Coleoptera; family Chrysomelidae; genus Chrysolina; species Chrysolina haemoptera. The sequence continues at coordinate 22,761,214 of OY282591.1, read as the reverse complement.
ATTTTATTTTTAAATCGAAAATTGTTCGCCGGACGAAAAAAAAAGCATAAAAAGATAGAGGACAATAACAAAAACAATATTTATTTGAAGAACAATAACAGTGGCGTATCAGTATTTTGATGAAAATGTATTTTTAGGCGTACTTCGCAAGTATCAAAATTGAAAGAAGAACTAAGTAGGTTTGGAGGTATCTCATAAATAAAGCGGTTGCAGACCTATGTTCATATGAACAATTTTTCTTAAAATAATTCAAGGATTATCACCCTTGAAAATCAGTATTGAATTATGAAACACCCTGTATATTCTGACTGACCAGCTCTGTTTTCATATACGAGTGACTGACCTACATAACTTTTATTGATATAGGCATTATAGAAGATGTATTACAATTTTAAGCTATAATAAATCCATTTTGTTACTCCGGAAAATGCTACATCTTTGATGTGGCTCCTGAGTCACCTGTTCTACAGTTCGCTTGACTGACCAGAGTATGTTTGTGTACACATCAACAATAACCAATTAACGAAAAATCATCTGTAATAAATCCAGAGAAATTTTTGGGCTCTGCCTCTTGAACAATTAGTTCATGACCCAGTTTGAAGCACACCAAATTATGACGGCTTTGAACTTCTTTTAAAGTACGTTCATTTTGCTCTACAACCATGGTGAAGGTATTTCGGGATTGGTTATTCTATCCTTCCTTACATAACGTCCCTACCTACCAAAAACAATACGCCATCAAGTTGAGTGAAAACACAAGAGCTGTGTTTACATGTTATCAAAACGTAAATCAATTTTTTTGCGAGTATTCACTCCAAAGGTCAAGTGTTTTTTTATATTGTTATCAAATCTATCAACTGAATAATCAAATATGAATTTCAACTATGTACTTTATCTTATCCATAACAAAATTTCCTCCAATCGTCGGGATCGTTCAATGAGCGTGAAATCCAGTTAGTAATAATACTTGAAATTTGATTAGTTTGGAAACGCAATAGTATTTTTAGGATCAAGAACGCTATGCACATTTTACCGATCGAAAACAATTGTTTGGAGGAGGCACGTTGCGACGACTCCATTTATTGTCTGAGACTGGTAGTGCTCAACGTTCTTGATACTCACACCGTTTTTTGCACGATCCTATTATTTTTTTTCTCGATTAAAACATTAATTTCCCGCTAATAGGTTATGTGCATAAAGTTAAGTGGCTACTTTTTACTAACATTTTTAAAGAAGCTACTCCATTTGATATGCACAAAAATGTAATGAGCTCCAACTTGTGAGTGTCTCCTCTTTCCATGAGGATGTCCTCGCTATTATTCAAGTATCGACTTTTATTTTTATATGCATAAATGCGAACGTCCACTGAGTATCTACTTTCAAAAATGCGACGCTCCTTAAAAGTAGACTCAGCGTACCTTATTTCGGTTTAGAAGAGTTAATGTTCAGTGGATAACTAATCATTTTCTTGGAGATACTGAAGAATATATAGGCTACGCCTTGAGTAATGAAGAAAGAACGAGGGTTTTTTCACGTTTTTATGTTAGTGATCAAGGATTTTAAATTGGCTTAGCAGAAGTTATTGGTGCCCATCGATCGACATATCCTAGACCTTAACCAACCTCATAACACATATTGTGCAGAAATCAAATGTTTGGATCAAATTTCCATCCTCACATAAAGATCTACAGAATGCTTGAAATAAGTGGCAAGAAAAGTTTAATTTTCTATCAGCTATGGGTTCTACAGACTGAACTCTTGTTCCTATACTGAAACCGTCTATTCACGGAGACGAATATGTAAACAGAAAAAATGTTGCTAGTGTATTAATATGTAGAGAACGTGCAATTCGAATAAAGAATTCACAAGGGTGAATGCGTGTTGATTAGGATATGTATATGACTCTAGGATATGGAAAAATTTAAATGTATACAACGTCATGCAATGGAACCAGGCTAGTGCTGTTTTGTTGGGAGACTCCGGTTATGGTATAGCTCCGTAGCTCATGGCTCGTTTTCGGGATGCATAGATACCCCAGAACAAAGGTCATACTGCTGTTTACAAGAGAGAGTTATAATAGAGTACCAGAACATGGTGAACAAGGAGGGATTGAAAACCAAAATGCAACCGATTATACAGACGCCGTGATACGTCAGAGAGGTTAAATAAGAAGAGATGCGATATCAAGAATTATCCGCACTGTTTTGGAGTCAGTATCATAGAAGGACGCAAATTGAAATATTTTATAGAAATAAGTTGAAGTGCGCACTCGATTGTTTCATTTAGACCCGAGTACCATCTCAGATTAGTATCGGTTTTTAAGGTAAAAATAAGAATTTTTCTTCATATGAGCATGTGTCCCAATTTGCTTCGTTTTCAAGATTAAAGGCGTCAAAATTTTTCCTAGCCTTTTTATTACCGCAAATGAGCATGCCAACTTTTATCAAAATCAGCCACAAAGTGAATCAAAACTGATTTTTTCTTAAAACTTTGACACCTTGTATCTAGAAAACGAAGCAAGCTGGGACACATGCTCATATGAAGAAAAAGCCTTATTCCTACCCAAAAAACCTATACTGATCATTTGGTGGTTTAACCCTGGGTCACCCTGTATATTATGCATACCAAAACGGAGTATGCGCTCAATAAGAGGAGTCCATTCAACTTTATGCATACAACCCATATTGACTATGAGTCAAAAGTGACATTTATATAAAAGTGACACTAGGCGTCCGCCGGTAAGTGAATAAGCACTGTCAGTGACGTAATATGACAGAACAATTTCATAGGGGGACAAACAAACCAAACTGAACAAATACAAACCCAGTGAACCCATTTCCCATACGACTACGTGAATTTTTCTGGTCAATTTTCTGCTATAAGTGATTTATAAAAATCGCAATTATCCACTAGCACCCACAAAATTTTTCATTTCATCAAAAATGTCAAAGCTTTGTTTGTCCCCACATGACCGCCATGTTGTGACGTCAGCTGACAGTGCTCTATTACTTACGGACGCCTTCGAAATTGTTTTTGTTTATGTTTTGTTTCCTATCAATGAAATCTATTATTATTATTAATTTAGGCGTCGGTAAGTGATTTAGGCGTCGATATTACTTACCGATACTGGCACCTATTGTTCGACCAACCAGAATTACTCGATTTGAATTGCAGCTGCAATAAAACGTTCCGTTTTTAGTAAGCAAATTATTCTCGAACCCCATTTCCAGTATACATAGATGATATTATTTTGAATGAAGAAATAAAAAGCTGGATGTTTAAAACACTTCCAACCAAGTAGTGTTCAGTTAATTATCGAAGCTGTTACCTCTTGAAAATGCCAACCACTCGTGTTGGCGAAACGTCGAGAACATCTCAAAATAAACGTCGGCCTAAAACCCGGAAAACCATCATTCAAATGAACATTATTGTTTTGAATAATATTCCGCAATTTTTGATGATACTTTATTGACAAAAGGCTATGAATATTATCATCATTTGTATATTAAGAAGTGTCTTTTTGACAGAATTTCGTTGTTATTTGGATCTGTCATTTTTGTCGCCTATAGCAATAACCGTAAAAAAGGAACTTTTTCTACAACTGTCAAAAGTACACTTTTTTTTGTGGTTTGTGTGCGTAAAGTATTACAATATTTCACTATCAACATACGATTTCATTATTAAACGGAAAAGCGTAGGCGACCGACAGTTTCATGCAACAACAATGACAGATCCGAATAATAACGAATTCCTGTCATAAAGCCAGTTACCATTTTCTTTAGCAACTAAATAAATATCTGATATACAAATGTTTCACGTATTATATTCTTAGCATTCTTACTATTAAATAACTATTTTCAAAATTCCAAACAATCACGGCTCAATCAAGGTAGCTGTGGCTGTTTGGCCGTCAGAAACTAGTTGACATCAATAATTAATGAAATTTGTGAAATTAGGCATCTATCCAAATAACGAATTCTTGATAACTATAAATTTAATTTAAGTAGAAATGAAAAGTGATGAAGATTGAACGGAGAAAATCGTGGATAGTGCAAATATGAGATTTCCTTGGCATAGTGCAAAGAAAGAAAAAGGTATTCGTAGCTTCACGAGTATTGTTTGATTATTTTGAAGACAAATCTAAGAAAATGAAAAATGACTTACGATGGACTAGTTATTCGAAAGTCAACTCAACATTAATAATAATAATATTGACCTCGATGAATAAGTTATTTTAATATTTGCTTCAAATTATTCGTTTCATTTGTTTGAAACTCAACTCTCCGGCATACTCTTCGAACTTTGTTCGAAAAATGAATCAATAAAAATATGCCAAATTCATTTCATATTTGCGAGTCGAGTGTTTTTTTACTTGTAGGAATTGCCGCAATCCGCCTACGGCGTCGCACGTCAATATTTCCTACTCGTAAAAAAAAGTATCACTTTACTCACTTGATACATAAATTAATATTTTTCACGCTTTTCTGTTTAATAATGAAATAGTATATTAATGGTGAAGTATTGTAATACTTTTACTTTAGGATCACAAAACACAAAAAAGGTGTACTTTTTTGACAGTCGTAGAAAATAGTTATTTATTATATAAGGGAAAAAAGTATTAGATTTTCGCTTGAGGTTGTGTTGTGCGAAGCGGAGGGACACAAAAAACCGAGAACTAAAATCTAATATTTTTCACGTGTATAATACACTATTTTTTTTCTGTGGCGGGAAAAAGGACGATTTAATCAAAAATCTACCTTAACCTATGTGTATATGTGAAAAAAGTGCAAGTACTTATATTTTTTCCGGTTCTCGGGGAAAAAAGTAATTTTATAAAAAGTTATATTTTATTACCTGTCAACAGAGATAAAATGTCAAACTTTTTTCCCGTCACAGAAAAAAAAAGTAGATACATCTGCTTTGGTTGAATTATCTTTTCGTTTACAGAAGTAGAAAAATCCGCAGCCGATCTCGAATATGGTTTCGCAAGAGATTCGCATCCCTGTAGGAGGCCTTGTAGTCGAGAAAAACCTCGAATGACGTGCCAGTATAAGTTCGAAATTGAGTACTATTTGACAATGAGTAAAGCATGTCACGATTGTCCTTACAATATCACCGACTGTTTCCGGCCCGATTGCATACCCGCAGATGGAAATAAGAGAGGTGTGGTCAGCATTAACAGGAAAATTCCTGGACCGACTATGGAGGTAGGATAACCATAATAGCTATTTATACTACAGTCAAATTAGAATCCATAATCGATATCACGTACATGAAATAAGGTAGAAGCGATTTTTTCACACAATGTTCGAGATGATGTGGGGGTACTTTCATCAAGTTTACGACCTCGAGGCCACTCCGGAACTTAGTTTCCCGGCCCGAAAAATGCAATTTTTTTGCACTTTTTTCAGTTTTTGACTGTGAAGGAGTGGTTTTGCGACCATGACCAAACATACTATTTTTAAACTACATGGAATTTGCTACATTTCAAGACTTTTTTTGTTTCTGTGGACTCGATAGTTTCCGGAACTATTCAAAGTTTGGTGATTTTTTCAAATTTGTAAATTTCTCTTGTTTTTCATATAATCGCCCCCATACCATCACAAATCCTAGTGATGGTAGCATGCCAATAAGATGCGTTGATCCAAAGTTGTGAATTTTTTTCAGAGAATTAAAAAACCAGCATACCTACCTAACACATTATTTTCGAAAACACGAAGTATCTTTGTAAATAACCAGGTTGCGTGATGTAACAATAGTTGTTATGTTTTTCGTAGGTTCGTCTTTTTCATGACAGAACATGTACAGTAAGTGGTTCTTCTGTCAGACCGATTATACCCATATAATGTTCGTTCAACCCTAGTAACTCTACCATCGTTTGTTAAATCGAATACAATCTTTAATTTTGGAGAAATATATTTAAGGAATGAAGTGCTCGATCTCTCGGATTTTCTTCATGAGTCGCCAAATTAAAAAATTCATCTCATTTCATATTTAAACTAATCAGTTCTTGAGAAAATTCAAAAATTTATTATTCGCTCATTCACCAGTTCTGGCTTGTTATATAGTTATTTATGCAACAAGTGCAAAAAGTAAGTGTTTATTGCACTCGACGTGAAATTGTCCAAATGGGCCTAACGGCCTCGTTGAACAAGTTCACTTCGAGTGCAATAAACAATTTTTGCACGAGTTGCATACAACATTTTTTCTACGTTTATGCCAAAAGCAAAAAATAATTATTAAGGTGCGGCACTGGGTGTAGGAAAATGAAAATCGTAACTTGTGCACGTATTAGACAAAACTCAAAAATAATTATAGGCCTTTCAGAAAACAAAATTGACTCACCATCAACCTCTGAACTGGTCGTTGCTGGGTACCCAGGTAGATCTTCTCTAGTTTTGAAAGGGCCAATGTTGTCTTGAGTGATTATGCACTTGTAAAAAACGGTAATGCGAACGACTTTACGTGAACGCGTGTTTCCACTTTTTAATATCAAAAAAAAGGACTTCTTTCCATGCGAGCACGCTATCTAGCATCTGTCTCAGCCGAAGAGCCGCGCATGCGTGGAGAGATCAATGAAAATGAATTCTGAAAGGCATACTTACACGGTGGCACTAGTAACATTGTACCAAAATTATGAAAATAAAATAATTTATAATATAAAAATTCCCAAGAAGAATCAACAAAAAAGTAATGTATTATTCTGATTACATTGAAATTAAACTAATATTATACATAAACCGCCCACCAAATTACACAGTAATTTATATGTCTGACTGAGAAGGCAATGGACAGATTTTTGCAACAGGACGCTGCAAAATTCCCTTTGCTGTACGCAAAGTAACTACTCTACAAACTTTATCAGAGCCAGTATGAGCCTTCACAACTCTACCTAAAATCCACTTCAACGGTGGAGTTTGATCATTTTTTATTACAACGAGAGTTCCTTCGGCTATTGAAACAGTGTTTGTGTGCCATTTTTGCCGCTGATTTAGAGTATTTAAATATTCTAGATGCCAACGCTTCCAAAAATGTTGATGAAGTCTTTGCAATAGTTGCCATCTAGATAATCTATTCATGTTTAAATGAGACAGGTCAGGATCGGGCAATGCAGTTAAAGGCTCCATGGTCAAGAAATGGCCAGGCGTCAGAGCTGTCAGTTCATTTGGATCAGTACTCAAACTGGTCAAAGGTCTAGAATTTAATAATGCCTCAATTTGAACAAACACGGTGTTCAACTCCTCATAGGTGAGGATCTGATCTCCTATGACTCTCAAGAGGTGACTCTTCACCGACTTTATGCCGGCTTCAAATAGACCTCCAAAATTCGAACCTGTAGGGGGATTGAAATGCCAGTTGAGGTTCAGAGTTTCAGCCGAATTTTTCATTAATTCGAGCAGGTAACGATGCGCACCAACGAAGTTAGTACCATTGTCACTAAATATAGTACTACAGCGACCACGACGTGCTATAAATCGACGGAAGGCCGCTAGAAAAGCTTCTGAAGATAAATCAGAAGCGAGCTCTAAATGTAGAGCTTTCGTTGAGGAGCACACAAATAAGCATAAATAGGCCTTTTGAGATTTGCATCCTCGAGATTTACCAAGGGTTATGGAAAATGGACCACCATAGTCCACGCCAACACACGAGAAAGGTTTCAGTTGGTTGACACGGAGAGACGGTAAGTTTCCCATTATGGGAACAGATGATGAAGGGTTGACGCGAAAACATCTGTAACATTTCGATACAGTATGGCGTATGGCTCTTTTCACAGACAATATCCAGAATTGTTGTAATAAAAGATATTCTAAGGTTCGGGGACCTGGATGTAAATTTTCTCGGTGAAAATGTTCGATGATAAGTTGAGTGAGACGATGCTTTTGCGGTAGAAGAATAGGAAATTTCGCATCAAATGACAATTTGGAATTTACTAATCGACCGCCCACCCTAAGAATACCATGCTCATCGATAAATGGAGATAGTTTTCGTAATGGCTTAGAACAAACTGATTTTGTAGAGACCTTCAAGATATCATCTTTAAAATGTGTGCATTGAACGTGTTTGATGATAATATGAAATGCATGTTCTATCTCATTCAACGAAAGAGAACCAGTGGTTTTCTCCAGCATACGAGAATTATGTATAAAGCGTAAAACCCAAGCAACTTGTCGTTTAATTTTAATCAAGGAGGAAAGTCTGCCTATTATATAATCTAGGACATTTACTTCAACTGTGGTAGTCAAAGTGACAATTTTTTCTTCTCCAGTTACATCTATTACTTTTAGTATATCCGATGAAGGCCAATATTCATGAGATTGATGTAACCAAGGAGGACCTTCCCACCACAAATTATGCACAATGAGTTCGGAAGGTAAAAGTCCACGTGAAGCACAGTCAGCTGGATTATCTTCACCTGGAACAAATCGCCAGGAAAGAGGTGATGTTTTTTCTTGTATAAGGCTAATTCTATTTGCCACGAAGGTCTTGTAACCGTGAGAGCTAGATTTAATCCACCGAATAACAGTTTGCGAGTCTGACCAACAAAAAATATCAGAAAACTTTAGAACATTCTGATAAGTTTTACAAACATAGGCGACTAACCCAGCAAGCAATGTTGCCGCACACAGCTCTAAACGTGGTATCGATATCTGTCGCAAAGGTGCAACCCTTGTCTTTGATATCGAGATACACACTTTATATGAATTTTGTAATTCAAATCGAAAATAAACCATGGCGGCGTAGCCCTTCTGGGAAGCATCACAGAAGCCATGAAGTTGGCAGCCATTGTACTGATCTGGAACTATTCTACGAGGAATTTGTATGGAAGACAAATTCGGTAATTCAGATTGGTATCTACTCCACGAGCTGATAACTTCATCGGTAGGAGTTGCATCCCAATCTAAGCCCAGCGTCCAAATATATTGCATAAGACGCTTGGCGAAAAATATGACAGGTGCCAAAAAACCTAGCGGATCGAAAATCCGCGATAATTCTGACAGGACTGTACGTTTAGTACACTGTCTGTCAAATGGGCGAGTATGATAAGAGAATGAATCCAAATGAGGATTCCACTGCAGTCCAAGAATTTTTATAATGGGATCGTGATCAAATGAAAGAGGCATTTGTCGAAAATCTTCAGGAACGTTACCAAGCAAGGAAGGACTATTACTAGCCCATTTACGGAGTGGGAAGCCACCGCGTTCTAAACAACAGACCAATTCAGTCTGTAATAAAGTGGCCTTACTCAAATCATTCTCACCACTAATAATATCATCAACATAGACATCAGATTGTAAAGCCTGTGCCGCCAAAGGAAAATTTTGCCTTTCATCCATGGCTAGTTGTCGAATAGTTCTATTAGCCAAGTACGGTGAACTAGAAATACCATATACGACAGTATTTAGAGTGAACTCTTGAATAGGGTCAGCCTGAGAAAATCTCCAAAATATTCTTTGGTAATTTCGTTGAGAGGGGGTTAGCAATATTTGTCTAAACATTTGCCTCACATCTGCCGTGAATACAAACTTGTATATTCGGAAGGAGAGAAGAAGAGTGGCAATATCATTCTGCAATTTTGGACCCGTCAATAAAACATCATTTAATGATACACCTAAGTTTGATTTGGCTGAAGCATCAAAGACTACTCTTAGCTTTGTGCTGACAGCATCCGGTTTTTGGACACAATGATGAGGGATAAAGTACGACGAATTTGTATCTGTTAGCGGAACAGCTGGAGACATATGACCCGAATCAATATAATCTTTCATGAAATCTGAGTATTCCTGTTTTAGCTCAGGATTTTTACTTAATTGGCGTTCTAAATGATAGAACCGTCGTAATGCAGCAGAACGCGAGTCTCCAATTTGAGGATTTTGCATTTTAAATGGCAAAGAGACAACGTATCGACCAGAATCATCTCTAGTGACAGTGTCCCGGTAGATTTGTTCACACACCTGGTCATCTTGTGAAGCAAATTCAGGTTTTGGTGGTTCTTCTACTTCCCAAAACCTTCTAAGTGTTTCATCTAGAGAAGGATGTGTAACAGAAAGGTAAGAAGATACCGTTGATGGGTAGCCATTATCAATTTTACCCATCAATACCCAACCGAAAATGGTATTAAGGGCAATGGGTTCATTAACATTTCCCGTTAATTTACCATCTTTTAAAATCAGGGGGAACAAATCCGCGCCTAACAAAATATCTACTTCTCTGTTCACATTGAATTCTTCATCAGCCAATTTTAAATTCGTGATGAATGATATCTTTGTTTTGGAAATTGTTTGTTGTGGCATATTAGTGCAAATATTAGGTAACACAATAGCCTCAAAATGATAAGAGGGTTCGTCAAGACCTTTTGGTCTTATAGTACAACTCGTACGACCGTTACTCATTGAAGGTACTTGACCTATACCTTGAATGGTGGTTCTGAGTTTAGACCTATTAAGACCTAAGCGTTTCAAACATCTTTCAGTAATGAAATTTGTTTGACTCCCTGTATCGAGCAAAACTCTAGCAGATTGGGTGTCTCCATGCACATCAACAATGTCAACTTGAGCGGTTGACAAGAGAACCGTTGATGGAGAAATTGATGTACTACAGTTGCTCGTTAAGGCAGTGTTCACTTCCGGGATAGGCGGAAGCTCAGCTTGCTGAGACGATGCTATTGAAGCATGCTCAGTAGCCACACTGATAGATTCTGCTTCCGGTGTGATATTGTTACTCCCGAAATGAAGGAGCGTATGATGTCTTTTGTCACATAATCTACACGACGTGGATGGACAAGGTTGATTGAGATGCGTACGTAGACAATTTAAACACAGTTTATACTGTTTTGCAAGCAAATGTCTACTGTGAGGAGGTTTATTCAAGAACTGTGAACATTTGTTAATGACATGATTATTTTTACATAGGGGGCAATGTGAATTGATAGACGAGTTCATTTTGTTTGAGACAAGTGAAGTAGTAGCACACGATTTTTTATTATGATTTTTTGAAAACCAATCATTTGGTTTAAATGAGGAAGTTTTAGTAGAACTAGCCTGTACTGAATAACCAACTGATTCTAAGGCCTTGCATTGTTCTGTGAGAAATTGTTTCAATGAAACATAAGATGGGATTTCGACCTTCTCTGAACATGACTTTAACTCAAAACGTGTCTTCGTATTAATATCAAGTTTATCAAACAGAATATTGAATAATGGAAAATCCCAACTGTCAACAGGAAAATTGAGTGCCCTAAGGGCCGACACATTTTCTGTAAAAATATTAACCAATTTTCTAAGGCACTGAACAGTCTCTGTAGCCTTGGGAGCATCTCTGATTTGATTCCAATAGAAGGTAGCTAACAGTTTTTTGTCTTGATATCTGTCAACTAAAGTTTGGAAAGCTATTTCATAATTTTCATCAGCTAAAGTAACACCCTGTACTATATTGAGAGGTTCTTTTGCCAAATTTGTGATTAGGTATTCAAATTTTTCAATATTACTAAGTTGATCATTTGTGTGAACTAGCGTAGTGAATAATCCATAAAAATGTGGCCATGATTTAAAATCACCATCAAAACAAGGCAACTGCAATTTTGGTAATTTGCAGTTCCGAGTTTTCTGAGTTGAAATCATGTTTTCCTCGTTAGCTTTAATCCATTTTTGAATATCATGATTCACTGAGCTCACTGTATAATAATGTTCATCAGCCTCAGTCCTGATCAAATCTTCCTGATCCAACATTCCAGGATCAGATGAAATTGCCGCAACTATTGCATTGTGACTCTGTTCAAAATCATTGAATATATGATCTAATTTACTGCATCTAATTTTCAACTGAGTATGAAGAGTTGGGTCAGAGATAGCATTTTGAGCAAAATGAACAATTTCTTTGAGCCGTTTCAAGGCAATATTACGTGATGCGCGGTGAGCTGCTAGTTGTTCAGTCATTGTCAAAATAGTTGAGAATATTTCAATATATTTTCCAAACTAAAAATGACTGGTAAAAATGACAATTTATTTATGTGAAAAGGATCGCGACTAAAGTGGGCTATAATAAAATGTACACACCCTGTCGGTTATCAAAATATTCTGAATACCTGCTGGTGAAAATGTATGAAAAAACTATGAGCTATAAAGAGTTGTGAATGACTGCAAAAAAAGGTATAAAAACTCGTACAAGCACTGATAAATTGTACCCGGTTAAATACGTTTTTTAAAAGAAAAAAAAACAATGTGTAATCTGGTGGTTTTTAAATATTTCAGACTGATATTTGAAAATTACTTTTATTGTATGAAAGCTGGATGTAATATCCTTGGCTCGAATAGGACCATAATGTGCACGTATTAGACAAAACTCAAAAATAATTATAGGCCTTTCAGAAAACAAAATTGACTCACCATCAACCTCTGAACTGGTCGTTGCTGGGTACCCAGGTAGATCTTCTCTAGTTTTGAAAGGGCCAATGTTGTCTTGAGTGATTATGCACTTGTAAAAAACGGTAATGCGAACGACTTTACGTGAACGCGTGTTTCCACTTTTTAATATCAAAAAAAAGGACTTCTTTCCATGCGAGCACGCTATCTAGCATCTGTCTCAGCCGAAGAGCCGCGCATGCGTGGAGAGATCAATGAAAATGAATTCTGAAAGGCATACTTACACGGTGGCACTAGTAACATTGTACCAAAATTATGAAAATAAAATAATTTATAATATAAAAATTCCCAAGAAGAATCAACAAAAAAGTAATGTATTATTCTGATTACATTGAAATTAAACTAATATTATACATAACTCAAATAATTAATTATTACCATCAAATTGCATTGAAACAAATCACAATCATCTATTTTTCCATATTATTTCTCATTTTGAAACTTTCAATTCTGTAATTGTCAGAATTAATTTTTGACTGACGTTTCTGTAACTACAGATTCATTATAAAAATCAAAATCATAATAGCCGTCAGCGCGTATGTTATCACGAGGTGTGGTCATAGTACAGTTTGCTCTATGCAGGTGGACGGTTTAGAACAAAGCGGATCAGTTTTGATTATGGAGTTATTCTCGGGAAGGCATTTGTTTAACTCTAGCTGCTAACATTAATACAAAATAATATAAAATATGTAACTGTTTAAAACTTATTGCCAATCTCACAGAATATCTACTTAATAGGTATGTTTGAACGTTTATGTTTGTCATGCAGCACGTTGAATTAGAATGACAGATGAGTGCAATAAAGAACTTCTTTTTCCACTGAATATAGTTCAATAAAGTTTTGCTTTTTGCATGAATGTAGAAAAATAATATTACCCACGATTTTTATCGAATATTCATTCCAAAACGTTTATTTCTAGGTGTGTCTGGGTGATCGGATTGTAGTTGATGTAGTGAACAAAATGACAAGCGAGTCGACAACGATGCACTGGCATGGACAGCAACAGAAAGAATCTTCATATTCAGATGGAGTACCATATGTAACTCAGTGCCCAACTCTGCCACGTGATAGCTTCCGCTATGATTTTAATGCCAGCCAACATGGTACCCACTGGTATCATTCACATATAGGTAATTTTTTCCCACGGAAAGGAAAATCCTGTACTGTTTAGAGAACATCGTGAGAGCCGAAGCAAAGTAGGTAGGAATTGGTGTTCTTCTTGAATTTCTGAAGGCTGTATGCCTCAGGGAACACCTCCCGAGGCAGCGTGTTCCAAAGATTTGACGTTCGGTGGAAAAACGAACCCTGAGAAACAGATGTTGACACTTCATATTTTCATTGAGTTTTGAAAAAATAATGAGAGAAAATTGAAAATAGAATTTTTTTTTAAATATTTTCCTAGCTGTATAAAAATATCAAATTATTATCATATGAATAGCTTGACCATACTGAAACATTTTTATTTCAATGATAATGACAAAACTTTCTCATTTTCTCTACACCAGTAAGCACTAAATTAAAAAAATTGGATTTTGTGAAAACCCTGGCTGTTACATTGGTTCGTATCTAACACTTATATCAGAATTCCATGACCATTGTGATGACATGACACTCCAGAAACATGCTGTTTTCCAGATTATAATCAAGTTTCGATGATCATCGTGCCAAAGCGTTTCACTTCGCATGCAATGGTGAAAACTCAAGCCTTTTTAATTTGACGCACTATTTTTAAGATTATGTGCGAAGTGAAACGTTCGTGCACGAGTATCATCAAAAATTGATTATAATCTGAAAAACACGATATTTTTGGATTTCCCTATCATCGCAATAATAGTGGAATTGTGATATATCTATTAGATACGAACCAATGTAACAGCAAGGGTTCTGACAAAATTCAATTTTTTCAATTTAGTGCTCTCTGGTGTGGAGAAAATGAGAAAGTTTTGTTATTATCATCGGAATACGAATATTCCAGTATGGTCAAGCAATTCATAAGAAAATAATTTGATAATTTTCTACAGCTAGAAAACTATTTAAAAAAAATTGCTGTTTTCAATATTCCCACATAAGTTTCTCAAACTTTGTATATGTGTATAAAATTGAATTCTAAGCAACTTTTTCAAATAATTTTTTTCGATATCTTGCCATTTTATCCGACTTTTTGACTATTCATGGTAATTTTTTTCAATTTGCCGCCATACCAGTGATTACGTGTCAAAATCGATTTTTAGGTTATCGGACATGCACAAACTTTTCCCAAGAATCTTTTTTTCAATACTCTAATAATAAACTTTTTTCCCATATGGTACATACTTTTTGGCGGTTACTGTATAAACAATGTCATTTCTAACAATTAGTTATTGAATTAATTCAAGAGCAATGTTGACACTTTGCACTTTTTTAAAATAATTGATAAGAACATATTATGGAAGATAACTCAATTCTCAATTGAAAACAAATTGAATGTACTACTATAGCATTTGAAAGAATTTAAATATTTTTTCCGGAATAGCCCAAATTTCCCTATCATATACTCTTTTTTATACATTTTTTACAGAATTGCACCCCCTCTGTTTTATATTTGGATGTGATCTAACATCAACAGATATATTTTTTAGATTGACGTGTACGTCGTAGAAATTCATAGTATATTGTTTGTTTAAAATTGTTTGTTCCTAGCACTTTAACTATATATAACTATAATATATGACACTGGTCAAATGTTGCATACTTGAGTAAAATGCACGAAATGACACAGCTGCATGTAAATTGAGTAAATGGATAATTGAAAATTCAATTTTTAACTTTGTATATATCTTAAATCGAAAAAGTCACACAATTTGCTGTGCCACACGAATCAAGCAAATTTTTCTTGGTCAGAGGAGTTTTGGTATAATCATCACCCAGTGCATCTAAAAAGTTGAACACATTCCAAACGAAAAACATTCCAAATTAGAAGCTCTGTCTACCAACCCCTCATTTACAGACTGTTTGCAATAAATCCAGCGTTTTTGGTTCATCTGATATTACTGGGAATGTAGTTAAACATCAATAACCGTAGATGTTTTTATCATGTTTGAATTGATTATTATACTCTTATCTTTCCAGTAAATGAAAACCTAATAGTAGTATCATCATTGTAGGAATGCAAAGAGCCGATGGTAACTTCGGTGCATTGATTGTTCGGGTTCCCAAAGAAGATAATGTACATGCAGGGTTTTATGATTATGATTTAACTTCTCATATCATCAGTCTCCAAGATTGGGACGAAACTCTATCTTTGGATAGATATTTGAGCCATATTCACAGTAATGGTAGCAACAAACCAGAATCAATGCTCATAAATGGTTTGGGCAGACACAAGAAGTTCGAACAGGATGGTGAAACATTGTTTGTCCCAAGTGCTAGGTTTTTTGTAGACCAGGTGAGAAATAGTTGAGATAATACATATTATACCACACTCAATCTATGATTTATATAGAATTAAACTCAACCCGAATAATCATCATGAAACTTATCAAAATTGATGAATAGCTGTAGTTTAAACAGGATCATTCTCTGTTTAATTTTTTTTACTAGGTACCGATTATTAAGATCGAAAAGAAAAAACAACTCGGAACTCTTCAATGTATTGGTTGTTTATTATTAATAGATCTGCAATTTTTAATAATGTCAATAATGTATGATGTCACATATACAAGATTTTTTGCTTTTCTTCAATTTTGCACTGATTTGATTATAATATAATTTCTCCATTTTTCAATATCTCATGTGAATATTGAATAAAAGCGGTTTTTATATTACTTCATGATGTTTTCCAAATAATGGAAAATAGAAACACGAATATTCAAAACTGACGAAATATTTTCTAGAAACTTCCAAAATTTTTATGATTGAGTAACTTTTGTGAAGTAGACCGGAAAATTGCAACTGTGTCTTGTATAGTAAGAATGCAAAGAAAACAATTATTGTCTCTCGTTTTCATCCGCAACATGACTTATAAAGTGCGTAGATAACCTGATCGATTTTTCCTTTTCAGGGATACAGATACAGATTCAGAGTTTTGAACGCAGGTGTTATGAATTGTCCTATTGAATTTTCTATTGACAATCATACAATAACAGTGATCAGTACCGATGGAAATGATATAGTTCCACGAGAAGGTAGGAGAATTTTCATTTCAAGGTGAAGGTAATAACTAATGACATATATTCCCAGCAATTCTCTTCAGATTATTTCACTAACTTTGAAGGTTTGAACCGAAACTGGTCTTAAATAAAATAAAATTGATTTTAACAGCAGGGTTGTATACCAGTAGGTCCACACTCTTTCCAGGACATGCCGCAGAGTCTTTGGTAAGAGATGAGTCTGAAACCAAAAATCATCTAGAGGTCATATCAAACGATCATCAAACCCACCCACTGTCACCTATGCTTTACTCTTATGGTGATCAAAGAGCCAACACACTTCGGCAAAGGCCAAGCTGCAGAAAGTGTAGCAGCTAGCTTGTCTGGGAACCATGGGGGGGATATTTACGTACCCTACTGTAGCATTAATGATAATGCTGAACTTTCCAACATTGCACCCATGTGTAATGAAAGTAGCTTCAGACTCAACTCAGAATGCACTGGTTTGAATGCCAGCGAACTGAAAGTGATGGACCTCAAAGGAAAAAGACTTTTGAAATTTTATTGTGAAGACTGTCAGAATGGTATCAAACTTATTCCCAAACTTCTCTTGAAAATGGATGAAATGGAAGGTGAAATCAAGGAATTGAAAAGGAGGGTAGAGAATGCAGCATCTTCATCAGTTCAGGATAACGAGGATGTGATATCTGAACTAATAGATAGACAAAATCGTGCTTCCAACATTATTGTTTTGAACGTTAATGAACCTAAAGGAAAGTCTCAACAGGAGCGTATTTCTGAAGACAACTTGGCAATTAATAACATTTTAGAAGGTTTGCAAATTAATCGAAATGAAATCAAAATGTTTAGATTAGGCAAATTTACGCAAAATAAAACAAGGCCAATAAAAGTAATTTTAAGATCTCCCGAAGATGCAAGATATGTTCTAAGAAACAAAAATCTCATTAATAATAGAATTCCAAGTATAAAAATATATTGTGATCAAACTAAAGCGCAAAGGGACTATTAACATAAAATTAAATTTGAACTGCAAGAAATAATTAAAAGCGGTGATGAAAGTAAAACAATAAAGTATATCAACAATAAACCAACGATTGTAAACAAACAAGAACACGAAAAAAAAAACTAGTCAGTCATCCTAATATTCTAATGAATACAGACATTATTTACCTCAATGCTCAAAGTATTCTGAAGAACATTGATGAAATTCAGGAAACCCTAGTATGTTACAAACCAAAAATAATCCTTTTGAGTGAAACAAGAACAACGAACGACATTGAAGATTCGGAAATTAAAATTGAAAACTACAAATGTATTCGGTGTAACTCTTCAAGCAGACACACAGGTGGTGTTTTAATTTATGTGAATAATGACATAAGTTTTTCTTTTTTCAAATCATTTGTATTAGAAGGAAACTACTGGACCCGTATTTTGAGAATTAATTTAATTTCTTCAATATGGTTAATTGGATGCTTATATCATTCACCATCAAGTTCAGATTCTAAGTTTATCGAAAACTTTGAAGAAATTTGTGACAGTTTGTTTACCACGAATCATCGTTGTTTATTAGTGGGTGATTTCAATATAAACCTCTTATCAGACAGCTTCTACACCAGTAAAATAACCACGCTATTTGCAACTTACGGCATTTCACAACATGTGACAGAACCAACTCGTGTTACTAATACAAGTGCAACACTAGTGGATTATGTATTATCAAATCAAAATGATATTTCAGTAAGGGTACATGATTATCCGAAAATTACAGATCACTCCATTATAACAGTAAATTTATGTAATAATATTGATAATCATAAGTATGATACTAGACTGTACCGAAATGTATGTTCAAAAAATATGGATGCCATAAAAATCAATTTGATGTTGTATAATTGGAATCTCGACTCTGTTGATGTAAATGTATTATATAATGAATTCTTTGTGATCTGTGAGAATATGGTGAATGATGTTGCCCCTGTGGTAAATTGTCGATATAAATCTAAACTACCATGGTTTGACAATGAGGTACATGATAAAATAAAAAATCGAGACAAAGTCTATAAAATTTTCAAATCCTGTAATATTGAGGAGAAAGAGAATAAGTGGGAGGCCTTTAAAAAGCTAAGAAACGAGGTGGTCAATCTGATGAAATATAAAAAACAACAATATTATTTTGATAAAATTGATAGATATAAAAACAATCCCAAAGAAATGTGGAAAACGTTAAAGAATATAGTTAATACAAGAATTGAAGATCATCCAAGTGGTGTCCTGTTCAAAGATGGCAACAACCAAATAATGAGACGTGACAATGAAAGTATAGCTGTGCATTTCAATTACTATTTCATTGAAAGTATAAATGAAATCATTGAAAGTTTGGATTCCCCAAGAGTTTGGTCTAACACAAATTATAATCTATATCCCTTGATGGATACATTCAGATTACTAACTTTGGTTGATTTAAGGAAAATAGTTGAAACATTGGACTCCAAGATATCGGTACATGAAATACTCAATGCCAAAATCCTGAAAGATATTTTTGAAACAATTGGGCATGTTATATTGAACTTAGTCAATACTTCACTTGATACTGGTATCATACCTGATGCACTCAAAACTAGTACAATCATTCCAATACAGAAAATAGCAAATACCGTTAATCCCTCTGAATTTAGACCAGTTAATACATTGCCTCCATTGGAAAAAATCTTAGAATTAGCTGTATATAATCAATTAGTTGATCACATTGTGAAAAATGAAATATTAATAAATAACCAATCGGGCTTTCGAAAAAAATACTCCTGTGAATCATCTCTACAGCTCACGCTTTGTAAATTTAAAAAAGAGTTGGACAATAACAAATATGTTGTCAGCGTTTTCCTGGACTTGAAAAGAGCCTTTGAAACCATCGATCGAAAAATATTATTGAAAAAATTATCAAGCTATGGAATCCAGGGTAGTGTATATCACTGGCTTAATAACTATCTCAGTAATCGTAGACAAAGAGTACGTTACAATGGGTTTGTATCACAAGAACTCAATATAGATGTTGGAGTTCCCCAAGGAAGTGTCATAGGCCCACTACTTTTCATTTTATATTTGAATGATATAGAACTATTCATTGAATGTGAATTCATAAACCTTTTTGCCGACGACACATTGTTAGCATGTAGTGATAGTAGTTTAGATGGAGCAATTAATAAAATGAATTCAGTGTTGAAAGACGTTCATGAGTATTTATTAATGAATAAACTTAAACTGAATGTTTCGAAAACCAAAGGAATGATCTTAACATCAAAACATAAATATAAAACTCTGAATATCAATAATATAAATTTGACAATAAATAATGAAAGAATTGAATTAGTAACAACAGTTAAGTATTTGGGATTTCATTTAGATAACCTTCTAGCTTTTAATAATCATTTTGACTATATATTCAAAAAAATACTGAAGAAATTATACTTTTTTTCTAGAATCGCACAAACTCTCTCAATGGAAACGAAAATAACGGTGTACAACACAATAATTCAACCTCATTTTGATTACTGCGCATCAGTATTATTTTCATGGGACCTAAATAAATTAAATCAACTTCAAAAGCTGCAAAATCGAGGTATGAGAATCATTTTGAAAACAAATAGATATACGTCCATTGTTGTTATGTCTAATACTTTACAATGGTTTACTGTCTCTCAAAGAATTTACTACCTCACTATGATTTTCATCTTCAAAATTTTAAATAATCTAGCACCATCTTATTTTCGATCGTATTTGGTTTTTCGAAGAGAAGTTCATTCATACCCCACCAGAAATTGCGATGATTTTCATATCGCTAGAACAAACCGCAGGAGCACCATGAGTTCTCTGTTTTTCAAGGGTCTCCAGGAGTTCAATCAACTACCTTATAAAATAAAAAACAGTTCAACTCTTACTAGTTTCAAAAAAAATATCAAAGCCCATATTAAAAAGTAAAATAAAACATAAGTAGGAAAGTTAAAACCCTTTATTCTTGTCAATAAAGTATTTTTATTTATATGTATAAATGTTATTAGTTGTACCAAACTGTTGAATTTTATTTCTATTTTATATATTTACTTCCTTCCATATTCATCTTAATATATTTATATGTCTATTTAAATGTCTATTAGTTTTTCTTAATGTTAATTTGTTTTGTTTGAAATGTACCATGAATTTATAGCTGTTTTATGTACTTAGTATTATTATCATATATTGTACTCAAATTTCGTATATTTATTTATATTTGTGAATATTATGTTTATTAGGATGCCTAATTGAATAAAGATCTATCTATCTATCAACCCGACAGTACTCAAAACCAAAAAATTTGATCATACATCTGAAGATTTTGGAGTGCATTTCAACGAATTCAAAATGGACACTGATGGATTCAAGATAGATGAAAGGACTGAAGTGGACGGTACTGGGCCAAGTTTCAGGCTTTTAAAACCCCTTGGTAATGCCCCAACCATCTTCAAGGCTATAGAGATATGTGGGCAGGAAAGGTGCACCTGGAGTGAAAAACTTTATATATTGTCAGATATCCAAGCAGCCCTGCAAGCTCTGAAGTGCTTTAGTCTAAGCTGACTTGGTACTGCAAACAATCCCGATCACTTTGATATGGGTACCAGATTACAGAAGTATTAGAAGCAACGAGGAAGCAGACTGAAGGAGAAAACACAGTTTCCCACCCCAGAACCAATCTGTGGACTCTCCAAAGCCCACTTGCAAGAAAAATTACAACGCTCACCTCAAAAAAAACGGACAAATCAGAGAGTGCAAGAGGTTTGAGTTCCTGGAAAAGGCCTCCTTATATAGACAAAAATATTAAATCATACTATACCAGGTGTTAGAAGTATAAATAATGAATAATGTGCGACTGGACTGATATTGAATATTGGACTTGAATTTTGATATTCTTCCCCAGTGCCTTACTCACTCCATTTTGCCAAATAATTGTTGAACTAGTCGTTTTCTTGAACGGTCCTCGTTTTTTTTAGCTGAGTCGGTTGTGTTTTACTCTGGCGAACGATTCGATTTAGTTGTTAATGCGGATCAACCGGAGGGTCTTTACTGGATCCGTGCCAAAGGACTACAAGACTGCGGAGAGAACTTTTCGAGAGTCTTTCAAGTTGCCGTCCTACACTACAATGGATCGAAAGCGACTATCAAGGATTATCCGGAAGGGGATGTTAATTTTGAAAATGCCCATCATAAAGGAACTGTGAGTAAAGGGTAATGTTTTCAATTGGAAAATACATTATAAATATATACATTCACGTATTTCTTCACATTTTATATATTTTCATCTGCTGGCATGTCCTCGTTATATCAATATGTATTTTGGTGACATAATAGTTATTTATGTATGAAGGGCGTATGAATTCATTATTTACTCACTTTAGGTTGATTATGGGCCAAGGACCATAATGAAGATCGTAAAGTCCTAGTGCCATAATGAAATTGAAATATAGCATGAATAAACTTTCTAAGAAAAAATGTAAAGGAAAGTAGGTAATTTCAAACAATTTTATTCAAAATACAAAACTTTATACTCCTAATCGGAATCGCTAATTTTCAAAGATTCCACTCTGCACATCTACTTGCAAGCAATGTGTGTATGAATGAATGAATAATTATTTGCTGTTGCACTGTCAACGAAATGGTAAGGCATAGCTTGTTCACTATTTTTTATAATGAATATCTCGAATGTATCTGTGGTTACAATTTTTTTTTTAATATTAATATAAACCTGTTGATTGATGCCAGCAGATAAAGTTTTATATGTAATTAGGATGATAGACGATCATTATGGTGCACGCCGTGTTATAATATTCACGGCTATACTAACATAATGATCGTCATTATAATCCTTATAAAATAAATATCAATTATTGGTTGACTGTACATACATTGTAACCGTTCCAAAGTTGAAAAGTACCAAAAGTTTACTGTCAAAAATGTTAGGGCAATTTGAAATGAATAATGACAGCGTACGCAGCGCCCTCTAGATGTAACATGAAAATTAATATGAAACTATGATTTCCCACGTCAAAAAAAACCCGTGTACCAAATTTCGTGCAAATAACTTATTTATTGCAAAAGTTATTTTCAAAAAGCGAACAAATAAATTCAATTTCAACACCCTGTATGTCTGAAACGAAGCATTTCCGGACACAAGTTTATATAGACTTTTTTTCTTAAAATTGTCTCAGTAAGACGTCACTTGACTATTTTAACGTACTTATGTTACACCCGTATGTCAGAGATACTTAACGAAAGAGCTTTGAAACCTACCAACCATCCATGTGCAAATTCTTTAGATAGTTACAGAAAAAAAGGAAAATTTCGATAATGAAAAAATTTAACTGAGGAAGATGAAAAGTAGAAATAATAGTTTAAAAAACTAAAGAACACGCTTTACTTTCTATGACTAAAAAGTAAAAAATAATTGACAATTTAATTTCTCAAATGTAAAAAAAGCGTGGGTGCTTTCGATTTATATTCTCATAATTTTTAGTTCAATTTAACAATACAGAGCATTCAAGAGCTCAAGAGAACTTTATCAAGCACCCCACGCTTTTTTTACATTTGAGAAATTAAATTGTCAAATTTTTTACTTTTTAGTCCATGGGAGTAAAGCGTGTTCTTTAGTTTTTTTAAACTATTATTTTTGTTTACTAAAAAATCGAAATCTCCGACCCCGAAAACCATACCAATTTTGAATCGAATCTGACCATAATCACAATACTCGTCCATCATCTTGGGCCGCCATCTTGAATTCATAAATTTTTAGGAAAAATTCATAATCTCTGACCTCGAAAACCCTCACACACTAATTTTGAATCGAATCAGACCATAATGGCATCTTGCAGCCGCCATCTTTGATTTATGAATTTTAACAGAAAATTCGAAATATACGTCCTAAAAAAACCTCACATACCAATTTTGAATCGAATCACAAATCTCGTCCGCCATCTTGGAGCCGCCATTTTGAATTCATGAATTTTGATAAAAAAATCATAATCTCTGACTCCGAAAACACTTATATACCAATTTTGAATGGAGTCGGACCATTATCACAAATCTCGTCCGCCATCTTGGAGCCGCCATTTTGTTTTTTATACTTGTTGCATTGTCACCGGAACTATGAATACCTGCCAAATTTCAAATCATTCGGACGTCTGGAAATGGGTGAAAATCACGCCCTAAGGAGTCAGTTACAAACATACAAACATACAAGTGAAGCTAATATAAAGCGTGTAATAAAAAAAAAGAACATCACTTTGTAGGATAATGAAACGAATACGAATATACGACTACAACCTTAGTTGCTGATTCAGTACATACTGAGCAAAGCAATGTACTTCAATGGGAAAAATTAGGGAAAGATAGAAATTATAATACTAAATATTCTTCATTAGGTAGTGGCTACTATTATCAGTAGTACATCAGTTATCACAGAGTGGATTTTATCAATGCAATATTGAACGTTACTTATTAAATTAAAAAGTATAAAATTTAGGGCGAGTATCTGTCAGAAAACAACTACTTTCCCATACGAACATTGAATTACATTTGACATGCTAATTGCAATCGATTATTGAAAATTATCCACCATTGGTCGGGAATGACCATGTTCAGACATGACATGCTTCACAGTTCGTTTTCCACGCATCAGTGCAAGCGCAGGCCAGGCAACATTAGAGTTATCCTGGCCACCCAATGACCACTAACACCCAAAACTCAACAGCACCGCTCGGTAGCACAAACTCCAGGACGACGTTATGATCAATTGGAACAAAGTTCAAAAAGTGTGTCGAAGAGTTTCAATTAAAAGAACAATTTAGACAAGGTCGAAATCCCCTTCTCCCCACACTATTCCAAAAAGGGCAAAATTTGAGGCAGATATCTGTCAAAAAACAACTAATTCCCCCTACGAACATTGAATTACATCTGATATGCATTTTTACAATGTTCCTTCAGGACACAATTGCAAGAGCTAATATCATATATTGAATGGTATGCTCCATTGGTGATATTCTTGAATCTAAACAAAATAACTTCGAATATTTTTCAGCAAATCAACGGTATCAACATAGGAGGAAGAAGCAACCGAACCTTCATAACGATACCAGATCTACACGGTACACAAAAATGGGATGAATCTTTGAAAAAAATAGCAGACTTCAAGTACTATATATCATTCGACTTTGAAGGGGTCGATAATTCAGATTACCAAAGGCCTCCAAACTATGGATATAATGATTGTGAGGACATTTATAGTTTATGCTGGCAACATTGTTTCCGTTATATGAAAAATTACCTTTTTACAGTATATAAAACAGAAAATAAGGAAAAATTTGTTCGGTATATTGTTTTCAATTGCATTAAAAAAAATCGTGTGTCACGTTTCCTAAGGACCTTGGGAAATTTCACAAGACTAAGCGGCAATGAAAAATAATTAATCAAAATGTTACTCTTGTAACGATATCCATGCAATGAACCACAAGGATTTGAAGTCATAAATTACCGTTCAATATGTGGTGAAATAAAAAATTATCACCCGTTAATGTTCAAAAATCAAATTGTAGAAAACATTTTTGGGGCAATTAATTAATGAATTAAGTATTTTGTATTTTGAGATTATTTTCTTGCTATTAATACGTACCCATATATACTATATACATTCTATTTGTTTATGTTTAAGTTCAAGATATGAATTTTCTTATGCCCCTTTAAAAACAAAATATTTCTTTTTCTGAAAGGAGTAAGATTGTTTTTTTTTTTAGATGAAACTTATTTTGACTGTAATTGTAATGTACCGAAAAACTGGATGTAGTAAACATATCTGAGAATATTAGAGCAAAAAATGTTACTCCATGGAAATTTGTAGTAATTTTTAAAATATTTCAGTTACTGATGCAGGACTAAGGCGGTCAACACCGCAACTAAATCACATCACAATGAAGATACCAAATTTTGCTCTTTTACCACAAAGGGATCAAATACCAGATGGAATATTTTGCAATAAAGAAAACATGGCGGACCAGAACTGCACAACACAGGAATGTCTGTGCTATCACGGGATAAAAGTAAGAGACTTTCATTAACTATTATACAGGGTGTTTCCGAAATTGGAGCAATAAATGAAATGGAGAATATGACAAAACAAAACGAAATGAATGAATACATTTTTGTCGAGAAAAAAATTATTTTGGGAGATACTATATTTTGAAGTTTTCAAAAAAAAATTTGGTAAGCACTGATCAGAGGTCTACAGCCTGCGCAAACCGCGCTGAAACACTGCCAGCGTGCAGAACCGATGTGGCCTGGAGAATCAAACCAGTGACTCCCAAACAAAGGTAACTGAAAACGATTTCATACAATTTCAATAAAAATTTCGAAATTTTTGGAAATTTTTGATAGCTTCAAAAACGAAAATTTTTGCCATTTATGGTTACATTGAGTTCCAAATAACAACCCATTTTCTTAATTACACCAATTTCGGACACAACCTGTATATCGCTGTTACTAAGGAGAGGAAAATATTACTGCAGACTCGAATGAAACTGCTTTTTAATTTCAAAATCAGAACGGATTTTTCGGGAGCTGGAATTAAAAATAATAATAATCAAAGGCTTTGGTGTGTTGCGACACCACTTACCTGAGCATCAGGTGCAAAAACAGACCGACAGTTCAAGCACACCCGGAAAGAAAAGATCATTTCCTCTGATCGTGAGTATACTAGGCTAACCCCCCCGGTATACCCATAGTCACTGGGTTCCAAACACACTGGGTAGAGGTCCCCACAACCAACCCCTTGTGATGATGGGAGATTTGCTAGCAGAAGACGACTGCGACGTACAAGGACGCTTTCAGTGGACTAATGAATTGAGGAACGATCTTCTGCATTGCTACGAGAGCAGTGAACCAAAAGAAGCCATGCCGTCTTTCCTGGCCTAAATCTTAAGGATTATATATGGCATCTTCGGGATCGGAGGCTATATTAGAGCTTTTTCTCAGCTGGTTAACGAAGTGGTAGATATAAGTGTCGTCCTGGCAGTAGAGGAGGCTCACATCTTACCACCGATGCAGGACATCAGAGCCCGCAGGGCGATCCATACCACCGAGTCCCTGTAGCCAAAACCACTAGCACAGGTAAATGCGGATATTTACAAAAATGTTCCAGATCGGGCTCTGCCGATCAAACTCTTCTAAATGGAGAGGTAAGATATAACAAAGGAAGCTGAGAGCAAGTCGGCGAGACAACACCTGACTTGTATCCAGTGTGTAGTGAACAATAACATATTACGGCTAGACTCCGTTATAAACATTTCGATCTGTCGTCACATTCTTAGCACAGTTTTTATTGTCGCTTGTACCACGGAACATAGTTGCCAGTCGGAAAAAGTCGCCAAAACTGAGTTTCTGCACAATTATCTGCTTATACAAAATGTATACAGTGTGACCCATTCAAGATGGAAGCACCCTTATAAAACTTACATTTTTCAACCGATTCGAATGATTTTTTTTCGTTAGGTAGGCACCAAATTTCATGATTCAATCTCCATTTCCTGGGCCAACTAGTCAAAAATATAAAAGAATTATTAGCGATTTTTTTAGAAAAAATCTGACTACACCATTGGATTCGCACCATTTTCAAACGATTCATATGTAAATCACGTTGAAATGCGTCAATCAATAAAAAAGTTATAAGGAAATGAAATTTGAAAAATATGCCGTTTAATCAACAATTATAGTCAGTGATATTTCAAGACCCTAGAAAAAATCGCTAGTAATTTTTCTAGATTTTTTACCTTGAAAAATAAAATTAGTTTGCACTGGAAATGGGGATTTATTCATGAAATTTGGTGTCCTAGTAGACTTATTGGATGTCTACCTAACGAAACAAAAAGCATTCCAATCGGTTGAAAAATGTAAGTTTTATAAGGGTGCTTCCATCTTAAATGGGTCACACTGTATAAGTAGGTAATTGCCTCGGAACAAGCGGCAGTAAAACTTGTTGTTAGAATGTGATTCTGTCTTGACCGCAACTCGAAATGTTTATAATGTGGAGTCTATAGCCGTAAAATGTAATTGGTAGTGAACTCTATACTTGGCGGCCAATAGTCCGTTTACGCCCGTAGTGCACTCAGTAAATCAAGGCGCCCGGAAATTTATTCCAAAAAATTTCCTGTGGTGAACAGGCAAGCTAGGTTAGTTGTTTGTGTGTAAATTGCGAGCAAAAAACTAATTCACGCTAGTGCAAAATACACCACGTTTTAGTCTGGATGGGCAAAATACACCTGTGTTTGGTCACAACCAATCAGAGAGCCAGAATATCTGCCGCTGACTGAAACGTGGTACGTTCTGCTTATATGCGCTCCGGAGTGCCACGTTAAAAAATAATGATAGCCGTCCTATACCCGCATGTATAGGCTATTATGATTACTATTATTATCCAGTGGGGTGCAAGCCATTGACACGTTTGTAGTTACATTAGATCAAATTTGATATTGCGGACAAAATTGCTCGACCAACGGTTGTTTGAAGAAAGAAGTGTTTCTACTGATGGAAAATGTTGAGGCATCATAGAGTTACTGGATTTTTTTTTTCACTTTCAACAACCTGTAACTAAGCTTATACTGATTTCAGAAGATATGTTGAAACCTTCAGCCTTTAAATTAACTAAGAATTCTACCAATATAGTACGTGTCCTTTATTTCTGATTCCCATGTTCTCTCAATACCAGAGGATTCTCCTCTTCCTGAAAACAAGAAGATATAAAAAGTGTTTTTCTACATTCATGCAAAAAGCAAAATTTTATTGAACTATATTTAGTGGAAAAAGAAGTTCTTTATTACACTAGTGCAATAAAAATTTTATTGCACTCATCTGTCATTCTACTTCAACGTGCTGTCATCATGACAAACATAAACGTTCAAACCCACAACATATTTGGCAGATATTCTGTGGGATTGGCAATACGTTTTAAACAGTTACATATTTAATATTATTTTGTATTAATGTTAGAAGCTAGAGTTAAACAAACAATGCCTTCCCGAGAATAACTCCATAATCAAAACTGATCCGCTTTGTTCTAAACCGTCTACCTGCATAGAGTAAACTGTATGTACTATGACCACACCTCGTGACAACATAGTCGCTCACGGCTACTATGATTTTGATTTTTATAATGCATCTGTAGTTACAGAAACGTCAGTCAAAAATTAATTCTGACAATTACAGAATTGAAATTTTCAAAATAATAATAATGGAAAAATAGATGATTGTGATTTGTCTCAATGCAATTTGATAGTAATAATTAATTATTTGAGTTACGATTTTGATTTTCCCACACCTAGTGCCGCACCTCAATAATTCATTTTTTTCTTTTTGCAATAAACACCTACTTTTTGCACTTGTTGCATAAATCGTTTTTCTAAGTACCTGAATCGACATAATATTAACAGTAACTAAACCTAAAATGGTGCGTTATAAACATTTTTTAAATGAACATATTCTTAAATTCTCAGAGTTTGTTTATGTTCGATTATCAATATTTTGAATTTTCAAGTTTTAAGATCGACGACCGAACGTGTAGATACCATAGAAATTATAATATATATACTTACTCTAGAATGCCAATCCCCTCTTCGTGGGACACTGAAAAGTGTTGTAAAATTCCAAATGTTTTAATCAATGCGCATGCCCATAACCAGTTTCCTAGCTCTGCAGCGTTGACAAATTTCAGAAAATGTTATCTTTGTAGTCGAGATTCTGTCGAAAATAATATAACATTACTGTGAAGCCTACCCAAATTCCCGCTGAATTGTTGGGATCGTGCAACAGTGTTAACAGTTTTCAATTGCCGCAGAGGAAGGCTGGTAGTTTGCCAGAGCCGGTTTGGGTTAGTTTGGTGGTTTAGGCGATTTGTGTTTATTGTGAAATTAACTATTAACGTTATTGTATTTATTTAGATGTGCTTTTCTTATTACTGTTGTTTACTTCAATTATTCATCGGTAGTGTGTATGTTATTGGTTTTCGGGTTTTTCTGTAGGGAAATTTTAATTTTGACAATGTTGACGTGATTGGTTCTATGGTGTGGAAATAAAGGAAATATTCCTGGAATCCATTATTTTTAGTATAAGTACCTACTTGAATATAAATTGTTGATGGCAAATCTAATAAATAACATAAATAGAGCAGAAATAACTCCCATCTTTGATAAAACTGAGAATATTAATCCTTTCTTTACGTTTGGCTTATATAAATCATTTTAAGCTTGACGAGAACAAGGCATGACATGGCATGGTGATCCAACAACTTCACTCACAAGCTAGCTCACTCCTCTGGAACATCGCAGAAAGGTTGGCGATCTGTCTGTGTTTTATAGATATTTCTATGATCGATGATCTTCTGAAATATTATCAATCGTTCCACCGTTAGCAGTCCCTTCGAAACTGACCCGTCGAGCTCCAGTCCTCAGCACATCCATATGCCGTCACTTTGGAGACATGCCGAACATCTGTTTCCCAGAATATCAATTCCTACCTACCGTCCTTTGGTTCTCACGATGTTCTCTGAACAATACAGAATGTTTCGTTCAGTGGGAATCAGAACTTAAGAAAAAAATCATAAAATGCTTATATTTCAGAAACGTCACCAATAGTTACCTACCTAATATATATTTTTTCATTGTTATTTTATTCGATGAATTTCTCGGATATAATCAGTTTCACAACATAGGTATGCCCACCAAAACTTTTCGTGTCTCATAGACTGCCCTGACACCAACGTATTATCAAATCGATTTTACTCAATATCATGAATCATTTAAAAATCGCACTGAAACCCACCCTGGTATGAATGAAACTGGTCCTGATCATGCGCACTAAATAATGCATCGAACTATTTACAACACTTTCGTCCCATTGAATTGGCATTCTAGAGTAAGTATATATATTATAATTTCTATGGTAGATACTGAATGTTTCTAGCGCTGGATTCACAATCATCGATATATGCTTGGCAAATCTATAAAGGAATATGAAATCGGCACGAACATATTATCAATGCGCGCTTGCAGAAGAGTTCAGTAAACATTCTAACTGAATGTACAATTTATACTTCCGAATACTTTCTCATTCTAATTCGCGCATCTCATACGCTTATCGACATTCCTTTATAGATTAGCCAAGCCGCACGTTGTTTCGAAGCTAACTGTAGTTAATGTGAATTAGTGATACTCATTCGAGTTTTTTTATTTTTATTCCAGGTCCCGCTGAACTCTGTTGTAGAACTATTTTTCATAGACGAAGCCTCTTCATCAGTTGGTAACCATCCCATGCATCTGCATGGACATACTTTCAGGGTTGTTGGAATGGAGAAACTTGGAGACAGTGCCACCCTTGAAGAGGTAAAAAGAAGAGACCGGTTGGGCCAAATCAAAAGGAATTTGTTCAATCCTCCTCTGAAAGATACCGTTACTGTTCCGGCTGGTGGATATACTGTTGTTCGATTTCGAGCATCGAATCCAGGTAAAGTCATCTCACAGTTTGAAGCGTGTAGATTTCACTTTAGAGGAATTGAAAATTTTATTTTTTATTTCTGGTTTGTCAAGAAATTTAATATACCTGGAGACGGCCCAGTGACCTATTAAAATCAATATTCTAAGAACAACAACTATAAATTGATGAATGTAGCCGTTACTACGTGGTAGGAGATCATCTTGAATAATGAGATATAAAAATTCCAATGTTTTTATATCACTTTATATTTGTAACTCTTGTGTTACTACAGTTTCGTCCCATATGGACATTATCAAACTATATCAAATTATAACTTATCAGTTTGACATATACTTTAATAATGCCCATATGGGACGAAACTGCAGTAACACAAGGGTTACAAATATAAAGTGGTATAAAAACAGGAATTTTTATTTCTCATCATTCACATATCAACTAGTTTTCAACTCTTTCCAATTAAGCACGTTAGAATCACTTAAACGGATTTGTCTACTTAACTTTGGGTTTACTACCAAGATCAAGATCGTTATAACTATAACGACAATCGTTATTTAACTATCTTCCAAAAGAACTTCGCGATCTTTGCTCAGTTATCTTTCAACATCGAAATATATGTATAACGAACATTGAAATACATCTGTCATATATCTGTGCAATGGTCCTCAAGGAAGCAATTGCCTCTCGTAATCAATGTGAATCATGAACGAAGAATTTTGATACTGTCGTAGAACTTATAGCCCTCATGTTATAAAATCGTAAGACTAAATTGTGAAATAGTTTGCTCGTTCCAGTTCGATTAATTTTTTTCTGAAATGGCGTGAGATAATTAATAATTGGAGCATCCCAACCAAGTTCAAAGAAGGGGCACATCAGATAAACAAATACAGAAGAGCTTAAAAATAGAAATAGAAGAAATCTATTTAACAATGAGCTAATCAAGTTCAACACTAGATGTCCTGCCATACCAGGATGCTCACTGCAATAATCCTATACTATAGGAGTATGGAACATTTCCATGCATTTCCATGCATTTAGCAATTGCGGAGATATCCTTGTAGGAACTCTGCACGGAAATTCATTGGATGTAATTCAACGTTCGT
This sequence comes from Chrysolina haemoptera, assembly GCA_958298965.1. Lineage (NCBI taxonomy): Eukaryota > Metazoa > Arthropoda > Insecta > Coleoptera > Chrysomelidae > Chrysolina > Chrysolina haemoptera. The sequence continues at coordinate 22,728,990 of OY282591.1, read as the reverse complement.
CGTGGTATTAGCCAGGAAAGTAGTGTTTTCTGATGGATTTTTGACCCGAATACTCCTATAGTATAGGATTATTGCAGTGAGCATCCTGGTATGGCAGGACATCTAGTGTTGAACAAAAGAGCTTTGTAGTTTTTTTTTAATCGAATGAGAACCAGTTCTCGGCTTAGGAAAAAAGAAAGTTCGTTTGTTTCTTATTGTCATTAACTACGCCGATTACTGCTAAAGTTTCTACTCAAACTCAGAGTTTAGCCTTATGCTGCGTAAGATAAGGGGTGAGATGCTCGAATTTCTCATACTCTTCTTCGCATTGAAGATTTGTTGAGAGCTATCTCACGTCCAGTGCACAGCTGTAGATGATAGTACCTTTCACATTGCTTTCTCTCCCAGAGGTCCAATATCAACCTGTGAAACCAGAAAAGAACGGGAAAGGAACGTAAACGACTTGAACATGAACCTATCAAAAATTCTAGAATGTCAGGAGTCTACATACCAATGAAATCCTCCATTTCAATGCTCTGTGCCCTTTCATGAGAAAACCATGGTTTTCTATTTGGTGCCAAGAGTTATTCAACTTTTTGTCAACTGATTATGATTTATAAGGCACAGATATGACCTGTCCTGAAATAATACTTCCATGGAATGCAGCCCCTTAACACATCCTGAAATTCTGCTCAAAAAAGAAGCAATTGTCTTGTCGGTGATGGTTCGCTTACAAGCTCTCTCACTCCTCTAGAATATCGTGAAAAAGTCGGCGATCTTTCTCTATTTTATAGATATATTCATGAAAGATGCTCTTTTGCAATATCATCAATAGTTTCACAGTTAGCGGTCCTACCAAGACTGACCCGTCGAGCTCAGTCCTCACATCTATGTGTCGTCACTTTGGACACATGCCGAACATTTTTTTTGCAGGGCTAGTGCTCCCAACAAACGAAAAATTTTGGGACTCACAGCTTCGGGAGGTGTTCCCTGAGGCATCCAGGCTGCAGAAATTCAAGAAGAATAGCAATTCCTTCCTACTTTTCCTCGGCTTCGAGACCAGATTTGGTATAAGTTCTTTCATGGATCTATGGATTATAAGAGAACTGAGGCGGCTACTTAATATTCAGACGCGATGCGGTATCTTCGATTTTTTCAACAATAACCATTGATTGCAGGAAATTCGGCTCAATTAAAAAAATATGGTGTTTCTATGAATGTTTTGATGGCTATGTTGGAGTTTTCAGTCGATTCGCAGTCACAAGTTGAATGAATAGGCCTTAGAATGCCGAGGGATTCTCCTGATTATGTAGCCAGTTGAAAAAAAAAACATATACATGACAAACAAATTCTTGCAGTCATGAATAAGATCGTTATATGCACAATGAATATATCAAATCCGTTTTATTCGCATTTTGCAAATCAATTTCGATCACATAAAAACAAATTGTTTCAACTTAGTTTTTGTCTTAATTTGAAGACATTATTATTCTAAACCAATATATTGTTGAAGCTTACCGTATAATGGTATAATAATAAACTGTAAAAATACCCCCGAAAAAACCCGCGAAAGAAAAACCGAAAAAAAAAACGGAAAAAATCCCCAGAAGAAAAAAACGAAAAAAAAATCAAAGAAAAAAAAACAAAAAAAAAAACCTACGAACACTAATCAGGCTAAATAATGACTCCGCAAAATGTGTGTATTGAATTTCCACGCACTCAAATATCTACGTAAGGTTAGTGCGTTCTGGTTAGATCAGACTGAATAATTACTCCTCGCAAAATGTATGTATCAAATTTTCACGGACTCAAATGTCTACGTAAGGTTAGTTCGTTCTGGTAAGATCAGACTAAATAATTACTTCTTTTTTCAAGTTTTTTTGTTTTTCCCCGTTTTTTCCCTTTTTCCGTTTTTCAGTTTTTCTTTTTGTTTTTTTTTTGGTTTTTCCTAGATTCTAATAACCTATTGTTGACTGTATCACTGTTTCTTTTATATTCGTTAAGTTGACCAACTAATGTAGCGACAAACATTTTTTCAGGTTTCTGGATTCTCCATTGCCATCTAGAATTTCACGCAGAAATGGGCATGGCAATGCTACTTCAAGCTGGAGAAATTGAAGATATGTTGCCTGTTCCCGCTAATTTCCCAACATGTGGAGACTACTTACCTGATTTGTAAAATTTCCTGACTGATGTAAATGAAATATTCAATAATAAACTGTTCCTTGAATTGTTTTTATACACTAATTGAAAAAGAGTTGTGTCCACTCACATAACTGAAAGGACATTTTGCGTACGTATGTGAAATGATCGATCGCTAAATGATCGATTGATCACATATTGACATATATTCACAATTTGTGTGTTCAAAACGGTTCCATGATATATCGTAACGCGACAATTCCTAACGGCGACACTTCGTAACATGGACAGTTCGTAACTACGATTATTCGTAACGGTATAATTCTTAACGCCAAGATTGAATTAAGAAGAAAGAATCCACTCGTAGACAGTATTTTCCATAATTGGCGTTAGACATTCAACCCATTTTTGTAGCTCACCCTGTAGGCCAAGAAAAAAAATGTAATGAAAAAGGTTGTTTCTTTTGACCTCTACAGTGATACAGTGTCCGGCATAAAGTTCGCAACATATGGAAAACTTTTTTATTATTGATTTCTGTGAACTCGAGTTAATTTTAATCAGGTTAGCCAATTATCATTCCCGTTCGAAAACTTTTTTGAATACCTCAGCTATTGCCTGGGAATCCATTATCAGCTCATTAGTTTACGAAAGCTAAATAGTACCTGATCAACTGAATGTTGGCTTTATTTGTGGAACCAAATAACTAAACGTTCACCTACTTTGTCTCATGAGGTTGGAATGATATTTAGATAATACACAAACTTTTCTTGTGTATTCACGATTATTTTGATTACAATAATACTAATTTCTTTATTTTCTCAACAGCGCGTGGGGATACAAATAAACTATTAGTTTAAAAATGTAAAGAACACGCTTACTCATATGTAAAAATCGATCTATTCACATATTTTTTATTTGAAGTTAACAATACTGAGCGTTCAAGAGCTCCAGAGAACTTTGTCAAGCACCCCACGCTTTTTTCACATTTGAGTCATTACATTGTCAATTATTTTTTATTTTTTAGTACATTAGGTTCTGTGATGATGAGGAAGAAACAACCACCCAGATAGTGTTTTAATGTGAGGCCCTGGCACGCTTGAGGATGGATATCTTCGAAAACTGTAGTGCAGAAAATAGAATCGCACAGGGAATACTCTCCAGAAAAGTCTCCAGATTAGAAGATCTAGAGAACTCACGAGGTAGACCTGACAGCTGGAAGCAGAAAGGTTCTACACAGTTCTATCTACACTTTGGAGGATAGACAGCCCCGCCGAGCAATAATAGTAATTAATGAAAGTTGAAATGATGCTTATTAGTATTCCTGAAATTAGAATTCTCAAATAAGAGAAGTCAGAATATATAGACGAAATTCGTCTAGTTTGGTGATTTTTAGGTAGTTTTCAGGATTTTTTTTTCATACACTCAGAAAAGAATTATCGAGATTGAACTTCTTGAAAATTAACGTTTGAAACTCAAACTACTTGGAAATAATTCTTGTTTCTCAAAATATAAAGTAGTTTTGCCAAAACAACGTATGAGCCAAAACTCTACTGATCAAGAAAACTACTCAAATTCAGTCCATTTTACAGCGGCTCTATGGTTCTATTATTCATTGCTATTTTGCCAAAAAAAACTTTAACGTTACTTTCACTATGAATGTTTTGTCAACATTAAAGTTTTATTATTGAATGATAATATGGATTTTCATCAAGTATCGGCTACACCAACCTAGGAATAATTTTTCGCTCAACCTATTCAATCCCAACAACAATTTTTTTTACAAAATATTTGTATTTACATAATATACCGGTAAGTTAAACTTACCGGTAGTTATAACTTACCGGTAGTTATGGAAGGTACGTTGTTTACAACAAAAATTATCTTATTTTTGAACATACAAAAGAGTGATTTTGTTCTCTACATTTTTATTACAATTACAACCTTTTTTTTAACTAACTTACCCTGTTAGTATGTATGTATGTATGTGTACAGTGAAATAAATTCCACTAAATATTTTAATTACTTTAAATGCGCGTACGCTCATGTTGATGTACAACTGTCATTAAAAATGACGTTTTTAATTCATTGACATATGAACTAAAAACTGACGTTTTCACAAAATCACTTTTAACACTAGTGTTAAAAGTAAAATGACAGATGAGATGATGGATTCTCAATAATATAGATCTCTCTAATAGAAACACTTCAATCAGATATTATAATCAGAATACCTACTCAAGAGAAATTATTTATAAAAGTTCTACTAATTCCTTTTGAGGTACAAATGAAGTAGTATTCAATCCAACTGTAGAAGGTCCTTCATCACTGACAAATAATGACATTCATAAATAAAGTGCGTTGGGGTTTATTATAGTTGCAGCTTACCCGGTTTTTTGCTACAGCCTTTTCCAGGATTCAACATTGAAACAACCAGCCTTACAAACTGCATAAAGCAATATCTGCATTGAATATCAACGAAGAACACGCATAAGCTTTGCAGGAGGCGTGTATCATGCCGAACTACTACCGTGGTATAATGAAATGTCCGGCCAGCGTTACCATCAGCGCGGGCGGACTATAGCGCCCTCTCGCGGGGGTGTCTATGTTCGCTTAGGCAAGGCGCTCTTCTGCTCTTTCGACCGGGAGTAGAAGAGACGCTACTATTGCGCCCATTCTTCCGTCCTTCCCCTGACCCCCTGGGTTATGAAGAACTGAAAGACATTATTATATTATGTCATTATTCATGAAATGTCAAAATGTGATAATTTAAAATAAAAATCTTTTTAGTTGGTTAGTTAGTTGCAACCTCTTTGTAATCCAAAGATCGTGTGTTCGAATCCTCATGGATCTTTTATTTTTTTGTTTTTTTCTTACTAGCAGTAACTGTTGTACAAAAAAAAATTGTATGATACATTTGTTAAAAGTGATTATATTTTGCTCGTGGGGTTGCTCCACTCGCTAACGCTCGTTTCGCAATATTCCCCACGCACAAAATGAAAGGCCACTTTTGAGCTAGATAGCTCATAACTCACAAGAAACAGCCCGTGTAATAACCATGCTTCCTCTGAAGTCCGTAGATTAATGCGTACCAACTAAAAAGTAAAACATAATTTTTCTACATTCATGCAAAAAGCAAAGCTTTATTGAACTATATTTAGTGGAAAAAGAAGTTCTTTATTGCACTAGTGCAATAAAGTTTTTATTACACTCATCTGTCATTCAACTTAACGTGCTGTCATCATGACAAACATAAATGTTCAAACCCACTACATATTTAGCAGATATTCTGACATTGGCAATACGTTCTAAACAGTTACATATTTTATATTATTTTGTATTGATGTTAGCAGCCAGAGATAAACAAACAATGCCTTCCCGAGAAAAACTCCATAATCAAAACTGATTCGCTTTGTTCTAACACGGTAAAAACAATTTTGTTGCTACAATCACTTTCTTTTTGTTAAGAGTTTATTGTTGAATGAAAAAATTTATTTGCATCTGCAGCAAAAACAAGCTTGAATAGACTAGCAGCATTTACTGAACGAACAAAATATTTTACTCAAATATTTTGTTATTATGAGAAAATATATACTTCGGTCGAATACTTTTTTGTGTATTGGACATGTGTATCAGAATTGGTTGGACATTATATGTGAATCGTTATGACTATCACAAATATTTCGCTTGAAAGATATTATGTTCAACCAACTAACTAGTGAATTACCTCAAAATTTAATGATTTGGTTGAACAAAAAGAATTGATTCAGTACTTTGTGAATTCAATCCGAAGTTTGTTCAATTTAAATTTATAATATGGTTTCATGTAAACAACCATAGAAGGTCCTATGAACATTATTGATTGATTGACAAGACAGAAAATAATAATTTCTTTCAAAACCATATTCTGTCTGAACAAATAATTAGAGAAATACTTCAGCAAAAATTGATTTGACGGAACAAAATATGTTTTCCTCGTGAATACCAGAAAGATTTCATTGAAAACACAAATTTGTTCACGCAAGTAATACGAAATTAATTCAACATACATCGAATTGTCCTTTCGAAATATTTTGTCAAATTTACCATTGCGACACCACACGCAAGCGTAACAATCACATGGTATTGGCACAGTTAGCAACCCGCGTCCGCGTCGAAAATGTAGAAGGATGATGGTTGATGAGTAACATCAGTAGCGTTGTATCGGAGTTCAAGGTTTCTTTTCAATTGTGTTTTTAGTGTTTGTGACTATTAATTATAATAATAGTGACCAAAATAATATTGTTTGGCTCCTTGAAGAATTTGAAAGCTGGTAAGTAACGTATTAAGATAATAAGGTTTCTATAAAACTATCAATTAGATTCATTTCAAAACATCATGGCGGTTCTAGGGCAACAGGTTAGTGAAGTTATTTCAGAATTCGAATTAGGTACTTATTTTTGTTTCCATCTCACATAATATAACTAATGAGCTTAAATACCAGTACCAAAGTAATTGAAATCATGTTTCTCATTCTGCAACGGAAATTATTGAAATTAGATTCAACAAATATACTTTTGTTAATTGGTTAATTTTTACCTATTGAAAGTTAACATAAATCCCTGATTATTTCTAAACAAAAAATCTAGATTTTTTTAATTTTTGTTTTTTCATTTTTGTATTAACAATCCAAGGCATTGAGAAATGAAAAACGTAAATTTAGCAAACAGATTTTTTTTCAATTGTCTTTATTATCCTTAAGATTGCTAATAAGGTTTTTTTAAACGTTCTTTGGAAACGTAATCCCCGATGAAAATAATTTAAAAAATTCTTACTTCTTTTAACGAGGATCTTTTCTAAATACTTTCAAGAAAAGCCTGAATTTTGGATATCTCAAATAGTTTTTAAAATATTTTGCAAAAAACAAACATATTCTTCTTGACTTAATTGTTTATAACTTTTGCAGTTTTTGCCGGCCCTAATTTTCAAGTTTAACATTTTTTCTAGATGCCTTTCGAATAGATTGAGACCAAATTCATAATTTTTAGTGGTCTAGATCAGCTTTTATCTGTTATTTTAGTTTGTCTTTGGAATCTTTTGATTACCTTTTTTTAGTGCCTTAAGTATTATAATTCTCAAGTATTCCATTCTATTTTTTTTTGTGGTATCGCCAGAACTGAACCACTTCTTCACAGTCACTTTTCATAAGCGTTCTCGTGACAATTTCAGTTTTATTATCCGACATTTGTCGATCAACCAACATCAACTTCTTCATCAATTTTTTTTAAATATGGTTCTATTTTAATAAATATATTTTTTTCAATTTATTTCAGTCTGAATTCAATTATGTATTTATCTCACATTACAATTTCTTTACCATTCAGGTCAATTTTCGATTTTTCAGTCATAATGAATTTTTCAGAAAATGACATAACATTGGAAATTGCCAAAAAGCTGGACGATAATAAGTTGAAAGAACTCATACCATCTCTTGGTGAAAGGAAAACATCTACTGAAGCTCTGAGGAAGGAAGATCAAGCTTTTGTGGTGATGAGACAAATATAAAGGCAAAGGATAATTTATTATGCAAAGAATTAAATGAATTGATTATGATATGATGGTAGTTTTATATATAATATACAAAAGAATCATATATTTTATTTTTTGTTATTGTTCAAATTGAGATGAATAAATTATTTGTTCAAATGTATTTTACATTTCATTCATTTCCTGTCTTGATTACCTAGGAAGGTTTTTCCAAGAGATCTTCAAAATCTTTATACCTTACTATTTAATTTGAATAATATTCATTCGTAGTCATGGATGTATCTGGACGAACAGAAATCTTATAATTTATTTTTTAACTAATCAACCATTTAGTTCGTTTGAGGAATATAGTTATGATATATTCGTGATTTTTATTTTTCAGGATCGACTAGTGGAGGGCCTATTCAAAATCGAGTCTTTTGCATCTCGAAAACTGTTAAGACACAGGGACAAAGTTACCACAAAATTGTGTTTTGAAGCTCTGTTAAAAATCTCCAAATTCATCTCAAGCTTTTTTGGTTCAGCAGATATACAGGGTGTATCTTAAATGATGCTATTAATTTCAGGTGGTGTTTCCTTGTCATATTTTATGAACGAAAGTTTATATAAATGTGTGTCCTAACTTGCTTCGTTTCCGAGTAACGGAGTGTCAAAAATAAAAAATCGGATTTTCATGATCGACTAAAATTTTTTTGGTCGATTTCGATTAAATCTCGTGTTTGTTAGTAGTACCAAGGGGTTTCTTTTCGTGAAATCAGATTTTTTATTTCAATTCCAGTGGCGTCGCAGTTGACACCCCGTTACTCGGAAACGAAGCAAGTTAGGACACGATAAACTTTTTTCCATAAAATATGACAAGAAATTACCTCCTGAAATTAATTATATAATTCAAGATATACTCTGTATTCGTGAAAAATATCCATAATCTTCACTCTCTTGAATCTCCTTAAACTAAATGTCTGTGTTTGATTGGTGGACGTCTTGTTAAAGAGCTTCAAAATACAAAATTTGCGGAAATTCAAACGACCCCTGTCACGGTTTTCGAGATATTCATGAAAGATGTATCAGGATTTGAATGGACCTGATGATTAATTGGAATGAATTTTTTATTTGAAATCATTTCTGAATATTTCAGTTGACAAAATATTCTTTCAAATCAATTCAAACTATGTTTTCTTTTATAAAACTTTTTTTTTCGATCTACTAACATAATTAATGAGTTTAAACAAACATTCGTAAATCGAATTAATATATTTTGTCAGAAGGGTAATGGAATAACATTCACTCAAACGGATATTTTGTTCTATGAATTACCAAAATATTTTCATTCTATAAGATAATTTGTAAATTCAAAAATCCCTTTAGCAAATCGAAGAGATTGAAGGTATTGATTCAAAAAAATATTTCGTTCATTTTGATTTGTGTAGTTTCCACTTCAAGAAATATTTTGTTCAATCAAACGATGAACTGAATGAGTTATCAAAATATTTTGTTGGTTGGAATCAAATTCAAATCAAAATTCTAAAAGGTAATGTTGAAATATCAAATCATATGATCGACTGAAACATCTGATGTTTTCGAAAAGAAAAAACAAGATTTTCTATGAACAAAACATATAATCAATTGAAAGCAAATTGCATTAAATCTAAAAGGATTTCAGAGAGACAAATCAATGACAATATTTGTTTCATTTGAATTGATATTTAATTGTGGGATACTGACACTTTTATTTATTCGAGTTGAATGATATTTTGTTGATTTAACCAAGTTTTTTTCTGCGTGAAACCGTCTACCTGCATAGAGCAAACTGTCTGTACAATGACCACACCTAGTGATAACATACGCGCTCACGGCTACTATGATTTTAATTTTTACAATGCAACTGTGGTTATAGAAACGTCAGTCAGAAATTATTTCTGACAATTACAGAATTGAAAGTTTTAAAATGAGTATTATTAATGGAAAATAGATGATAGTGATCTGTTTCAATTCAAATCGATAGTCATAATCAATTATTCAAGTTGCGCTTTTCTTTTTCCAACACTTAATGCCGTACCTTAATAAATCATTTATTGCTTTTTGCATGAACGTAGAAAAAATGTTGTATGCAACAAGTGCAAAAAGATATTCAATGTAGGTTATTTTGTGAGTTACAGATTTGAACGTTTGCAGCTTTCGTAATCGAACCGAAAACTGCGCTGCAAGCTTTTGGAAACTGTAACTTACAGAACAACCTACATAACACATCTGAAGAAAATATTTTAAACTTTTTAGCGCATTTAAATAAAAGCATGTATATTCATTTTTTTTCATTATTTTTAATAACTTTACTCCAATATGTACCTATCTATAACGACCAAATATTCACTCCGCAGAGTTTCTATTCGTGAGTATTTTAAAGAGTATATTGAAATATTTTGAATTGAATATCCGATCAATACATTCATGCTATAAATCACGATATTATAATCTGAGTGTGCATCAGGTGTTCCCTTAATTTAAATTAAGTTCATTTCAATTATTTACCGCTGCCATACAACTGTATTAAAATATCAGGATCACTTTATGGGCGTTTCTGTTTTATATCGTTTGAATGACATCAAAATGTACAGGAAATGAATATTTATTATAAAGTCCCAAAAAGTAAGTAGCAAATGGAAAACGTTTGTCATCATTAATTTCACTAAAAAATTATTCGAAGTTGGTGCTTATTCAGAAACTCATAATGGGTTATCGAAAAGTTTATTTATTTATTAGTTTGTGGAAATTAATTTTTTTTTTTTTCGAAAATACAGAAAAAAATTCATTAGGGCTATTTTGTCTTATCTATATGAAAGCGTTTAAGGGCCACATATTTTTTTTCAATTATTCCGACTTCAAACACGGAATTTCCGACTTTAAAGTCGGAGTCGGAGTTTAAAGTCGGAAATTCCGACTTTAAACTCGGAAATTCCGACTTTAAAGTCGGAATTTTATTTTTCTGACATGAAAGTCGGAATTTTGGAGTTTAACTCGATATTTCAGTTCTTTTGCTTCATACAAGTCACACATTGTTAATTTCCTTCAGTGTGACGAAAGCAATTTTTTTTATACTGAGAATCAAAAATCTAATTGAACGATAGTCGTTTCCGACCGATGTTTCACCCTTTTTACTCTAAAATACACACTGACGTAGTTTTATTATGGCAAATACCTGTCAAATAATAGTTTGATAGTTACAATGTATACTGAGCTCTTCTGCTACCGCGCATCGATAGGCGCGCCAATTTCATATTCCTTGCTAGATTTGCCAAGCTGTACATTGATCATGGGTTGCGTGACCTGAAATGTGGGTGAATTTTAAAAAAAGACATTCTTTATCGAAGAATATTGATTTACTTCCAAATTGGTGGCATTCTATACCTTATCCTCGGATATTTCTCAATTACAGCTGTTATATGGAATTAAAAAAATGTTGAAATTATCCTGGCAATAATTTCCAAAACACTCCGATAAACATAGTACGCCAATATGAAACATAACACTTGCCATTCAAAAAATGCAATACGAAATGCAGGTCAGTATTTGAAAATAAAAAGTTGAGGATACTTTGTATATAATTTTTATTCATATATTTGGATAGTTTACAAAAAGTTGCTTTTGCTTTAGTAACGTACCAAAATCTTTCAAAAATAAAAAGAATTAGGCAAGAGAGAAACTTCGAAATTTTCGATTTTTCCTGTACAATTTCAGAACTGAAGAAGCTAGACCAGATATTTCAAATTCATATAATTGACATCTGAAATATGATCCTTTGTTCCTATTCAACCACCCTTTTATTTCCTACCATTACCGAGATCCTGAGGCATAGACTCGAATTTGAATATCCTTGTATATTTTGTTAAGACATTTATCAACCTGATGTAGTAATCATAACTTAAAAAATAAAAAGATACATGCATAAAAAATGCACCAAACTTTCATTACCAGCTAGTCTATTACGCTATACACCAAATTTGTACCCGGATCAACTTGATTGGCATGCCTAACATGTTCTCATCTACCTAATTATTAACAAATTTTTGTTCACAAGTTCTTGTCAATCGGTTTTTTTAATTCAATGGGACGAATGAAACATTCACGATTCTATAATTACGACGAAATTGAGGTAATGGATAATAACGATTAATTTATGTGTGAAAAATAATGTACCATTCATATGAAAAGTTGTATTTCACAGAGTAAAAAACGATTTTCTTCGAAGATGACTATTTATTTTCATCTACTAATGGTTTTTCCTTCCAAAACCAATCAACTAGTAACACTCCTTACGTTGATTGAAAATAGTAAAATGAAACTGTGACTCATTCCATTGAGTCACTCATTTACCACTAACTTGCTGCTGTCTAATAAGTAAAATTCATTCTACCAGGTTCATAACCACCAGAAAATATCAAGTTCGTCATTCTGCGGTCTGCTGTACCTATCTTTGGTATCCGCAAACAATTTAACCACAAACCATTTTCCTGATTGGGGTCGTCCTAACTCAATTCTAAAAGTAATTCTCAATTATCAGATAATGAACTTTCAAAATGAATAATGTAAATATAATAACTCCGTAATCTACAGATGAAAAGTCTGAAAATATGATTTTACACGCATTATGATTACAATCTGTTTTGAAGGTTACTCTATTTTCAGGATTCCTGGCTATTCTTAGAAATCTTTTTACGAGTGATGTCAAAAAGTATAATAATCAGTTTCAAATATGCAATCATAGCTATCTACGAATAGCTATTTATATAACAAGTTGCAAAAAGAGCGTGTTTTTTGCACCAGACGTGGTATTGGGCGTGGCGAGTGTTCCAACACGTCTTGAGCAAAAAATTCGCCATTTTGTTATGTTTTTTAGATGAAAAAACTTATTCTCAATAAAAAAAGTTTCGAACATTTTTTTGTAAAATTGATATATTTCGTGTTATTCGCGATTGAAAGTAACAGTTGTTCAACGAAAAATTCAACGTTTTTAATCGGTTTTTCGCGAATAACTCAAAAAATATGCATTTTACGAAAAAACAAAAAAAAAACTGTGAAGAGTCGAATTGTAGCCTCTAAAAAAGCAAAGAGCTACAGCTTGTTAATGGTTAGCTTTTGTTCGTCAAATGCTAAATTTGCGAGAGTCAAATAGCGATAAAACTGTGCATTTCACTAGGAAAACTTGGAAAAGTTTTTTTGTATTACATATAAAGAACTTTCTTTTACAAACAATAGAAGTTGCTAGCATCAAAATTGAGCGAGTAACGATGGAAATAAAGCCAGGCCCTACATATTTCTACGAAAAAATTAATGAAAACAACCCCCTAATTACAACCCTAATTAAAAATTGATCATAAAATTTATGAACTTATCAATACAAACAACAACAATTATTATTATTATTACGAAGTTTCTTTTCTATCAGTTTATTAAGTGGGGGAATCATGCTCGAATCACGATTGTGAGTTGGCCAAGTCCTTTGTTTTGAACGTAGATGTCAGTTTCAATGTATTGACTGTTCAAATTCTATGATCCGCCATTTTATTTCCGATACCCATATCGAGAAGGTTGTGACAAAATATGTAATCCGCCATTTTGTTGTGGCGGCCATCTTGAGCTTGACATTTTTACATGGTGTTCTGTATTCTACTAGTGAAGCCTTTTCATTTGATATCCTCACTGACGGGGGCTAAGAAAAAAATGTTCACATGATGTTAATGTAGCTATTTTTAATATTCAAGGGAGATTTTTTTGCGCTAAAAAGTTGGCCTGAGTTGTGAGCTTGTCATCAGTATACAATACTATATGAAAGGACGTAGTTTGTGTGGCCAAAGTATAGCAATTTGAGAACTTCAATTGAGACGGTATTGTGTAAACTTATCAAAAAACAAGAAGAACTCAATTTTGCTACAGTTTTATCTACAGGGTGTTAGGTAAACATTCGGCAAAAATTCAAGGGATTGTTCCTTGACCCATTCTAAGAATAGTTTGTCCAATGATGATTTTTGAAAAACCCCTTTGTTTCGAAGATACAGGGTGAACAAAATTTACGACATTAACAACATTTTATCAACAAAGAGTACATGTTAAGTTGCTCCATCTACAATAAATGTTTCTCCAGCCTGGATACAAGCATTCAATTTTCTCTTCATTGACTGCCGAACTCTTTCAAACACACCTCGTTTCTATTCGAGTTACACCCGACAATTATCCGGTTTAGCAAATCATCGAAATTCTCCAATGGAGTAGCGTGACTTCAGATATCTCCAGAAGAAATAATAATAATAATAATAATAGATTTTATTGATAGGAATAGCAGTAACAGATTAAATGAAAGTACATCATATATAAATAGAATATCCTATCAAATGGCAGGATTCAATGTATGACCATGATAGAGTACCATGATCATACCTTGCTCTTCCATCCAACCATGAAAAAAGATCTAGGGAGTTCAGGTCCAGGGATCGAGCAGGCCATGGTGTTGCACCATTGTGCATAAACCACATTTCATTTCTTGATGCCAATGATACATCTTCCATTGTCGAGCGGCAATCCATCACTTCGTGCTCTAAATATACAAATAGCTATTTTGTACTTGATAAACTCATTGACGTATACCCTACCTCCATTTACTTTCATGATTTCAACAAATATCGAATATGGTTGTCGCAAATTTTGTTTGCCCTGTATCTTCGAAACGAAGGGGTTTTTTCAAAAATCTTCATCGGACAAAATATTCCTATAATAGGACATGGAATAACCCCTTGAATTTTTGCCTCACGTTTACCTAACACCCTGAATAAGGTTGTTCTAAGCTGGTTCTTGGTCTAGATAGTCCATTGAATACAGTGTCCTTCAAAGAGTTGGCATGATATGGGAAAAACTTGTAATAATAATTTATTATGAAATTCAACTTCAAAATCCGGGTGTTTTGAAAAATATGAAAAAATGCCTACTCGGACGGGGTCACGTGACTTTCGTTATCTATCAAAAGCTATTTTTTTTTAATCGCTGAATCGTTGAATTTCAATAAACTTTAAAGAGAAAAGTTGTTTCTATTTCGGTTTTACACATTTGCTTTGAACGTTCTGTTGCAACTTTTTGTTTTTACCATTTTTTTAAAATATTTATGAAATTTCTGAACTATTGATAAAATTGTAACTTCTACAAAACTGTTTTATACGACTAGCTTCATCATGCTATCGAGTTTTAATTACTAAATAATCATGAAACCAGGTTTTTTTTAAGAAAATTAAAAAACTATTTTAAATTTTTGTTTCTTGTGATGCAAAGGTGATGTATCTTGAAGCATAATATACAATAGATATTTATTTTAACCGATTTCTTTCGGTAATAAAATGACCAAATCACTAATCAAAAAGTCATCGATTTCCACGAGCATAATTTTCATTCTAACCGAGTAACTGATTATACTTTCTCCACGATCAAAATTCTAATTAAATGAAATGTAAAGCAATCAATAATTCATGAGAAATAACTTACTATAATAATAATATAATAATATATAAAGTATACTTAACTTGAAAAAAAAAAAAAATACTATTTATTGCCCCACCTGGGTTTGAACTCGGGACCCCGGGAATAGTTCTCTGTTCGTACCATGTTTCAGATATGGCTTGGTGGTATTCAAGGGGGGGGGTTATTGAGGTAAGTATTCCCCCCCCCCCAGAACCGATTATCCAAAGAAAAAATAAACCAACTTCTACAAAGTATTGAAAATTTTTACAGGCTGCATTTGTAATTTCTTTGGACACATAATATGGATATAGTTTCCATAAAAGCCAAACTCAACTGTCTTTAATCATAGTCAGTTAACTTTTCTTAGTTTCTGTTCGGTTAGGGACAGATGGTAAGGTATATAAATATATAAAGGGGGGAAATTTCAATTATTGCGTAAGACTATGAAATGAAAAACAACATAATAAGTGGAATATACTACTGTCCCAGGTAGTTTTAATTGTTATTGATATCAATTTTAGAAAAACTATATTCAATTTTTGTTGGAATACAACTAATTATAATTACCTAGAATGCATTTTATATGGGAGTCTTCAAATTTAGATACATGAAAAGTCACCTTTAGTAATGTCAACGACTTTATTTATTTATTTATTTATTTATTTATTGTTAGTTTTGCTAACCATAAAAATAAATATTGAGTTACATTACTTGTTAATTCTTTAAATTTGTGCAATTGTAGAAAAAGGATAGTGTCCAACATGTGCGGAAAGTTACTCTTCTCACTCGTGTGTTTGCGGTACTCGCCATTCAGGCTCGTACCATAAACCTCCACACTCGTTAGAAAGGTTGAACTTTCCCCACTTGTTACAAAATATACTATTCTTTCGTGAGTTGAAAGCGAAGCGGTGCGGAGCGGGTGTGGCAATCTTACGAACGGAAAAAATGTATTTCATCTCGAGGAAATGCTATTTTTTCTACGATAGATGTTGTTCACAAATACTGGATTACAATTTTTAGAACTTAAATGTTGATAAACTGTCAAACGAAGTGACGTCCGTTTGCTGATTCAAGTGCCAAGTAGTGAGATTACCTCTCATTAGTTTCGAAAACCCATCAATTTGTTTTTACCTCGATAAATTTTACCGGTTTGATGTGGAACAATGGAACTGAAAATATGTTGACGGGAATCACCCATGAGAGACGATAATCGCATTAACTCGACAGATGGTGCTGGGGGCATATCAAATTGAAAATTTCAAAAGTCATAAATAACGGAAAAGTGAAAAATTTATTCACAAAATTCGAAAATATTCAAATAGTTGTGGAGAGAATTGAATTATTTTCCAACGATGTATCACTTGACCTCCCCATGTTTTTTGAAATTTTTAAATTGAAGCGCCTTCCGCGCCCTCTGTCGAGAAATCACCATGTCTTTGATTTTTCCCATATTTGTTACCATTGCTTAACGAATACAGAGTCGAACCGTTCGAAAAATGTCATGGGGGGGGCTATAAGAAACTGCACTATATATAAGTGACAAATTTTAACATTTGGTTGTGCGAAACTAGGTTGTAGATCATGAAAAACTTTTCATGAATAATTACTTTTTTCGTAAAACACTGATACATACACTATTTTGGCCAAATGAATACGGAATACACATGAGAGCAATATATTGGTTAATTGAACGGATGCTTCTAATTGGGAATCAAACACTATGGGCAGCATTTTATTCTGAATTCTGATACTTCGAGAACGATCTAATAGACACCCTTAGTGATAGATGGTTCTCAAACGTATTTTCTATCTGAAGACTTGAACTCAACTTCCTTCTCGGGATTTATGCTGACAATTTCCTGTATAAAAACGGAATGAACACCTTTAATAGAACTTGAACTAATTATGTTCTCCCCAAATGACCGCACAGTGGATACTTTGTGTGCAGCTTTTGTCTGAGAAATCGAGATACCTTGAAGAAACACTCTTGTTTAATTCAGTAGCTCACGCTCATTTTGTATTAGTATATTTCACATCGAAGAATCTTTCAGGAATTTTTGTATGAATTAACTGGAAAAGGTTGTTGAATGGTTGAAAGATTTCAACATATTGATTGAATCGGCAATTGTCTTCAGGTGAATGCTGACAAATTGAGAATCTACCTGATATTTCCATAGGTATGTCTGTGTGGTGTAGTTACGCGCGGTCTCCATACGTTTTTATTTTCCACGCTCAGTTGGCTGAAGGCACCATTCATTGGCTTTGATATAAGTAGGTGGTTTCTATGAATTTGCATGAGAACCAATGTTCCATTCTGAAGAACACTATACAGGGTGTTTCAAAATTCAGTATCAAGAATTAGGGGGCGTATATTTCAGGTCAATATAAGACTTTATTTCCTATAAACATATGTCCGCAACTGCTTAATTTCTAAGATACAGGGTGTTATAATTTAACAAAAATGATAATGATACGCTACTGTTTTTTTTTAAATGAATATTATATTTTTTATGAGTGTCCTCTATCTATTCATAAAAATGGTCCCTTGATTTTTTTCCCCACGAAGAACAGTTTTCGATTTAGAAAGCAAAATGAGACATACAAAAAATCGCATAGGTACAAGCGAATGACGACCTTTATATTTTTTAAATCGAAAACCGTCTGTCGGACGGAAAATAGTCAAGAGACCATGATTGTGGAAAAATAGAAGACAATTATGAAAATGATACTAATTTGCCAAAAAAAACAACAGTAGCGTATCATTATTTTGATAAAAAATGACACAGCATGTTTACAGAGACGCCACTGATGAAAATTAAAAAACGTTCGCCATAGAAAAAATGTATTTTTATGTGTACTTTGCATGTACCAAAATTAAAAAGAAAAACCAAAGTGGTTTAGAGATATTGAAAAAGAACTGATTTTTTTGTTAAATTTCAACATCCTGTATCTCAGAAATGAAGCGGTTGCGGACACATGTTTATGAGAAAGAAAGTCTTTTTTTGACCTAAGAAATACGCCCCTGAAATCTTGATACTGAATTCTGAAACCTCCTGTATATCGTCATCCCAAAGTAGTGGTCAGCAATTCCTAATTTAGATGTTTCTCCTCGTTGAATCCACTTTTTACGATCGGCTATTGTTAATGACAATGGCCTCTTGGCCTCTCCGATGTAGAAATCTCCACATTCATACGGCAACTCGTGAATACAGTTTTTGCTGGTTTCTGTTTTGTTTTCTGGTTTCGTCTTGGTGAGGAAGCTTCGTAAGGGATTTTTCCTACGAGCGTGCGGAAAAGTTACTTTTCCGCACGATTTATCGTTTTGAATGTTGTACTTTTCCGTATGATTTAAAATCGTTCGGAAAAGTTACTTTTCCGCACGATTTTTACTTTTCTGTACGATTTTTACTTTTCCGCACGATTTTTGTATTGTTGAAAATGAGGAAATTTGGGACTAACTAAATGAGCTATGTAACTATTCTGTCTTATTAGTCATTTTGTAGCATTATTATAAAAACTCGTTTATTAAAAAGCTTGTTTTTTCATAAATAAGAAAATAACAAGTGCGGAAAAGTACTACTTTCCGCACTTGTTAGGTAAATAACTATACACCATTCATTTATTCCGGGTCGTGAGGATTGAAATGATGGACTAATATCGGCTGCTCATTGGTCGGCTATTGAAGATATAACTTAAGGATTATTTGGCCACTCTCAAGCTGTTGATAAAAGGGATTTTATTTCAGTCCAAATAATTTTGAAACGTGTTGAATTTTCTGTATTGATCAAATTCGAACTCAATCACGATTCATCTGCGATACCTACTTGTCTTATAATGAACAAACCACATTTTTAACTAAGCGATGCAGTGCTCTTGATAATATGACTTCGGCAGGGAAAGTTGAACCTATCAAAAGGCGGAATACTTCAAACCCAGTACTTCCATCTCGCGGCCGTCATTTTTTACTAACTCAACCTCACTTAGCTGAATCATTATTTATGAGGGAAATACGCCAGGAAACTGTGGTATGGAGGGTAATGAAAAAGCTGATGAGTTAGCCAGAGAGGGCTCATCAACTCCATATATTGGCCCAGAACCCCTTACTCGGGATTCATAAATCTGACATTCGAATATGCATTCGGAACTGGGTCAAACGAAAACAAAGGGAGATGTGGTGCGAAGTTCCTCTCATGCACCACTGGAAAACATTCATTAAAGAACTGTCAAAACACAAAACTGAAGAACTACTCTAGTTGAGTAGGAATCAAGTTAGAACCATAACGGGCGTCACTGTCCAATGAGAAAACACCTGCACAAAATAGGGCCGTACAATGGAGAACTTTTCTGCAGACAATATGGTGAAGGGACAGAAACAGCCAAACACGTAGTGTCAGAATGCGAGGCATTAGACCGCAAGAGATAGGTAATATTCGAAAAACTCAGACTAACTCCCGAAGAATACAACAGTCAACCGGTGAAGTAATTTTGTTTTATTATATTCGGAAAGCGCTTTCTGCTATCAAGCCATCATCAGTGCAATACCTGCAATTAAGTAAGTTTTTAATAAATTTTCAATTACTTACTCGTCAAGTATTAATACAGAAGATCTATAAAAAATTTCAATATAACCATGGTTCACATTTGTTCTGACGTACATTCAACACGTACAAATTAAATATTTATAATATAACCATTAAAGGGTTATATTAACATTTTTTAACAAAAGAAACTGCATGCTTGTTCTGAAGCACCAGACACGAGGCCCACGAGGTGCAGAAGGAAATAAGAAAAAAAAAGTTAAATTTAACACATGATATAAATTGAAAGCTGACAGATGATGTGTAGTGACAGTGACATAAGGTCCATATCCAATGAGATTTTAGAAGTAAAAATTATAATGAATGACAATTGACAATGTTTTGTGACTACAGAATGTGAAAGTTTCCCTAGTGAGCAAAGGACAATAAATTCAGGATTTTTATATTTAAAAGGAGGGTTATCTTAATCTATAGAGGTATATATTATGATCTGTTTAATTGAACTTGTGTATTTAAGCAGTGGTTGTTATTTTGTAATTAATTATCTATTTGTAAATCTTCAAGAAAATTGTAATTTTTTGAGTTGACTTGTGTCAAAATTTGTGAATTGCGATTCGGACTGAAGTGATGTTTACTGAATTTAATATGGTGTCCAAATGCTTCCACGTTTATTCAGTTGTTAGTTTATACTAACTTTCAAAGGCCTACAAGTCCTTCCTAGGTAGAAAGCTTCACAGACATTATAGTTAAGTTTGTAAATCCCACTTTTTGATAGTTTGTTGATTTTATCTTTTGACTTCACTAAATGTTTAACTAAACTATTATTACTTTTTAAAGAAATTTTTACATTTGTTAATTTCTTATTGATGATAATAGAGACTTTTGATAGATATTTTCATTTAAGAAGGTAGAGACACAAATCTAGAAGAATTCTCTTCTCTAGGGTGGGTTAGATTTTGTTCTCTTTTATTTTTGACTTTTTGAATTGAATTTGGGATGATATGAGGATTGAAACCGTTATTGAATGCAATTTGTTTGCGAGTGTTTCACTCTTTATTATAGTTTATTGATAAAAGAGGAATATTGAGAAGTGTGTAAATATAGCAACGAAAGGCTGCCATTTTATTTGATGTGGGTGATTAGAAAATGATTGTATGACATGATCAAGAAGGTGATCAAGAAGGTGAAAAACCGGTACAGACTGATACAGGAGACTATAGATTTAAGGAGTGGGTGCTATAAAACTAACCCGGAAAACACAAAAAGCCCAAGAGGCTGAGTTGTAGCTGACGAAAGGACCAGCATCCGAGAGGAAAAAAGAAAAAAAGCTGAATCTCTTGCAAAAATAATCATTATATTCCCCGGAAGCACAAAAGTCAACTACCGAGCGGTATAGAGTAGTGAACATTTGAATTACTTGAGCAACTCTCATACGATCAAACAATATGAATCTTGATTTCCTTGTCACAAGTTTCAACATAAACATCGCACCATACTGTATTCTTGATCAAACACTTGTCCCTTCTAAGAGTTTTATGTTTTGACATGTTGAAAAAGAGAAAAAACCGCCGCTGATGAGTGTCAGCAGGATGCATGCTATAATACTTTTTGTATAATTCTCGGTAGTTCTTTCATTTACGGAGGTCGCAAACCACACATTTCCTGATGATGTTGGTTTTTGTATTCGGGATGGTAAAAACAAGAACATTTTTCTTTTCTTCAATATCGTCTATTGTCATATTCATCAATTCTTCGCGACAGCACACACCAGCGATTCGAAAAATGCTAGCCACTATCATCGAGAGGAAATCGTTGTCCGGAGCATCAGTGTGGCAGTTATTATTCTAATAAGTACGGAAACAGTACCTTTTTCGCATGCCACGGCGCGGAGCAGAGTACGGGTAAGCAGTCTAGTGCGGGAAAGTACCTTTCTGTATGAGTTATGATCAAGATTTTTTCTACAAACGCAAAATCAAATCCGATAAGACAATAGTAACATTCTCGCTCTTGATATTGAACAAATATTCTACAACACTTGCTTTATTATGCATTTTGCGTGTATTTCATTCCATCACTTGTTAAGGAATGAATACTCTAACTTTGTTGTAGCAATAATAACGTTAGCCGTGACTGGCATCATAGTGACAATATGTGAATTAAAATGTCAAAATCATTTTTCGTTGGCTTTTTATTTGATTATATGTAAAATTTGTTATTGTGGTACTCATAACTTGATACATAATTTGTGATTGGGGAGAAAGCACAGTCTGTTACTCGGTCCGAATTCGTGATGCTCGTAGTTCCACACGCTCACCTCTCGCTAACGCTCGGAACTTCCCACTCGCATCGAATTTTCGTTCTAACCTTGTTATAGAATATACTATTCTTTCAAAAAACGCCTACAGTTACACAAGTGGACACGCTGAATATTTGCCAAATGAATACGGTATACAGGGAACAAAACTTGTTGAAATTTTCTCGTGAATGTTCTTAGTATCCATATCAGATGGAGTGGAAATTCCATCCATAAAACACATGATTCATCTTATGCACCAATTTTAATGCACAATTAGTTATAATGAACACATGAACATGAACACATTCAGTAATATTCATCCGTCGACTGAAGATGGGTTTACCTAAACCCGAAACATGTCTCGCTAGTTTGGTAAACCAAACTTAGACGTATTAAACCAATTTGTGGAGATGACTTTGAGATTTTCTTTCCGTCTTAGATAATTTAATCGTGACAAGTTGCCAACTGAAAGTTAGATCCTGGGAGTTTTTTCGATACCGTCTACTCGGCAACATAATCAGAATAGCTATTACCCTATGCTAGAATTCAGTGTAATTTATCATATATGAATAAAGATTCTTGCGAAATTAAAAAAATACTGCACATGACGTGTTGAACCACTTGCTACGCTCGTGTTCTAATATCCACGTCTGGTGCAAAAAACACGCTCATTTTGCAACTTGGTGTATAAATAGCTATTTACCGCACTTTTTCACGTAGTCACGGGAAAAACAATGTACATAACATATAATATGTGAAGTGAGACGTATATTCCTATCAACCGACAGTCAGTCAATTGTACTGTACCGACTAGTGGATAGTCTGAGGATGGACAAACGCATATCAATCGATCAGTTGGAACAGGAATATTTCCAAACATGTTATTCCTATAATATATCGCCGAATTTGAAATTAGAAATCAATTACATTTTTTCTTCTTCTCGTCTGAAAGGCTCACTATTAAACCTCGAATTCATAACAGCTTGTATCTAATCTGAGCAATCATTCATTTAAAAAATGTAAATTCAACCTTTTATTGGTGGGGCGCAACATAATTCATGTCATCTTGAATATTTATGTTACCTGTACGATTTTGTTGAAAGATCAAGGAATCCAGGATAACAGAATAACAATAATCTATACAAGGTTGAAGATTATTTATATTCGTGGTAAGAAACGCAGATAAATCATTTCGCCATTTTCCAGTTCTATGTCAATTATATCACAGGCGAATATCCAAGCACTATAATTGATTCTAATTATAGGCCAATCATTTTAGTATTCAAAATTGAAAATGGGGAAGAAATTATAGAACAAAGGAAAATTTCTCAAAATTTTAATTTTTTTGCTCAATAAAACTATACTACCACCTCGAACAAGTCCGGCAATAAATCATAAGCAATTCTGTTATTTTTGGTAAAATGCAAAAGAGTCGCAAAAAGGCGAAAACAAAGAAAATACCGTTCCTCAATTTTGCGATCATTTCCAAGTTAGGCATCAGAGTGAATCAATGCTTCATTCGTACTTTTGTTGGAAACTTGGACGAAGAAATGTAAAAGAGTAGCGATCGTAAAGAAAGAAATTTTTTTCAACGATGTTGCCGGGCTTGTACGAAGGGGCAAATTTGTATAGTTTCATTGAGCACTAAAATACAACTTTTGTGAAAGTTTCCTTTCTTTTGTAATTTTTTCCCATTTTTGCTAAAATAATTGGCCTATCATACCTACTACTACCATCAACGTTGTATGACCGTAATATGACTTAATTATTAGCTATGCGAGGAATGCAGTCTACTCCAAGAGTTACCAACGATTCAGACAAAGAAGGATTAATTGATAGTTACTTCATAAGGTCACACTTAATAGGAGCCGATATAGAAAAAGTGTCGTAAAAAACTCAATTAATTTCAATTTGCCATAATAATACAAACATAAGTTCTAAGAAAATCGTAATTGTCTTTTTTCGTTTTTTTTTTTCACGAGTATTGTTATGAACCCGGAATTTAGAAAGAACATCATCAGTATTCTCTCAGAACTCTGTTAGAAACTTTTAGAACCGTTTCTTATTTGATTACCTATAGGAAACTTGACCTTTCGATTCTTAAATGTATGTTTCTGGTTGTTTTAGAATTGAAGACTACTTACATGGTTTATAATTAAGACCAGTAATTTTGTGACTAGGTATTTAGATGAGGTCATTGGTACTGAAATTTCCGCCATACCAGATAGAATAATTATTTCATACGAGACATCCTGTATTTTGGGAATACATAATTTTGTTATGGATCTGGAGATCAGTGGAAGCGTCGTCAATTATCCTGGAAGTGTTCTCGAATTCTTAGGAAACTTCTGGAAACCCCACAGACATTGTAATCATAATTTATAATCTTGAATTTTTTTATTGTTTAGCTTAAAACGTCTCAGATGTTTTGAAAAGAAGATATTTTCGACAAAAAACTGAAATACGTTTGTTTTTTTTTTGGGTGGGGGACAACTTTTATAGGCGATAACTATATCCCAAGCTTTATCCTCCTAAGCGTGGATGACATTACCCAAGTTTTCAAATGGAAATGGGAGGTCACCAGGACACCTGGAAATGCACATTCTGCTAGAAATGTTGAGGTGGTCCGTCCTTTTCACTGCAATGTATGTAGGGTTGTTCTCTTTAATAATATTAGGTAGTGGTGGATCAATAGCATTTTTCTACATTCATGCAAAAAGCAAAACTATATTTAACTATATTTGGTGGAAAAAGAAGTACTTTATTGCACTAGTGCACTCATCTGTCATTCAACTTCAACGTGCTGTCATAATGACAAACATAAATGTTCAAACCCACTACATATTTAGCAGATATTCTGTGAGATTGGCAATACGTTTTAAACAGTTACATAGATAAAAACTATTATTGTTTTTCATTCATCTAAGGCGACTTTATACACTCATCCCTTCACGTTATAGTGACCGTTTTCGAAATATAATAGCCAGGGAGGCAGCGACAGAAAATTTGAACATATTTCTACAAAGTTAGTTTATTGTCAGTTTGTTGTTTTGATGTAACAAGTGAACAAAATGAGAGCCTACCACTCCAATACTTCATATACAGTGAGTTTAAAAAGTGTGCACCATATGTAAAACTTTTTTATTTGTTAGAAAATTTTATCCTCCCAAAAATTGGTGCATTGCGGAATACCTACTTAAGTTCGAGTTATGTACCAAAATTCAAAGTTTCCAAACAGTGTACAGGGGAGAACAAAAAATAGAAATTTTGATCAAGCGTACTACCCTTATTTTTAACATAATCAGAAAAGTGTATTCAAAGAAGCTGTAGAATATTGAAAGAAGATGGAAACCAATATTCAAATTTGGAATAACAGCCAGGGTAGTTTGAACTTGATCAAAATTCTATTTTTTGTTACCCTCTGTACACCGTTTGGAAATTTAGAATTTTGACAACTCTGATACAAGTATTCCGCAATGCATCAAATTTTATGAATAATAAAGTTTTCTGACGAATCGATTATAAAAAAGTGTACCATATGGTTAAAACTTTTGGAACTCACTGTATATGGAGGCAACATCATTGGAGTGGTAGACCCTCATTTTGTCTACTTGTTCCATTGAAATAACAAACTGACAAAAACTAGCTTTGTAGAAATAAGTATGTGCAAATTTTCTGTCGCTTCCTCCTGTACTATAATTTGCTGTTTAGAATATTAGGTATTCAATCTTTTGGTTTGAATTATAATCTTTCAGTCTTAATAAGGTTTAGATTCATGTACTTTTTTATTTCAACAAAATTAGAGAATTTTTGTATTTTCTTGATGTTCATGTTCAATGTTTTAACAAAGAGTTTGTAATTTCATCGTTTGGATCTATATATTTTTATATTTTAACAAAATTGGGGAACATTTGTATTTAAATGACGTTCACGTTTAAGGTTTGAAAAAAATTTCATGCCACGCGCGGATTCATTTCCTTGTGGTTTTCTGTGTTTATTCATTTTCGTATTAGTGTTTTTAAAGTGTTTATATTTCAACCCAGACTGTGAAAGTATGTAAGGTGATGAATAAACTTATTATTTTATTATTATTATCTATGATATTTGCTATAAAAAGTTCAGTTAACAGTTCACAGTCTCGAGTAACGCAGAAAGTGGTTGCAAAAGTGTGTGGGATCACCCTCTATAAGTACGATGGAGAAATATATGATAACTCATTACTAGTTAGTCAGTTACCCAATGTTACTTGCCCGTTCATTTATCGTTCAATCTTAGAATGTGCAATGAATAGATTTATGCATTATTTCAAATATAGTAATATAGTATTCTCACTGGAAACAACTACAATAACCACTGGTATAGTGAGTAGCCAAGACTCTCCTTTTCATCGTTTATCCGTATTACATAACAACGTAACAAGAAGGCTCAAGGTGAAAATATCTATCTATAGGTTCCAATTAGTGTGAAGAATGGTGTTGGAAGGAATAAAATGTGCAAAATCTGCCAGGCAATGTTTTGAGTAAATCGAAACAATTTGCAATTGGATTGTTAAATTTTTTCAGTTGTTTCAATAATAACAAATATTTACTCATATATTATGTCACGAGACCTTTAAATTTGATCCATTAAACTGTCAAAATATTTTGAGCATGATTTTGCTTGGAAAATAACTGATTGTAAAATCATTTGACAAAAGCCGGAGACTGGGAAGCGGCAGAGGGTTTTTATTTTAAATTTGTTGTTGTTATTGTTTTTTTCCATTAACCTGCTTGAAACCATTTGCTAAGAAGCAAAATCATGTATAAAATATTCAGAAATTCTAATTTATAGGTCGAGTGCTCAGATCAATAATATAAACAATAGATAGGCCCGATGCTACGTAAACACCATATTCAGTGAACCGAAGACAACTGTGTTTATAAACATTCACCTCCTAGCTTTCTTGTTTTGAAACATCGACTCCCTGTTGTCAAATTGGTAAAAAAATATTTGTATGATTTTCGTAGGTATCAATCAATATCTATTCACTTATAGTTTATATTCATATTTATTATTCTTAAAATTCTAAAAAAATATTAATTTTCAATACGGTGGAAAAATCTTCCGAGCAGAAGATATATGATATCGTTTTCAACTGAATAAACAGTTGGCACTATGAAAATTTCAAGCGCATACCTACCAGAATTATCTCAGTATTGGCAACACCGATTGCAAGGACGGCCATTTGCATTGTAGTATTTGTTTTGAAATATTGTAAAAGAAAGTTTTTGTGTGTTTTCAACAGCATTTGTGTGTTTTCAACAGCATTTGTGTTTTTTTACCTTCAAAAACAAGTTATAGTGACATTTGTGATAGTTTTCCTAGTTGTCCAGTGGTTTTGTGAAATAAAATGACGAAATATTACTTTGTTTGCAAAACAAGGGATAGTTTACAAACATTCTAGAGGTGAGTCCAGAGGCGTCGAACATAGATGAGAACGTATTATTCAAATATAATATTGGATTGGAATAAGCACAGTATAAGGCCAAAAGAAGTTCTTTTAGCATTATAGTGTGGAATAAGTACTACTTATTGCTTATAATTCATACATAGGTTCCCTACTGACGAAAAGAAGTTGCAAATATGGTGCGATGTTCTCAAATTGGATCCTTGAGCTTGAAGAAATATTCTTATATTTTTTGTTCTGCTCATTTTTCCACCAGTCAGCTGATTAAAAAGCCAGAGGGAACTACATGTTTGAAACCTGTTGCCATTCCTGATATACAAGCAGTTGAGAGGTAATTTTAAAAGCAAAAAGTCAGATAGAGTTATAATCACACAAAAGGTTATTTTTGAGCATAAAAAGACTGTGATATGGCTGAATCATGTTTCGTCTAACATGGTTTTCAAAAAGAAATAATTGGGTGAATTTTGAACACCAAACGAACGATATTTTCTTCAATAATGTGATTGATAATTAATTTCTGTTCAATAATTTGTTCAACTCACAAATTCACTTCAGACATGTTTCTGGGAATGTAAGCATCCAAAACTATAAGTGTTGATAAATGCAGCCCAAGTTAACAAGTAATAATTAGCAAGTAAGTAAGTAAATTTCAAAAAGTTTGCAACATATGCGAAACTTTTTTATTCATTTATCAGAAAATTGTATTTTCATAAAAATTGGTGCATTGCATAAAACTCTTATTCAAATGATAAAAATTTTAAATTTTCAAACAGTGTACAGGGAAGAACAAAAAATAGGAATTTTTATAAAGAGTACCTAAACTACCTTTATTTTTTTATTTTTTACCTTATCCATAAAGTTCATTTAGAAAAATTGTTTGTTATTGAAAACAACTATTAGATTTATTATCACAGCCACCTACCCAACAAAATATTTGTTTCGCATCTTTTATGGTTCACGCCTCATAAAAGGTACTAGTATCTCATATACAATATACACCTTAGATGGCTACCTCATATTCCTATAATAATAAGTCAATACGAAGTTAGGACCGATTTATCATTTGTACTAAAATATCGACGATTCTTGAAAATGGTTTGACTTTTTACTAGTTTTTTAGTGCATATTTGATATTTCACTCTATGTATGTCCATAATAACTGTCAGTAAAATTTTATAGCAGAAAATTATTGAATAATTCAATTAATTGATGACAGATAATTGAATAATAAAATCTGCGAATTTACGATCACTTTATTCATATAAAATAGGATAAAAATATTTTGTTGGGTATGTGGCTGTGATTTCAATATTGTTTCAAGTCTAAATGACTTTTCTTCATATATTTTTTTTGATAATATCAAAAATTAGGGTAGATCAAAATTCCTATTTTTTGTTCTTTCCTGTACACTGTTTGGAAATTTAGAATTTTGATAACTATAATACGAGTTAATTTTTGAAGATTATTTTTTATTTTTATATTTATATGTTTGTTTGTTTGTTTATATTTTATTGAAAATATATTATGATTGATTTATCTACTTTTTTTACCTTATTGTATACCTTGTATTCGTATGATCACTATATTCCTGTCCGAAATCGATGCAATGGATTACAGTTAATAAAGATGTCTATTTCTAATTTTCTATTCAATTACCAGTTGTAATCTATATAGAAAAACTGTTGAATGCAAAAAAATCTGCACTACAATAGCAGTAATCCTAATCTAGTGGGCATATTTGAAATTTTGAAATTCATGAGAAATTACTTTTACAAAAATTAACCATTAAAAAAATGTATGGTATAAAGTTGTGAACAGTTTAAATATTGCTGTGAATGACAAAAACATCGATTTGCTTTTGGGCAGCATCTCAGATCAATATTGATCTGAGGGCAGCATTGAATATGATACGGTTGAGTAAGTTAGTTGTGTTCATTTCAAAAAATGTATGATCATAGTCATAAAATAGTGTCTTAACGAATATGTATTTAAGCCTTTTTAGTGATTCATTAAAAATTTATCATCTACATAACCTAAACAGACATCAAACTTTAATATACTTGAGTCATCGGTCAAGAAACTTGTTAGTTACTTACCGTAAATTATTTAATTTAGACGCTTTATTTATTATCGACGAAAACATCTAGATTCCAATTATGTATAGAATGGGATCATAAATCGAAAAACTCATCCACCATCTTGAATAACAAATTTTGATGAAATATTATTCCTAACTTCAGATTATTAATTTTCAGAAGAATCTGACCATAAATCACAAAAACAAAATCCTCCGATTCAGAAAACTCGTCAGTCATACACTGAATTTTCACATACTGTATTTGCTTAAGTGAAATTTCACATTTCTGCCAAGTCTAGACTGAACCAAGATATTATCCTCATTTATCCACGAGAGTATGGATAAAAAGTTGTTTTGATCCCTTTAAAAAAGCACGGCACTGTGCCGGAGGTGTTTTGTTTACATTCGACTGTCAGAAACCCAAAACACAACAGTTCTCGCTAGAGTTATCTTCAGTTCACAACATTTCCCGTAGATTCGGCATTGGGCCTATCTATTGTTTATATTATTGATCTGAGGTCGAGTGTTATTATACTGCTAAATTATTTCCTAAATAACTAAGATTAAAGCCTACAACAAAGAATTGTATTCATAATAACATTTTCTGTAATTTTCTAACATTTTTTGACGTGATAACGTCTTATAAATCGATTAACACCGGCTGCACGCACAAAAAAGTATGACTCATTGGCACGTTCCGCCTGAGCCGAGCGTGCAAGCGAGAGCGTGGAACAAGCGATAGAGAGGCACGATCGGCCTAAGCGTTCGGCTTGTTAAGCATCTATCTCTCTTCTACTCCATCGGGCGATGCGTCCGAGTGGAAGAGATACAACGATAGCACACAACCTACACGTGAACTATTTTGTCAACTGTTTATACAGTGAAGTGAAAAGTTAATGTGGTTTTTATTGTTTATTACTCCGATCAAGTAACACAAAGTAGATGAATAATTAGCCGCTCACGCCTTGAACTTTGTTTGTAAGGAACAAGTTCTGAGAGAGAGGCCCCTTATAGACGAAGATAACAATAGCCGTTCCACTCACCGGCAGTGGCGTGCGTTGTTTATAGAAATATTAAGATTCAATAAAACACAAATAATGAAAACCCAATATCAGAATAGTTTTTTGCTGAGAATCTGATTGTGGTCATATTATATGGTATGCCTTCTTTCACCCCATCTTTCATTTCCTGAAGAATGAACAACACTACTTGACGGAAGAACATTACTCAATAATGAAAAATGGATTATATAATCCAATCCTCCGCAAAAAACCCTATACAATAGGTAATTCATCGTCTACTATCCAACAGAAAACAACTACTGCCGCTTACGATCGTTGAATTATATCTGTTTGATATTTGGAAGTGCAATTCTTTTTGATAAATAGCTGAATTTGTTTTTCGATTTTAATGGGGAACACCTACGTACCGGTTTCAGGGTACTTGCCAATCATCAGCGAAGGCTAGTTCCAAATTAATTCGAAAAACATTTTCAGCATTTGTTGGGAATTCCTAAGATGAAAACTGAAGTATATATACGCCGCCATCTCTATGGAGCCAAACCAAGTCCTGAAGAATAAACGACACTACTTTACGGAAAACCATCACTTAATAATAAAAAATGAATTATATAATCAAATATTCTGCAAAAAACCCGAACAAGTAGTATTTTGCTGGCAAGTTTCCAACAGAAAACCACTACTGCCCCCTACGACCGTTGAATTATATCTTTTTACTTGGCAAATCGAAAAAGAAATTGAATAAACTTTATAAGCAAACCAAAATATGCAAATATTTAGGTTAGATCCTCTCAAGTAAAGTATTTATTAAACAAAGTTACATTTTTGAAATGTTTGAAGCAAGTCTCAAAACACAAGGGTACAAAAAATTAATAAAAGGTGACAAATACCAATTATTTAAAAATAAAGTCATAATAGTTATTACTATTTTAAATTTATATTGAACATTCTCACCTTCTCACATCACTTCCTCATCGTGAACTATGGGCTTAGCCCCCGTTCTAAGAAATCTTCTTCCACCTGGAGTAACGCTTACATCAGAACTTGAGAAATGGTGGGAACATATCCAAGATCCAATGAAATTTTTTTACGACGGATGTTACGACACTGGTAGCTTACCTATGAAATGATATGTTTGATTCCCAGCTTCAAATGGTTTTTTACACACTTCACAATGCTTCACCATTGTTCAATAATGAAAACTAACGATAGTAAAACTCAAATAAACTCTGAGTTTGTCCTTTATTCCCCAGCAAACACTACTGAAACGACTCAAACAAACATAAATAAACACTTTGGTGACGCTTTTTTGTTGTTTTGTCAAATATCAAATGCAGCGTTGCCGCACTGACCAGAAAGTATGAAGTAATAGAATTTCCGATCGACGATGAAAATACTTTCGTGTTTAAATGCTTCCATCAAGCTGAAATAAACGTTTCAATTGCCTATTCATGGTTATATAATCCATCCAAGAGAGTGTTTTTGGGTTTTGAATGCCATGAATATACCGACAGAAATCAAAATCTAGCTGACGTGTTCTTAAAAATTGCCACAAGACAACAATGTTATGACTTGAGTGATAATATAATGAAAAGATGTTCCCTTCAGATATATTCGGGTATTACTCATCTAGTCTAATGTCTTTTGTTACTTGATCGTAGGTTTATTACAACAAAAATTGTGGCAAAAAAGGTTGTATCAAAATTCAAATGCTTTTATTTATTTAGTATTCAATGAAAAAAATTATCGTGCTTAACCTCACACATTTATAACAATGTGTCTAAAATGACAATTTGAACCGGCCAAACACCGTGCCAGGAAATCTTCTATAATATCAAACAGGTTAAGGCGGGCTTTTTAAAATAAGCAATTTAAAAAATATATATTTGTTTGTCCAATT
The DNA here is from genome assembly GCA_958298965.1 of Chrysolina haemoptera. Lineage (NCBI taxonomy): Eukaryota > Metazoa > Arthropoda > Insecta > Coleoptera > Chrysomelidae > Chrysolina > Chrysolina haemoptera. The sequence continues at coordinate 22,696,573 of OY282591.1, read as the reverse complement.
TCGTCATTTCAAATTATCAATTTATTGACATTGATTTGATTAAATTTTATTTCTATAAGTAATTGTTCGTATGATTATATTTAAACAAATTATTTAAAATAAATTTGCAAAAAATATAAATGATATTTGAAAATTAAAAATTAATGTTTTAACCAGAGTTTTAAAAATATTTATGTTTTAATCGAAAGTTAACGTAGTTCAAGGAATAGGTACGAATGAATGAATTTGATTTATGATTTCAATTTTATCGTAATTTATCGAAAAAATTGTACTTTTCAATGAACTCTTTCTTTGTATTACATAAAATAATGATAATTCAGTTATAATTATTCAGTTCAATTCATAAAAGTATTTAATTTTTCATCAATGTTTTCTTATGACGTTATCACGTAAAATTATCGTCCTTAAACCAACTTTACAGACAATTAATTTAAAAAATATATATAATTAAATTAATTTTTACGTATAGGTAAAGTATAGCACGTAATGCGTGTTGTAAAGCAATTACGCACTCATGGAATTACGCACTTGACGCTACGCGACTTCGTGCGTTATTTTTCTATTCGTGCGTAATATGCTTTTTACAACATATGTTACGTAATATACTATTACAATAAAAGTATTCAAGTCTATTATTATCTAAATGATTGAATAATAGTATATGAAACTCGATTTAATGGATACAAAAACAGAGTCCTTACGAACGATACAAACTTGACAGTCACATATCACAAAACACAAACGCTGCAACAATTTTTAGCGCCAGATTTGTAATAATGTGGTCATCATTGCTTACTGAGTGTGTGTTGTGGTTTTTTGATTGTATTTGAGAAGTTAATTTTGTGTGTAGAATTGAATATTTCGATGTGTTTTTTTAGGAAATGAGAAATTAAGTCGGCCTCAGCAAGAAAATTTCTCTTGAGATTTTCCAATACATATAAGATATGGTTCAATTACAGAGTTATGTAAATACAAACACATACAAACTCCATGAAGCAGTGTATGGTCACTAACAATCGATCGAAGGATGAAATGACACTGTGAACATCATTAGTAATAACGCTCCTTGTATTCACAACAAAATTTAAGATGGTGTAAGTATTCTATATATATCTGCTGTCATTATTTTTGGAGGCCTCTAACAGAAAATACGACCGTAAATCAATTGTATTTGCTAAATTCAATAAATACCTTCAGGTTGTCTCTGGGCCTCATACATTTAACGATATGTATATTGTAATGTTGACTCACGAACTTTCTATCTTAGGTCAAATATATTTATCGATTTATTGGGATATCTAGACTTCATAATATATAAATTGCAATACCAATAAAATCGATTTGAAGATGTTCCACCGTTTTTAATCGAAACGTGAGTGTGGTTATGAAAGAGCATACTGCAAAGTATGTATATAGTTCTTGTAGAAGCTTTGCGGATACTCTAACAATGATAATTCAACGCTGGCAGTAGGCAGTAGTTATTTACTGATGGGGATTTGTCTACCAAAATACCGCTTTGTATGGGCTCCTGCGAAATTCCACATTGTTCGCAGTATATTCATTATTCCGCCAAACAATGTAGAATAAAGATAGTCGTTGCCTAACGGTGTTAAACCCTTATTAAACGATCCCTCAGGAGAACCCTGAGCTTTGTGTTCAGATATCTGAATGTAGAAGATGTTAGATATTGACGCATTAAAAATTTAATTGAAAAAAATAAAAATCTGCAATGGATATGGGCATGGCTGAAAATCAATCTGTCAATATCTTTAACACTGCGTCATATTATTTTCATGTTGATGTTATCATCCTGTATTTCATATTGATTGTAATTAGTGAAGCTGAATGACATTTGAAAATAATGACTTGAGTTTTAGCATTACAAACACCATCAATGTTGAAATCACAACTGTATGTAAATTGCACTTTTTCTAGTTTAACGCATGAAAAACTTCTTTGTCTATTAACTGTTCATAATTTGAAGGTATTGGTCAGTTTATTTAATAACACTCGTATTTTTCCAGTTCAATTATTTTTATACTCTACTGATATAACAGTCTACTTAGACATCGGTATATTGATAAATTGTCTATTCCTACTGTTATACTTCAAAAATATCATTTAAAATATTTGTTACAAGTGATTTGCAGGATTCTTTTCATTTAGTATTCAGAAGATATTCTCTTTGAAAATCCATTCATAAAAGTGTCACCTATTTTTATTTTATATTGATAATAAGAAGTAATGGATTGGCTTGTGATATGATTTCTGAGCAGTGAATTAATTACCTTCATAGTTCTCAAATTTTTCTTCATTACCATTTTTGAATATCGTACAAACTCCAGCCACTTTCAAAATTTCAGGATATGTTCTCGTTCTTAGACATACGTTGAAGATACTACTTAAAATAGCAGGAAAACAACCAGAACATTCCCTGGTAGAACGGACTATACAGGATGTTTCCGAAATTAGGGCAATTAAGAAAATGGGTTCTCATATGGAACATAATGTATCAATAAATGACAAGAATTTTCGTTTGTGAAGCAGACAATACTGTTCGACAAATTTTATGAAATTTTATGAAATCGCTTTTAGTTACCTTTGTTTGGGAGGCACTGGTTTGATTCTCCAAGCTACAGCGTGTTTGACCGCTGGTAGTGTTTCAGCGCGGTTTGAGCAGGCTGCGACCTCATCAGTGAAAAAAAGTCTTGAAAACTTAAAAATTCAATATCTCCCAAAATAATTTTTTTTCGACAAAAAAGTATTCTTTCTTTTCGTTTTGTTTTGTCATATTCTACTTTCCATTTCATTAATTGCCCCAATTTCGGAAACACCCTGTATAATTGTCTTATTCTGCCTTACTCTATTCTATTTTTCATTGGTTGCAGGGAAAACTCAATATATATTCATATTTTTCGACTTTTTAATTTCGTGAAAATTTACAAAATCGTATTTATTATTAATTTTCTCTGGTTACTATAGAACATAATTGAAAAAATACAAAGTCATATCTTGGACATTTCCCCCACTTTGAAAGACTGCGCTCTTTCAATCTTGATATTCCATTTTATCTTCAAAATTTCATTTTGATCCTTTTTTACTATAACTCATAATCAATCAATTCTGCAGGAGTTAAATAATCGGCAGGGTCGTCTTCTGAATTCACTTGATGCCAATTTGAAACATCACTTGACTTTTGAATTTCAGAAACTCTCTTTCTTACAAAGATTCCCAGAAGATGAGAAGAGGTACCCATCCAATTCAATACTTTTTTCCAATTACCCCATAAAACACAAGAATTAATAATAGTATTAATTCATTTCCTAATTTTCAATTTTCTCAACTATGTGCGTGAGTAGCACACTGCTCGGTGCTCCACATAATTCCAATCTTGAAATTGAAAAAAATTTAAAGGAGCCAGCCACCCTAGATTTTGCAAATATTAAAGATACTTCTACTTTACCTTTAGAATCAACACTTTCAAGTATTCACAAGCACCATAAGCATTTAAAGAACCTTCAAAAACCTCCTCGGAATTTTCATTTCAGTCAAAATCTGAAAGTAGTTCATCAATTTACGCCAATATGATTCAATTTCAGTAGGCAAATTTTCATTTTAAGACAATTTCAGTAACCAGAGCCTTCGTAGTAATATTTTCACAACAATGATATATGGTCCAAACAAACCAAGTGGGCAAAAATGTTAAGAAATATAGCATAAAAATAATAGCTTAAAAAACTAAAGAACACGCTTTACTTCCAACATGGACTAAAAAGTAAAAAATAATTGACAATTCAATTACTCAAATGTAAAAAGTGGGGGTGCTTCCGATCTATATTCTCATATTTTAACAATACTGAGCTTAAAAGAGCTCAAGAGAACTTTGTCAAACACCCCACACTTTTTTTACATTTGAGTACGTAATTAAAGTGTCAATTATTTTTTACTTTTTAGTCCATGTTGGAAGTAAAGTCATGAACCTGTATCATGGCAGTTGAAAGCAATACTTCGGTGGCATTTTCAACATTTTGAGATGTTGAAAACATAAATTTAGTTATTCCGCAGATGGTTGATTTTCATCAATCGAATTATAATTTTCTCTTATTTTTTTTGTGTTTGTTGGTCATAGTGAAGAAGTAATTTTGAATTCATCCGCACTTCTTACAACCCCAAGGTCCACATTGAAAGATTCAAACTTTTTCCTAAATTCAATCCTGTAATCAAAGGATAAAACTCATTTTTGTTAAAACCGATGCTGAATTTTCAGATCTGCGAGATGTTGAGTCATTATTTTGACGTGCGAATTGATCAATAATTTTGATTTTTATTTAGAAATATGAATAGGATGTTCATAAAATCAGTTGTGGAATTATCTGCGGCTGAAAGACAAACTTTAGTTCCTATTTTCCATCGTTCAAGATAACCTCTTGGGAGGTATTCATGTTACCAAAAGGGGAACATTCTCCATTAAAATTGAAAAATGTGATTTTTTTGTAATATCCAACAGGAAACAATTGTTTCTCCGGCTAAAGCCCGTGCTTTAGCTGTACAAAAAATCAAATTTTTAATTTTTATGGAGAATATTCATAAAAAAATTGCTGATTTTTTCTATGTAAGTTTTAAATTACTACATATTAAAACGTATTATGGTGTTTATGACTTTTTACATGCCTCAATCCCCTCCCTTCTCTTCAGACCCCCCCCCCCACCGGATTTTGACTAACCACCTGTATATGGTGGTCTTGTAAAAAGTAACTCAATTCATCTTTCGAGCATTCAGCTCGGTGATATCCCCTCTTGCAAATAAAATGAAAAAGATACTTAAATAGTTTACATTTTTTCTTTACGTTTTGGAAATGAACCGTTTAATGTTATTTGTATTCCACCAACGACAATTTGTTATGAATGAACAAAAAACAAACAGGTACAATGCATATGTTATTTTAATAAACGTACTTTATTCTTCAAGAAAAATATACAAAATATATTTCAATCCTCCACGTCATAAGTGGGTGCAACACCATTTCGGATAAGGCAAAAGAAAATCTGTACGTTGCTCGAAAAAAAAACACTTTTCTGCATGCCTTGCAGCCGCCTTCAAAGAGGCAGATGCCTCTGCCTCTCACATTTGTGAGGATGGGGAGAAGTTCCTGATACAGTTGTATGGAGGAACCGTTGCCATAGAATCCCTCCACTCTCCAAACCAACATTTAATACTACCCTCTACCACAGTTGCAGCCACCCACCATGCTCAACGTACATATCTGCAGGTGCCAACATGGCTGGGAAATGATATACTACCATCGGTGTAGGGGTTGTCATTGACGAGAAGTCATCCCCATTGCAACGTCACGAAACACAACAACTTCTTCAATATCATTTCCTGAAATTTCAAAAAATGGTGCGGCACAGCAGCTGTAAGACAGCAGGGCTGCTGTGCTCCACCATTTTCAAGAATTACAGCGGGAATGTATGCGAAAACTCTCCTGTGCCTGAATTTCTAAAGGAAGGAGAAGAAGAAGAAGTGACTGTGGGTGAATGCGGTATTGATGAGGACGAAACCAGGAACACCAGAAATATAAAATTATTATTTGTACTAATGTACGTTAATTTAGAAATCGTCTTTCAGCATACAACGTGTTCTCATATTTTTCCAAACCTGAAAATGGTATATTGATGAGGCATAAGGATGCGCAAGGAATTTCGATTGGGAATAGCACAAAACTGATGAAATCGGGGGTGATGCCACCCAGCCAAGTGAAAGATGAATGGAGTTACTTTTTAAATCTGTAGAATATGATCACCATACTGGGTTTTGTGAAATTTAGTATTTTTTGAAGCCGTGTAAGTATGGCATCAAAAAATACGCTTCCTATTGCTTATCATTGAGAATTTACTGCTTTGCAATTGAATAGCATTATCTAAGTCGTAGGATACAAGGAAAAAAAGTTATGCAGGAAAAACTAAAAAAAGGGCATAAAAATCGCGGTTTTTCACCCCCACAAAATTATATTATTATTATACCATACCGAACCACCTCCCCTTCATTAACTTGGTATTTCTTTCAGGGTTAAATTATGAGGCGGCTGGATAAAGTTGAAAATGCCAATTCCAGGTGATATTCATAGTATCCAGCTTGATCGGAACCAATATTTATCCTATTTCTTTTTGGGTTTGCGAGGAAAACTGCATTCAAATGCAAATTATTTGACTCTTTAATTTCGTGCAAATTCACAAAATATTATTCAGTTATTAAAAACATAATTGCATAAATTGTTTTATTTGACATGACCATTAGCCACGTGTTCTGGTTAGGTTGTGTTACTAACTTGTTGCGCCACTTAAGGGGCAGCAACAATTTTTCACGCAACAGTGAACAGTCGGCAACGAGATTCAATAATTCAAAAAAATGTAAAAGCTCGCGCCGGCTGGGAACCGAACCTGGCACCTCTCGGTTATCAGGCGCGTGCGTTATCCACTGTGCTAATTCCCGCCCAGTATGCTGTAATTATTATTATTTTATCATTCGTCGTTCGAAAACTATGAAAAATTAGGATACCGTAAGAAATATAAGACGGAGTATTTAACTGTCTTATTCTGCCTCACCCTGTATGTTCGTAAAAGACAGAATTGGCATAAATGCCCATATACAGCAATTAAATGATTATTACATGAAAATCTGCTTCCAGATAATTGAATGAACGATGGAAACCGCAAAAATCTTATGAGCGTTGTTTCTGTTTCCGTTACGCACTCAAAACCACTTCACGTTCTAGGCGGAATTTCATTCAATGATGGATTCCCCTGAGACCACGCACACAAGCTTTATGGTAAATCCAGATGATACCTGGTAATACCTTATGCCGGAGCAGTTTATCCCCACCTATTTATATTACTTTATTATATGTTATATTTGAAGGTATATCTGCACATTTTTGGTTTTAGATGCTGTGTTATGTTGTTAGGTGATAGTGATATTTAGTTAATAAAATAAGATTATCGTGACTTTCACAGTTATACAAACTGGGATTAGTTTGAATATTCGCCGGTGAGTAGATAGATTAATTTAAATGAGTTGAGAAAAATTGGATAAGTAACTGATGTTTTGAAATTATTAGGAAACCTCACAATTAAATACAAAAGAAACACTAATGAAATAATAATGATTCATTTAATTAAACCGTAGTAGTAGTAGTACTCTTCAGTTAGGACTATTTTTTTCTTATATTCGTCAGTTAACTTGCCCCTTAAAATATGCAGGGTGATTCTAGGTTGGTTTCCTGCAAGTGATCCCGAAAATGAAAGGATAATTCTTACAAACATGGTTGAATTAGTATAAAATTGAGCAATTGACAGTTCATGAAAATTCGCAGCACCTGAAGGAAATAACTAGAGTTATTTTCAAGATGGTCAAACAATTAATTTAATTTTCGTTATTTTATCTCGACTTCAATTGTACTCATTGAATGACATAAGAAGCACTTTGCTCAATGAACCAGTCATATGTACTTATCTTCCTTTGAAATTACCAAGGTAGTGGACGTTTTGAATTTCCGTATGAATTTCTGTAACCATCATCAACTTTGTTATTTCTTTTAGAAGCTGAATGAGAATTTCTCTTATTTGAATAAAACTACCATTACCATGATTTTTGCATTTTATGGTAGAAATTTCAATAATAATTCAGCAATAACTAACACGTCAGAAGTAGACAAGTAATGACCTCTATTTGACATTCAAAATGAATTGGATATTTTAATGGTCTACACAATTTAAATTAACTTGATATTCACTCAGCTTATAATGAACGAAACATTCAATAAATCCACGAAATTTCTGAAGTTGGCCCAAATATGCCAAAAAACGAACATCTATTCTTTTATAACCAGGCAATAATTATTTGCCAAGATAATAAAATTTAGACCTCAAATAATGTCTTGAAATATAAAGTAGTGACTGTCTAAAAATGATAGGGATTTTGATGTTAGTCTTTCCATATTTTTATAATGAAAATAGAATGATACAAAGGGACTTTTCCACTACCTATATGTTTTTGTTTTACTGTACCAAAACGTTTCGGTTTTCTACAACTACCATCATCTTTGTTATTTCTAACGAAAGCTGAATGTGATTTTTACTAACCTTAATGAATTTTTTTAAATATAATCAAACATTAATTAGCATATTGACGTTTTATTGTTTCGAAGTTATAAGCACCGTCATCAGGAAAACATTGAACAATATTTCTGCTGTAACAACCAAAATATCAGTCAAATAAATTCGTAACTTCAATATGGCGGAATAAACTAAAATAAATTTCAGAGAAAAGGAAAGTTTGTATGAATTCCAAAACAAATATTTGTTTCATACAAAAAAATAGGACAAAAAATTATACTTTTTCAATTCATCATGAAATGCATTGTTGTTTTTTTTTTATTTCATCTGAAATATAATACGGTATTGAATGGAGAATATGCTCTCTCAAAACAAATGAATTTCAAATTAAAATTTGATCGAATATGTTCAATAATATAAAATTATTAACTGCAGAATGTGCATCAATCAAAAGAAAAAAATGTGATTATGAGTTGAAAAAATATATTGTTCAGTTCAAAGATCTGACCGATACACTGGTAACAGGGGGTCAAAACTAATTGTTTTATTTGTTTGGTTCTCTCCTTGAAATATTTCTCTAACCGTACTATTTGTTCCATAAGTACCGACAACCTGGAATGCAATTATTAATACTACATGTTAATAATATCTCCGTAAGTAAATGATATTCATGGTCAATGACCATTGTATCAGTGTCCTCACCACGGCTGGCTCTGTTAAATATAATTCATCTTCTAACAACTTTAATGAATACCTAACAATTAATTCGGAGTTAGTCACGTTCTACAAATTTGCGCATCCTTTCCAGGATAATTTGTCCTGTCCTCGTACATGCAAGGTTTTGCCATATTATATGCATTATCTTGTAATTGGTAGGTATGAATTCGGAGTGAGGACCACGTAAAAACCTTGGGTGTACTTTAGTGATCCTCTTGGGTTTTCCAATAACCAAGACGTAATATGATGTATATTACTGAAAAAAGAAAACTGTAAATATTTCATATAGCGCCTGAAGCCACAACTGGCACAGGTGGATGCAGATAATCACGATGTCCCCTCAGAAGAGGCTGACATCTGGCAGATCAACTCTTTCGTGTATGACGCCGCGCTGACTTCATCCCAAGCGGAGAGGAGAGACACCACCCCTCTGATTGGCATGAGCGACGCATACAAAAGATGGAAGCTGAGAGATCAAGTCGGCGAGACAACACGCGTCTCATATCCAGTGTGTGGTGAACTTTGTGGCGGCCAATGAGCCTTTCATGCCCGCAGTGCGGCGAACTGCCTTAAATGTTCCGTGATAAACCTTCTCTCCTCTTACAAGAGCCTCCACGTGTTGTGAATAACCAACCGGTCGCTGATCGGGAGGAAACCTTCAGAAAGAACATTAATGAGTATCCATGCACAACAACTTAACGTAGAACTCCATCCCTAGCGCAGTCGATCTGAGCAGTCCCATAATTTCGGAGCAACCCTCAGAGGTCTTCAAAAGACTTGTTCGAACTGGAAATGCCTCCCAGTCAGAGGGGTGGTGTCCCTCCTCTCCGCTTGCGAGGCATGAGATGAAAGCTGAGAACAAGTCGGCCAGACAACACGTGTCTCATGTCCAGTGCGTGGTGAACTTTGTGGCGGCCAATAAGCCATTCACGTCCGCAGTGCGGCGAACTGCCTTGAATGTTCCGTGATATATATATATATATATATAGGGTGTCCCAGAATGAAGGGGACAAACTACGAGGGTACAATTCTCACTTCATTTTAAGGCTGAAAGTTTCAAAAAACATATACCCTAAAATGAGTATTAACCGAGTGACAGGGTGTTGAAAGTGACACAAAAAAATATATTTTCCAGAATAACTCCATACCGGCTTAACTTTTCTTAATGAAATTGGTTATGTCACTTAACAGCATTCAGTTTCATATTTCAAGGCAAATCATGTGTAACTCTAAACAGGGGCGTACGGCAGTTGGGTATCAAAATATTTACTATTTTTGAAAGGAATGTGAACGTAACTATTTATAACATTATAACCAACATATTTCGTTCCTTGCAATGAGTATAAATTCAAATATTGCGAAAATTGTTGGCATTTACGAGGTATTTTGTTCACAAAAATTTCCCGATATTTAAAACTTACATAGCCACTAACAAAATAATCACTAATGAGTATCCGTATCACATACGCACCCACTTATTCAACTTCAAATTTGTCGAAAACCGTTGATATTTGTGAAACGAAACCTATTTTTTTTTGTATAGGAAATATTGGGGATTAAGAAAAAGTTGACGAAATCGATATTAATCCAGTGGCATGAAAGTTGGGAGGGGCGAATAGGGGTACCCACCTGCCGTACGCCCCTGTTTAGAGTTACAAACACATGATTTGCCTTGAAATATGAAACTGATGCTGTCAAGTGACATACCAAGTTTCATTAAGAAAAGTTAAGCCGTTATGGAGTTATTCTGGAAAATATATTTTTTTGTGTCACTTTCAACACCCTGTAACTCGGTTAATTCTTATTTTAGGGTATATGTTTATTGGAACTTTCAGCCTTAAAATGAAGTGAGGATTCTACCCTTGGAGTTCACCACTTTATTCTGGGACACCCTGTATATATTTAATCACTCAGTCTGAATGTTCGTCAGACAAAATTCTTCGAAATAAATTTTGCAGGTATTTCACCAAAAAAATATTCAGGATGGTCATGAAGGTGGGAAAGACATTTCAGTTCTTGACATAATTTTTTGGGTTTATCACCTTCCACAATCTGAAAATGAAAAAAAAAAATTTTTTTTAATCCAAAGAAATCTGGAAGGTGATAAACCCAAAAAATTATGTCAAGAACTGGATTTCCTCCACAAAATCAAACTTTTAATCAACATTTCAGTTCCTTATTATTCTGAGAAAGCAACTATAATCGGTGATGGTAATTACGATGATGAAATGTACCTGAGGATGAAATGTAAATTTTAACCTTGATTAAAACAAGAATCCGTAAGTGTTTTGCAGGATTCGCATTTTTTGCATTCGCTATGGGGTAATTATATCATGAAGTGGCGACTGACTGCAAATGTATCTAATAAGGATTCATTTAGCGCGGTTATTTGGAAATTTCTGTTATTTGTCATTGTTGTATTAACCAAAACTATTTTATACAATCGAAGCATTGTTCGGCCAAGGTTACGGTTACATTTTGAAAGAGTTCAGTGTCAAAGACCGTCCCGAACTTGACATTACCATAGGTGTATTTATGTTATACATATATACTCTATTTTTTTTTTCAGGAAAAAATTTGGATTTTGAAAATCCCTACCCACGCGATTGGTCCGACAGTACCAGCGCTATAACTATCATTGTCCTTTTTGTCTTCACGTAATTAGAACCCTGAAGGGTCGCTATACTTGGTACAAATGACCGGAAATTTTGTGTCACCATCTTCCTGTCTACCATATACATCTAAATGCATTCCTCCTACTACTATTCAGCTCTCAATTCTGATTACCACGACCACCGAACTCGATCCTAGAAATATATCAGACCTCCCAAACACTTTCGCAATATCGTAATTCATTTTCTTAATTTTCTCGCACAAAATAAATTGTTTTTCTGATTTTGATAAGTTTTGCTGTCCATAATACACGAACCACAAGTGGTATTATCCATTATGGTTACAGTTAATTACCTGTTTGCATTTATGGCTACGAATTGCAACATTTAAGTCGTGATTATTTTGATATCTGTTTGTTTTCACATCAATTTTATGAAACCTTTCAGCCGCGTAATTTGCAGTCTCGAGAAGAGTGAATTGCTATTACAAGCCAACTAGATGATGGCAAGTTATTCAATTTCATCATGCTCTTCATAATGAAATAATTCACAATCAGTAGTAGCTCTGGTCTAAAAGTTTGAAATGATTATTTTTATCTGCCGTTGCATAATTTGCTGTTCTCTTGTCTAGAATTTTCATTTCCGTATGTTATGTCTTCGATAATCCAGTATTTCATGTTCGCAAATCATAATGCATGCGGTTCCTCGTCACTTGCATCCGAACTGTCATATTTTATTCTGTTTTTGTTGGACACAGAATGGAGCGAGATTTTTTTCAGTTTCTGCTCCTCCCCAGGATCCCATTCCATATTTGAGAAGTGACTCAGCCACTTCAAGCAGCCATCAATTACTATTCCTGAGCATTCAATAAGTTCAGTTTGCGTTATTGCGATTTTAGTTCCTTTATCTAATATTTGTATATTTTATTGGGAGTATGTTTTAAGTCATCGCAAACAGCATTAATTTCTCTCACTTTTTAGCCTAATAAAAAATTGCAAAGGAGATATTATTTACCTCAATATTCTGACAGAATAGACTGCTTAAGTATATGTTGGAGAGCACTAGCCCAAGTACAGTGCCTTGCGGTAAACTACATTTGATTTCTTCAATACCATTCACTCTCATAGCATAGATTGCCATAGACCAGATTGTCTTCCCTTTTAATAACTCAAATATTTTTCAACGGATATTGAAGTTAATATAAAAATAGCTCAATCTATCACAGTCAATTTCTATAAATTTGAATAGAGTAATATATTGATATTGAATCCATGAGACTATGTGAAAGATTTCCGTTCGCCCCAAAATTCGGACGATGAAATCAAAACAAATTCATCTACTTACCTACATATTTCTAAATTGAAGAAATCGAGAGAGAAACAAGACGTCCTGCCCTACCAGGATAGCTCATTGCAATAATTCTATACAATAGAAAAAACAACTACTTTCCTGGCTAATCCATGACGAACGGTGAATTACATCAAATGAATTTCCGTGCAGAGTTCCTACTAGGCTTTCTCTGCAATTGCCGTTTTGCCCTCATCAGTATGGAGTAGGTCTCTACAGACAATAACTGATGTCTGCAACAAATGTTTCAATCACATCCCCACGTGTAGCGTTCACTAAAGTACGAGCGCCATCTCAATTCCAGCCCTTCAACCAAAGCAATACCCAAACTTGCGTGATTACTAAAACCACCAAAACAAATTGAAGAAATTCATTAGATGTAATTCAATGTTCGTTGTGGTATTAGCAAGGAAAGTAGTTGTTTTTTGATGGATTTTTGAACCAATTATTCCTATTGTATAGGACATCTTGTTTCTCTCTACATTTTTTTATTAGGAAAATGAAAATTTTCCTTCCCTACCAAGTTTATTTTTTTTACACTATTGAGATTCGCTGTTGTATCTTTATCACATTCTTCACTCAACACTCATTTATGTTCAACATATTCACAGGACCAGCATGTATATATTCAAGCGGAAAATACGAATGATAAAATGTAATCATTAGGCTGATTACCAAGTACTTCAGTGATGTGTTTTTGATGACAACGCTATTATACGTATATTTGTTACCCTATTTCCGTACTTTTTTGTAATACAGCGAAGCCCTGTTGCTATACCGAACATGCGGCAAATGTTTTATACAGTATCGGAAGACAGAAATCTACGCGAGCAACAAGGAACGCAATGATATGATAATACCACATAAACAAGAAAGACAGAGACGCACTACTTGCGCCTCTCCTGTTACCCCACCCGACGTATTAACGGTTTACAGAGCGCACACAGCTCACGTCAATATCCCTTCCTTGAGCGAGCCGATGAGAAATTGTAATGCTCTCTCAACGTTTAGCAAGATATTCTTTACGCTCTCATGAAACCACCATACCCAAGATGAAAACTTTCCGACCCTATATCTCTTGCATTAATTTCTTGTCACCTTGGTATTTTTCCATATTTTCTCTGAATTATTCACATTTTAACCTCTTCTAAGAGGGGTCTCATGCCCCTAGAAGAATTTGGTTGAATATGAGGGCAATGGAAGTTAAAATTTTAGTATGGAATTTTTAAATTCATAATCGCTCAATGACCCTTGATCAAAAATGCAAAATCGATCTTATATATTTTTGTGAATAATAGCGATCTCGAAGTTATTTGTCAGGTGTGTTTTGGTGGCTTTGTCACTAACTCCAAACGCCATCTTGGGAGCAGTTCTGTTAATTTGTATGATATTCAATCAAAAAATCTCAGCTACGACTGCATGCGGTCAAACCTGGGACTTCTAGCCCCAGAGATGGATGCTCTTCCACCATGCACTGGCTTCCTTGTAAAAATTCACATGGAAAAATGCTCCAAAGTCCTCCAAGGTCCTCAAGAAGTTAGACCAAATGAAAAGTCAATAACTCATCAAAGCGTATAGTTTTCATGTCCGGCACTGAGTACAGACTTTTGCAGATACATTTCTGTTCATAACACCGTGCCATGCACAGATTAGGTTCCATGCCCTGTCTTTCAGTATTTTACTCACTATGAAAAATAAAATAAATTAATAAACAAAAACGGGATGTGAACCGCATTACCGTAATCCTTGCGATTATGCGTCTAGTGTAACTGGGGTTATTCAACTGTCAAACCCTGTTAGGAGTGCTCACTTGGAATACTTTCAATCTGTAGGATTTTCCGAAATATTGTGAAGCTGAGCGACCAGCAAACAATAAAATTAATCATAATGTTCTCAATGTTTCAGCCGGTTTGTCCGTATTGGAAGCTCAAATCACCTTGAAGCGAAAAATTTGTGCTTAATAATTTGGGAACCCCCTTCACGAACCGCTTACTCGTAACGAAAACCAAAATTTTTGGGCAAAACATTCAACAAATTGAAAGTTTAAATTGCGGAATACTAAGATAATTTGGCATTTTTGCATTGCATCGCCTTTTTTCTTATCCGACAATTACAATACTTTAAAAACTAATGAGTGTATTTTTTAACTGAACCGCAATTATGGCACACGAACTCTTTACAAAATGATAATAGTATTCTTATAAAACACCATATTCATTTGTCTTTTTCATCAGTGTGAGCAAACATTGAGCTATATTTCTGTGAGGCAAAAGGGTATGTTTTTGGAATGCCATCATTAATTGATGCGAAATATATATTGTATTATTCTTATTATCCATATATTGGTTGCAGTCTTCTTCGATTTCGTATTTTTGGTGATACCCATTCTAATTTTGTTTCAGCATTGCCTCCCTCTTGAGTTTTGTGTCTGTGTTAGTAAGTTAATTTGCAGTTTTACAAACAATGTTTATCTTCTGTTTCCCAGGAAAATATTGTTCTTCAATGCTTAGAGAACATCGGCACAAAAATTATTCGTATTGTATTTTTTTTTCTCAAATATTCGTTGGATGTATGAATATGCAAGTCCTGAATCAAAAACAATTAATACGAGTATATTATTTAATTTATTTATTTGTACTGCATAAAAACAGATACACCTTTCACATATATAAAGTTTGGATATATCAGACAATAGATAAAATGAACATTATGAAACTAGACATTTAAAAAGTCCAATTAGATTAAATACTAAACTAAAATATGAATGATAATAGTAAATTATAGTTTTAAAATAACGACAAATCACATTTCATATTCGAGAAGCAAACATTTCGATAAGGATATACTCGAATAAATAAGACTGTTGGACTCTTGAGACTGCTAGTACATGCATTTTCTTCATATTGACCTATTAGCAGCAATCAAGCAGTATTCAATTGATAGTTTGGTAGTTTTCTTTCGCCGCACTCTTAAAAATTACTTCTAGGACATCAGGTATAGAGATTCCACCTTGTGGAATATTGGAAATGAACATAATTTGTGCATTTCCCCTAAATCTGCTCAAACAAGTCATATTAAAGTCCGTCCTTTGCGTTTCATATGAGACTTTAAATGGATACACAACATATATTTCAAAATGCATTAACCACAGAAATATATTAGAAGAAATGAGCATGCTCGACGTATTCAGATCTATCATTCACAAATATCGTGATCAACATTGGACCCAACATAGACCCTTGTGGCACCTATGAATATTAATTAACAAAATGATTTGACAGTTGCACCATTTGACTACGATATATTAGATATGATTCCAGAAATCGGACGATTTTTTCTTGAAATTCATACTTTAGTTTTTGTACTAGAATATGATAGTTAAAAGCCTTAGCCATAACAGTATACACAGTGTGATTTTCAGACTTTCGTAACAGATTCGTAACTGTCGATTTATTTCTGAGAAAATCGTATTTTTCGTTTATGAAAAGTGGTTTCACATGGGTAATTATTCTCATGTATGTTGTTTTTTCAAATAATTTAGATGGACTGGATTCAAATTCACTAAATTCACCAAAAATTCAGTGTAAATATATATAGGTTATTGATGTACTAATTATTACTTCAAACATGCATGCATCAAATATTCCGAAAATAAGTGGTATTTGTTACGTTATTGTTTTGACTGTTCAAAATAATATTATATCCGTGGTTTTCTAGTAGCTGCAATAATTAAGAGTAATAATTATGTAAAATCTGTAATTTGATGCGAAACTTTATAATTTCATCATAAGTTTTGTTTCGTATTGCTCAGTGCAGACAAGAGCTTATTAAATATTAAAATTTTAACCATTTTAATTACCATCAGATAATGCAATATCCTCCATAGGCTACCTAATACAATTCGCGTCAGACATTCGAAGAATAAAAGGAATTTTAGTGGAATATCAAGTATGTTGAGAAATGTCTTTTGAATTCACGTGAATAGTAACATTGACACACTAAATTGCCACTCAATAGCTACCTGATTATTCGAACGATTCTACAGGGTGTGGTAATTTTGTATCTTTAACTGGAGATGTAGAACAGAATCTGTGATGATAATATTGTTTGTTCATAAAATTAACAATATTAGTTCAATATTAGTGAAAAAAATGTAAATACAAACTACTTTTAGGTAATACGAAACAGTAAAAAATTCGTGAAAAATATCTGACATGGAAATAGGGGAAGGGGGCAAGACAGGGCATTTTCTGTGTTTGTCACGTGAACCCTGCCAAAACAATTTTAACGCTACCTTTTATAGTAAAAAGTCCCCTTTGAAATAAACATTGATCATTCCCCATATACGGCGGTAAGATAGGGCATGGCATGGGGTGACATGGAATGTCTGTAATTATTTTGTTCAAAACAAACGAAGACGCAAGAAATATATTTTGTTTTTGAATTTCAATTATGAAAAATTAGTGGTTTTCATTATTTGTTTACAATATTAAAAAATATGGTGGGCCTCATCATCATCTTTCACAGCGAATGAATGTTGTCTCTTTTGGCTTCTAGGGTAGTATGAATGTCCCAGATAGCTTGGAATGTTTTTTTTTTCAATTATTTGGAAGGATGGATTTACTATTACTATGAGTATAAAGTTTGCACCATCAAAAGTGGAATGAACCTCTCCATAATTTCATGAATAAATTGTTGTACTGTTGATACTGATACTGCTGATACTGATACTGCTGATAAACGGGAAGTTCATTATTTGTCCTTTAACTACAATTTCTTCATCACCTACAATACTGAAGAACACAATTCCAAGTTCAAATATTTCTTCTTGTTTGTATGTTTGTTAATTTTTGTTGAAATTTGTTATTTTCATCAACCGGCTGCATCCTTACGAGCAACCCTCAGAAGTCCCTCAGAAGACTTGTGCGAGCATAAGAAAACGTAGCCCTAACTTTTTAATGTGCGATGACACGCACGAGACCGGGGGCCGCGCTGGGATTTGTACCACCACGACCACTGCGGCCCACAGATTGGTTGTACTTCAAATTATTCACATGCATAGGAACTTCAGATTCATTCAAGCGTGCATTATTCGAGAACAATTGGCTGATTAGAAAATTCTGGTTCGTTATCATTTTAATGTATCATCAGAGAAGTTGGAACCTGCGTTGCAAACAAACGATACAGAAAAGGACATATCACGGATGAAACTGGTCATTCTCTTGGTTTCTGGCTATGAAATGAAAACAGATTATTGTAAGGAAAATATTGAGAAAAAATTATATCATATTATACCAGAGACATTCTACTGCAATTAAAACGGTTCTTCACTTTGCTGAATATTAAGAATATATTAAATTTTCATAATAACTCATAAAAAACAGATTAAGAAATCACTTAAAAATGATCCACCAGCAGGTGTTATAGACCTGACCCTGGAATGATTCAGTTACAAATGTGCATTTGTTGAGCAAACATTGCTTTCACAATTTGATGATCATCATTAGAAGTATTATTGAATGGTAAATATTACAACTATGCTATGTACTTCACAGGCATATTCTTTTAATGATAGCTGGGTCAGTTGAGGATAAAATTAATTTGAACAACGCATTTCGATAGAGCCGATTTTACAGGTCGTTAATTTTGTGCTAAAAATCGCTATTTTGGAAAAAGTTGAGTATAAAAAATATTTACTTTTATCATCCTCCAAGCAGCATTTTGGGTATCCAGTGTACAGTAAACCTAAGCCTGTGGCATTTAATTCTCAGGAAGCACTTGGTACTAGTTTTAGTAACCAATAGAAAGCGAGAATTATTTAATTCAATGGGCACCCTCATACAGTGGTGGCGTATCATAGGTTGGTACCCGAGGCGGTTTTCTATTGAACTTACGCGACTTTGTTTTATTGAAATATTCGATTGCATTATCAAAGTCTATTTTCCTCTCTTTTTCCATGGACAAAATGGAAATATTGGTTACTCGCGTTTGGCTTCTGAAACAAAGATGGTCAAGGAATATCTTAGACGCAACGCCAAACTCGGGACATACTCAGAATAGTCCCATTTTACAATAAATCTGGACCAACACTTGGGAAGATATGTTAGCGGCTTCCAAGTGGCGTAGAAGTCATACAATTAATGTCCCTTCCAGAAAATGCATGGATTTTTGCCAGATTTGGAACTATTTCCTCTTCTGTTGACATAGGCAGAGTTTCAGGCTGCACAGTACCAAATATTATGAGGATGCCATCCACTGCTCGGTAACGATGGTTTGATTCTGATTTTCATCACACACCCCTCCATCAGCGATAGCCCAGATGTCTGATGTACATACTTTTCTGTCTGGTTCAAGGATTTCACACGAAAAAGAAAGGTAGAATACTAAGCTGAAGTCACACCAAGCCGATAAGAGTGTGGATGCTGTGTTCAAGTGTGTAGATAAGTTTCTCGAAATTATTCTTCACTGGTATAACAGCTTCGTGAGGAGCACTTCATCTGTTAGTGTTTTAACCTACACGCCTACACATTTCATTAGGATTTTCTAAAAATATGTGGATGATATAAGGAATGTGGAGACTCCTTCACCTTTCCAAAAATTCGTACTTGAACTAACGCTCCCAAAACTACACAATGTCCATAGCAGCCCTTTTCAAAACACAAAAAAAAGTAATATGAACATATCACATAACTCATCTAATCAACGAATGATTTTTCTAGAGTACTATCGAAAATAAATCCTAAATATTTATCTCTCTTCAATATCGCCCACAATGTTATTTTTCACCTTTTTCCCAAAAAGGCTCATGAACTTCATTTTGAATACCTCTGGACAGATAGAAGTTCACCCGTTTCTGTTTTGTACATGGCCGATGGTTTTTGCAACTTTATTCCATTGTCCAAGACTTTACATTGTTTTAAAGGGAAAAATTTGTTGCTTAGAATTATCGTAGGTAATATCACAAGACCATGACAAAAGCCGACTATTATTTTCTTCATAATTCGACCGAGAGTACTTCGTATTTCGACAATTAAATGGGACCATATGAACATTAGTTCATATGGTCGAATTGAATTGTCTCAAAATACAAGTTAGTCGAGATGAATTAAAGAAAATCATAATCTCTATTTGTCTTGGTCGAGTGATACTTAGGAAGACTATTTCATGAACAGCATGAAATCATTGATATCCAAAAAAGACATAAATTCTCTCTAGACAGACTATTTACTCCTTTTTCTGGGATGGATTAGCTTATATGTTCTCTAATTTCTCTAGACAATCGAAAATGAGACATTTCTATTTTGGGTTGTGTCAAACTTGATACTTGTCTTTGTTTGTTTACCTAAATATCCGTATTTACCTAAATTATCGCTTGTTTACATGAATATCCGCTCATATTGCATATCATGTGATTTCAAACATGAAATTTTATTGGTGTAGCCATGTGTGAATGAAATAGTCTTGTTCATTCACTTAGAGCCAGTTGTTCATTCCGAGATTATCCTCAGATCAACTGGTCTTGATTTGATTGTTAGGTAGTAGCCAATCAAATCGCTAGTTCCTTGGCAACGAAACCAAGATAAGTTAATCTGGGGATTATCTCGGACTTAAAAACGGGCACTTTAAGGATCCAGTTTCAACCATGACTTCGCAGAAAACTCAGCTACATAAGTTGCGTGCATTAGTTACCTCAGACAGTGGATCTCCACGAGCGCAAACAATCATTCCTTGTGGATTGGCGCCCGGGGTGAACGACCCCCACCATCCCCCTTCATGGTGTCACTGCCCACACACTTTGTTCGAATAGAGCACTGTCAGTGACGTAATATAACAGTTGTGGAACAATGTCATACGGGGACAGACAAACCAAACTGTACAAAAACAAACCCATTGAACCCATTTTCCATAAGGCTACCTTTGCCTCATAATAATTCATCGATATTTACGAACCTCACTGCAGCATTAGAGGCAATACTAAACCTTCCATCATGGAACCTATGTGTAATGACAGAAGCAGCATCAGACTGAGCCAGACAGTAAACTCAAAAGCAGGAAATCTGATCGGGCATTTTTGGTCCACATTTTCTTAGAAGCCATATCTAAACCGACAAATAACATGAAAATTAGGTAGGACTTCGAAATGTAATTTGAAGTGACACAGATAATGGACCACAGCTGGAAAGGATGCATCAGTATGCTACATTAATGGATGCAATTGCTATAGAGATATGCACCCAGTAGTGCCAGAGAGACACCCTGAGCTGACTTAGGAATGAAAATAATCTCTCAACCACAAATCCCACTGGAAGCAAGTGCCAGGACAAAGACAAGCTAAAAGGCTAGCGAGCCTATCGCCAAGGAAAGATAAACAGCCTCTCGAGGCTTTCTTAACGCCCTCCGACATTAGGAAATTAGCTCACAGGAAACTGATAAACTTAAAATGACGTATCGGAATCTCGGCCTTAGAATAGATTGAGGGTCACGCACAGAAGTTCTTTAGGTTGAAGTTCCCCCCCCCAACCACTACAATCAACAATCTATAATCTAAATAGATGGTTACATGGTGCAGGTGTACATAAAACCATCCTGCTTTCCGCTAGGTTCATATCATGAGTATTCCGGATCTCCTGATGAACTAGTTATAGTTCTCACGAGATTTTTTTATTGTCACACGATATAATATATGTTAATCAAACATACAGTTAGGGAGTCATTGCCATCATGCCCTTCTTTCATTACTCGATAGCATTGGCACAATAAAAAAAACAGAAACTTATGTAATGAACAATTTTATGCGGGAAACTTTGTTGTAGTTGAAATAAAACAATGGTGAACAAGTAAATAATCTTTTTATTTGAAAAAATCCTTGTAAATCGGGTTTCTAATTATGTAAATTGGTATGATGATTGTCGAAAAGTATAATATAACATATTACCTGAAGATTTCTTAACCAATGACTCAATATTGCATAATCTGTGTGATTATGTGCCTAGCAAGGCAAATAGAGTAATTTATTCAGACTTTTACTCGCTATTTTCATTCAAAAGATGTCTAGAGATAAATTACACAGTCGTCATTCATTTCGTTGATGGTCCAAAGTGTGATATGTGCAATGTGATAAGTAAGTGAAATATATCAGCTTGAATGGCGCTTTTGGTACAGTTCCACACGTAACGAAAATGTATGAAAATGTTCAGTAGTGACAAAGAGTGTACAAAAAAGGTACAGATGAATTTCAAGTTTTGATTTTATTTTGTTCATAATATTGACGGCAGTAATTGATGAATCGAGTACTATTTTTTTCTGTTCTGTTTTTATCTTTCAATATAAATATTTGATAAGAAGCTTTTCAGTACGATAGTAAATTATACCGGTGAGGTATGCTCCCAATTTTTCTATAGTTTTAAAAATACAGGTTTCAAACTTGGTATGTCGCTATAGTACTTGAATGCGCACATTTTGACAAAACCACTGAAAAAGCTCCACTTCCGGTTTAACCAGAGGAGACCCCAAACTTTTTTGGTAAATGACACGCTGTAGCGCATTTGAAAAAACCTCTTCGTGTGGAATTTTTTCCGCACTACTGCGGAAATAACTCACTGAAAAAGCCTTAGCGTGCGGGAATTTTTTTCCACACTAGTGGAGGAAAATGACACTTCCCAAACAAAATTTCGTTCCAAAATCGTATCAAACGATTTCTGAACCTTTCAAACTTTTTGAACACATTGTTGTAGACGGGCAGCTATCGACATGTCCAGCTGTCACATAAACGAATGTCTGCCAATGATACAGGCATTTTGTTGATGTATAAGATGATGAATAGCACAAATCTCCAATCGCCACCAGTGCTACTAAGCTCCATATTGAATACTTAAAATGCAAACATTTTTGGAAATTTGAACAATTAACCGATGTTTTGGCATGTACTTCAATTCATTTTTTGATACAATAACCCATTGATAACAAAATGGCAGACATTTTAATATACGCATGTCAAAATGTATTGAAAAATGTGATTCTGCCAAAGAGATATCCAATCAATTTGCACAATTGGGTATCAAAAAAATCATAGGCAGACGATTTGCGCGGGTTATTATTAATTATTGAGTTTCATAAAAAATTTAATATTTTCAACAATAGATACAGTGTGACCCATTTAAGATGGAAGCACCATTAAAAAACTGACATTTTTCAACTGATTGGAATGATTTTTTTTTTCGTTAGGTAGATATTCAAAAAGACCGCTAGGAAACCAAATTTCATGAATTAATATTTATTTCTATTTATTTATTTATATACAAAATTCTAAAAAGATTACTAGAGATTTTTTAAGAAAAATTCTAACTACACCACTAGATTCGCGACATTTTCAAATGCAATGCGTCAATTAAAAAAAAAGTTAAAAGGGAATGAAATTTGATAAATATGCCGTTTCATCAACCCGCCAATTCAATTTTAGAACATTTATCAAAATTTGGAATACATATGGTATTAAGAAAGGCTCAATATATCACTGGTCATCTCATCGAAATTTATTTATAAATAAGAAAATTATAAGATAATAAAATTTGAAAAAAAAAACAGGAAAATATCAATTTATCTCATGTTTTAAATTTTTTTATATATCAACATATTAAAATATATTGAGACCTCCAGAATTCAGTGGCGTAGTCAAAGTTCTGATAAAATTTTTGGAATTGAAGCGGTGGGTTGACCTTGAAAAATGAGATTGGTTGGCACTGGAAATCAAAATTCCTTCATGAAATTTGGTGTTCTAATGGACCTTTTGAATGTCTACCTAACGAAATAAAAATCATCCCAATCGGTTGAAAAATGTAAGTTTTATAAGGGTGCTTCCACCTTAAATGTGTCACACTGTATGTCAGCCAATTGGCATTTCAGTAGAGTTTTGTGAAGTGATCAAAACATTCAACAAGTAGACATTTCGCACGTGTGTAAGTGAGTGGCAGACCCGCATGAGCACGTAAACGTTGAAGGTTGAGTTTGTACAACTAACTAATGTCTGCTATCGATATGTTTATCAAAATTATGTCAAAAATAAACAAATTCTGTAATGGCAGACGTTTTATAAGTTACAAGTATATTTGAAATCTAATTGTGTAAATTAATTGAATATCTCTTTTGCCGAAGTAAATTGATTGTTCAAAAATCACATTTTTCATCACATTTTGATAAATGTATTTTAACACTAAGTATCCACTAAAAATATCTGCCAATTTGTTTTCCATGGATTTCTGTATCAAAAAAGGTAGTGAAATATATGGCAGACATTAGTTAATTGTTCAAAAACCCAAAAAAATTTGTAATTTCAATTTCAATATAGCGCTTAGTACCACTGATGGCGATTGAAAATTTGTGCTATTCATCATTTTTTTCAGACATTCGTTTATACGACAGCTGGACATGTCGCTAGCTGCCGGTCTATTAGAACACACATAAAGTTTACTGGATTTCATATAATTTAAATTTTTCGTAAGTCATTGGCTTCATTGCTGAGATTTCTCTTTAAAATCGAGACAGATATTTCATTTTTACGATCAGTGTTCATTCTAACGAAGACCTCATTTTAAAGGTCTCTCATATGGGTTTTCCCCTTAAAATTTTGTCGTTTTCCGTTATTTAACGATGAAATGCTTCAGTTCAGTTTTTGGCGTATTACATCTGCAGAAATGAAAGAAAACAAAATGTATATAATGATTTCTTCCATGAAATGTAAGCTTTTTGAGATGAAAAACTTCACACAACATGTTTTGCTTGAAATACTTTAGCCTATCGATATCTAGAGTTTTTTTAAGTTCAACAATTTCGTCCAACTGGGCTAACTTTTCTTCCTCAATCGGTTTAGTAGGTAGCTAACACCTTCAACACTGGCTATGGCTCTTCAAATGAATTTTGGACCTGAATCAGTCCTTACACAACTGAATACTATTATTATGTCCAGAACCGATTAGAAAATTATACTCCACGATTTCATTTTTGTTTTGTCATCAAAAAAATATGAATTGATGGAATTGTTACAACGTCAATCTCAAGTCGGAAAGGATTAATTGATTATTCATTCTGCGTCATAACGATGTACTCTGGCAACGAAATCAACATTATACTTGAGAACCAGAACCACTAAATTTTTTTATTCTTTGCCATTTAATTTGTAAATTCAGTTATCTCAATGAGGAATGAAGAAGATGCAAAAAACCCAATACAGCTGAACAGACAAATGAACACATTCCCCTGAGAAGTTTTACGTTACACTTCATTACATTTAGGCCAGTAGAAATAGACAATCAATTCACATTAATTCCAATGGTTTTGAACTTTGGTCAAGTGAATAGTATATCGAGAAAGCAATAAATCTCAGTTTGCAACCTCTTTCTAAGTACACAACACTGTCAAAATGGCAATTAATTTGAAGTTCTGCAAACTTGGAGTAGTATTGAATATATTATTTCATATCACGAATCAAGTTTGCAACCAATTCAAGTGTACGGAACATTTTTTCATCGACCTATAATGTTTTTCTTTTATATATAAGAGAAAATTTCAAAAGTTCTGCAAACTTGGCAGATACATCCGAAAAATATTCCGAACAGTTGTGCAGATTTGCAACCTTTTCACGTTGACCGGAACATTTTTTTTTTCATTCGTGGTCATTTTTTTGATCAAGGTGGCCTCGAAATAATTACAAAAGTTTTGAAACTTTGTTGCAAATTTTGAAAACATCTATTATGATGCATTCACAAATTTGCAACTTTGTACACGATCCGGAACTTGCAATTACCAAAAATGCATCAGAATAGATGTTTTCAAAATTTGCAGCAAAGTTTAAAAATGTTTGTATTTTTTTCGAGACCACCTTGATCAAAAGAATTACCACGAATTGAGAATATATATATATATTCCGGTTAACGTAAGAGGTTTGCAAATCTACACAAATGTTCGGAATATTTTTCAGATGTATCTGTCAAGTTTGCAGAACTTTTGGAATTTTCTGTTATGGCATATCAAAGAAAAACATTATAGGTTGATAAAAAAAAATGTTCTGTACTATGGAATTTGTTGCAAACTTGATTTGTGATATGAAATAATATATTCAATACTACTCCAAGTTTGCAGAACTTCTGTAATTGCCATTTTGACAATGTTGCGTATTTCAGAAGAGGTTTGCAAACTGAGATTTATTGCCTTCTAGATATACCATTCACTAGACCAAAGTTTGAACACTTTTGTAATTATTGTTAAATTTTCGATTTTTCATGTCTATCTCTACTGGCCTAATTCGAAGAGTTCATGAAGTAAGGTGTTCCACCAAGCCGTTGAAGTTTGTACAAAATGGCCTACCCATCTGAAGATGCTTTTTTAATCTTTGTTGGTTACATGGAAAACGATTTCATTAGCTAAATTATACATCAACTCTTAAAAAAATTATATGACTATGTTATTGTTACTCTGACCAGGCACAAACTAAATAAATAAACAACTGAAAGATTCATCTTCGGTGGCCTGAAAAACTGGTCAATAGGTTCAACCGTGAACATGAACTTGGATAATTGAAGACTAATAGCAAGGTTATATGATCTCATGGGAAAGACAGAACTCTCTTCATGCTGTTCATCAAATCCGCATTTGTTTGCATAAACAAATGTGTGAGTACTCGTGATCATCTGAAAAAAAATAGATGTTTACAATAGGTTGAATGTTAGCTTAAGAAGAACAAAACTGAAATTTGTCAAATCAGACATATCGAAATTAGCAGCGATATTTATGTTCCCTAATAATAAGAAGTACAATTAATAGCAATCAATTACTGTAATAATGCAACAAATTGCAGGTGCGTTATATCAACAACACAGGTATCTACTATAGTCATACTAACATGCCCAAGTGCTGTTCAGTACTTATAGGCATGTTGGTGCAGTGGTGTGTGTAATTTAATGCGATACGGTGGTACGTATTATTTTGCTTGATGAGTTGGTGCCATACTCCTCTTCGCGTTTGGCTAGTATCTATATAGGAAGCCTCCTTGGCTTTCTGTTTGAATCAACTCCCCCTCGAGGGTACTACCACGAGTGCTCGCAATACTATCGATAGTAATTCTATCAGAAAATAACTACATGAGATGTCCGAAGCAATTTGATCGAGATTAGGATATCTGACAGAATTTTCTATAGTATTGCATGTGAGTACGAGTTGTGTTTATTAAGATAATTTCACAGACCAAAAATACCAAAAAACTCAAGGAAATTTCATTGTCGTGAATTCTTCAATAGTAATACCTGATGACTAATAAACATAAAGATTGTCAGAGTGACATTTATGTTATACTAGGTTACAAGGTTAATGCTCTATTATTGTTGCTTGAATTTGTAGTTGCCCATGACAATGTGGTCTTACCACCTACGAAGGAAGGAACTTTGTACTATCAAGAAATGTCATTTCGATTGGTCCCTATTTATTCATTCATTTCATGTATTTATTCATATCCAAACAGACCTTTAGGGTCTAATTACATGGATAATCAATTATGAGTTTCAAATATATAGGTACAAGAACATTTTATATATATATACTGCGCAATGATCAATAATTGATTACATAATATTCAAAATATGTTTTGTGAGGTAGTCCATTCTAATGGGATCTTTAGAAGAAATACCTATGTAAAGTAGGAATATTAAATATGGTAAGTGTACGTGTTCTTGGTGAAACAGTAAATCCTATCAACGCCAAAATCTCAGGAGAATACATTTTACCGTTAATGATCATAAATAAAAATATTAACAACAGAACTTTCCGTGTCTTCCAAGGACAATATTTAAAACTCGTTTCTAAGCTGAACAGTCCTGACTATTATTATTCACCAAAATAGAAATATTGTTGATATGTTGAATGAAAGATAATGCCATATGTAATGCCTAAATCTTTCACTTGTTTGCAACACTCCAAATTCGCCTGATCAATTTTATTTTCAAAGTACAGTTTGTTGGTCAACCTCTATTAAATCTGTCTTTGACAAAACACAGTCTTTAACAGTTTGAACCTCCCTGGAAACATCCGAATCATCAGCAAATAGAAGACATTCATAATATTTTATTACTGATGGTAAATCATTGATGGAAATATGAATAAGATCGGCCCCAAATTAGAGCCTTGAGGAACTCCAGAATTAGCTTCGAATCCACCAGATGATTTATCATTATGTTTCACTGACGATAACTAATTATGTGGGTATCTACAGATCGGTTTGATAAATACATCGTTGAGCCCAAAACTATTCAATTTCGACAGGAGTACACCATGGTCAACCGTGTCGAAAACTTTACGAAATTCCGTATAAACAGGGTCCAGTTGATGGTTCCCTTCCATAGTTTCATAAGTGTAATTAGTAAAAATAAAAAAGTTAGTGTTAATTGATTTATTTGATACAAAACCGTGTTGTTGAGATATTAAATACTTTTCAAAATGTTGATAAAGATAATTTTTGTTGGAATGAAATTGGTAGAAATCAATTCAAAAATGTAAACTGATGGTTTTTCGAACCAATCACTAAAACCCTTTATTATATAAGACAGAATTCCAACCATCCCAGATGCATTTTTAGGTATAAGTTTTTCACTGCCTCTTCGAAATTCTCAACAGCATAATAGAATTGATAACAAAAAATCAACTCGTCGAAAAACTGGTGAAAAGAAATCTGTAAATGCATCTGCAGTGCTTTCTTCATTGATCTCTTCCCCTTTGTGCGTTTGCAGCAATGTTTGTAGATACAATTTCTATAATTTGAGTTTGAGTAGAATTCTTCTGGACTTCTATTGTCCAGAAGAATTCTACTCACACTAATACATTGTCAACCACTTTCAAACAAATTCCTTGTAATGTTAACAAAATTCCAAACAATACTTAAATGTGTAGATAGATTCTTCTCGAGTTTTTTTATATTCTTGAATTTTTTAATGCAGGCATCAGTTATCAATTTCACAAATGTAAAATTCGCCTAAAGCTGGGTTTACATCTGTTGTCTCAGCTAAAACTTTTTTCCTATTAGCATTCCTAAAGCATTCGCTCAACCTTAAGCCGGCTCAAACGACTCCTGCACTTGGCGAATATTCTTGTACAATTATTTGTCACTAGTTGGTAAAAATGTTAGACAGACTATTCATTAGTTTTCAAAGACCACTGATTCATCTGTCAAGGTTTTAAGCCAAATGTTCGCGCTCGCGTACTTGTACATTGTACAAAGAGAAAACTCTTCCAGGTAAATTGTTTTCTTGAAAAAAAGTCAGTGGTGGGTACAAAATGTTCACTAACTGCGGGAATATGAGATACTTATAGTGAGCAAAACAATATTTCTGAAAGTGTGTTCCTACTGTAACTAATCAGAATACTTAGCGAGTCGAAATATTTTTTTCATGTTCGATAACTATAAGACTAAACTGATTGTAGGTATACTGATATCTACCATTATTGAATCGTTTTCATGAAACAACTTCGCTTGCTCTAAGCTATCTTATTAATAAAGTCAATCGATCAAGTCGTTGGGGTAGTTAACAATATACGTAAGGTCAGTTAGCTTTTTGGTTCGGGTGTTTCCATGACATTCTTCGGATGGAAAAAAAGTCGAACTGAACGGTGCGAGCCTCGTGGCGTCATATCATTTGTGATTCGCTTGTAGTCTATTCAATATGGCTGTCCTGCTTGAGGGTGTGATTGTTGCCGGTATCATACTTATGTGTATGATATTCACACGTCGTGTGAGCGCCCTGCTTGCCATCGCAATTCGCAAAGCTCTAGAAAGTTACCTTTTTAAAAATTGTATCGCAGTACCTCATTCACCTCGTTCAACTTGTGATGTGACGTAATGTTGAAAGTAAAAGGGCGATCATCTTTACTTACTTTGCCGTTGCTCAAGTTATTTTCTGAACCAATGATATTGTCCAAAGTTCTTCCTTGAAAATTTCTACTGATTAATTAATCTAAAGCCGTTTGAAATCAACAAAATCTTGAAATTTTTACAATATTTTGTTGGAAAACGTTCAAATTTCAGTTGGTTCCTGTTATATTCAGAGCAAAGAAAAAGCTTACTGAGGAACAGATGCGTACTCGGAAATATTTCGAACGACATGAAACATCCTCCTATAAGTATTATTATTTATACTATTAATTTTCGTATTGCGTTTTTTTAGTCTTTTGAGTTTTCTTCCATTGTAGAAAATTGTATATTTCACTGTTTGGTACGGAATCGAATTGGATATTTAATTAATAATTGTATCGATAATGCTAAGGTTCAAACGACAGAAAATATTTTGCAGCGATCATGAAAATATCTATCAAACACAGACATATCAATGAATTTCTTTCGTATTTTCATTTGCAATTATAAGTTGCTACAAACTTTTTTTAATATATGGGTAAAACTGGATTTTTGAACAGTTTTTGTAACTATAGTCACACTCTTTGATTATATCTCATTAGTCTTAATTTTCCAGTTGAACGAACCTGGATATTTTTGCGATAATAATAAGCTCAATCGTTGAACAGGATTAAATGATTTCTTTTTATGGTCATCAATGCATTGTTTGTAATCGTGAAATTCTGAAATGAATATAGATAGCAGTATCTATTACTTTGTTTATTCATTTAGGCGAAAAGTTAAATACTTGAAAATCAGGTACCAATTTCTTATGTCAATATTTGAATAAATATGTTTATAACACAATGATTTATGAAAATAAGGTTATTCTACAAGACATATTTTTATTGAATGAAAGATAACTGAAGTGATTTCGGAGATAATTGAATTCTAATAAAGGCTATTACAAATAACTTTTTACTTTGATATATCTGATGGTTGTGAGGGGATATATATGTCTCACAACCAAATATTCAGTTGAATAATATTTGGTTTCGATTTTTTGCATTCATTAAGCTACACCAATTTATAATAACCCTCAGTAAATGTCTTGTCCCAGATCTTTTTGTCCAGCCCATAGCTCAATTGAACACAGGCCAAAAATATTTAAAAACGATTTTTTTTGGAACAGAATATCTTCAAAACTACACCATATACTTTCAATTCGAATCACACCTCAGATACCATTACTTAACTTGTTTTAATGTCCCTACATTCTATTTGAATATACACTTCCTCTAAATCTACTGTCATATAAAAAAATATTGAACAGAACTAATTTGAAAAAAGTAAGTATATACATATACTTTTCCTTGCTAGAGGCCCTACAGGCCTTGGGTATATGGGCTCTGAACGTACTTACTCGTTGTTTGAGTGAGAGCAAATGATTTGTTGAAATAAACCATGAAAGAACTATGAACTTTTGGCGTGAAGCGTACCACAGGGAATTGATTTTGGTTCGCAATCGTTTTCTATTTATACTAGCAACCTTTACTACACCATCACACCTTTTGCAAAAATCAAGAGTTCAAGACAAATGAAATGATTGGGAAAGTAAGGCGAAAAAGATATGAACGTTATTTAACATTTGTTCAGTCATAAGTTCCTAACCATGGAGTAAAATAGAACTTTGTCATAACATTCGCCAACAAGAATATAAGTGGCATGTCAGATTTGGACAAGCGAATTTTCAACTAAATATGAAATTTGCTTGTTCAAATTTGAATTACTGAAATAATTTTTGAAAGTAATATATTTTCCTATCATAGAGTCAAAGTTCAGTTATGGCATATTAATTGCGGGGTAATTGCAAAATTCCACCTGGAAGGACTGGAAACGGTGCAAAAACTTCTTGAGAATGATGTATCTGAGATAAACGTTTTCCTTTTAATAAACAATTACTTTCTTGGACTTATGTTTTCTCAGTATGGAAAACAAAACTACTCGTATATCTAAACCACATATGCAATTCGAGACAGACAACAAAGACTGAAAATATCATGTAGTTTTGAACAATAAATACAGTTATATAGTGCTTCTTGTTTCATGAACAAATGCCATTTAATAATCGGAAATAGCGGAATTATTGAGTATTCACTAAAAAGATGCGGGAAACACCCACCTACAATCAATGAGTGTGTGGGTTTTTGTTTATTTGCGTAAAATTTGCATGGAATTTATTATTTTTATCATCCATCATCGCCAGTCGAATAAACATCAATATTTTATACTAACCATCAAAAAAAGCCTGCATCAGTCCAAGCAATAATTTATGCAAATTTCATAATGGATTCTATAGTTACTCTAGTGGTGCATTACACTGTTTACTATTGGTGATAGTTCATGATAGGTGAACTCATACTACGGAGAAAATAACATTGGATGTAATGATGAAATGATTCAGAAATAATATAGCATAAGATTGAATTGAACGAAGTAGCTGTCGAATTCATCGAAGATGGAGATAATTTAAGCAAGATAGAAATGAAGAAAATATTAACAAATCATTCGAATAACCCATTATCAATCAACCTCGTTAGGCCAGGAATAGACGAGCGTACAACACGTCGCGTGCCGCACTCCCCGCTTCGACGGCTTTTAAATACACGTGTATTAAAATATCTGCACTAGTTTTTGGTTTTAAACCCTATGTTTCCAGACTCTGGGGCATGTCCAGCTTGCCGCTATAGCTTCGAAAAAAATGTGGTCGATTTGACTGCTTCATGTAATTTTTTGGTCCGTTTTAACGCCCAGATATTTAAACTCTTTGGAAACTGTTAGCTGGGTTCAATTCATCAGAGTTGGGGCTCAAAGTTCGTACTTTGGCCTCCTATTGAATAGAACCAGCTCTGTTTTGCTAATGGATTGACATTTAGTCTTTCCTTTGCGCACCAGCTTTTGATTGTGTTTAGTGCTACTTGTATTTGGTTGGCAATTACTCCGTTATGGTGACGACCAGATTATAAGCATTAACTTGAGTTGTGAAAGCATCTTTGTATAGCTTCACTATCAGGTTGTCGACAACCAACGAAATTCCATAGTTTATAGTGATAATGATAAAAATAATAATCATATTACCACAAGACTTAGATATCTGATCGATTGAATTATAAAAATATTTCTAGCTGGATTTTGCTTGGAAAATAGATGTTTCTACGATAGTTTGATGAAAATAGTTTATTTCAATATCATTTCGCATGAAAAAGCACTGTAATCTGAGTTATTTAGAAAATAGTCCAAAGCCTACAATGAACAATTTTATTGATAACAATAAAGTATGAATGACAAAACGAAGGAAAGTATTGAAGATAAAAAATTAATCGCGGTCTTGGGATTTGATTACTTATCTGAACAGAATTTATTCAAAAAATGGTGTCTGATGGGACTATTTCATAATAAGGGAAATAGTCATGGTGCGGGCAAGAAACTCGAGACGCCCAGTACAGTTTTTCATCTAGGTATGGCTTAAGATAACCTATATCAATCCTAAATTTTTTGTTACAGATATGTTTCTGCCAATCGTGACAGTCCTTCTGCAGTGTCTCATCAGAATAGAAGGAAATGTCATTTATAGCCATGAAACAAATGGTAAGTCAAATAACAGGCTAATTAGTTCTTACTCGACTCTGTAATTAGCAGTGTGTATTAAACCCATTGTTTTCAAACGGATACCTGAATAATCAATAAAAATAATGATCGGGCGACCTTAGACATTCTCTTTTTTCAGTGCCCTCGAAAATATTTTTGAATATGACAAAATTAATGGTTTGAAGTTGCGACATACACTGAAATTGCATGATATTTTGCATTCGTTTATAATGTTTGTCCTATTTTTGTTCTCGTTTCTGTTTTATATATACCAGGGTGAGGTGAAAATTCAGATAATTGTTTGATGAAAAACATTAATTTTTAAGCATGGAACATTTCCTAAAATACTTATTTGCCAGATTATATAACTCATCATTAAAGTGGCCAATAGAGCACTGTCAGTGACGTAATTTGACAGTTGCGGAACAATGTCATGGGGGGAAAAACAAACTCAACTGAACAAAAACAAACGTGAATCACCTAATGTCTGTAAAGTTTATAAATATCGCAATTATTATCCACTAACCCACAATTATTCTCTTCGAATTGCTAGGAAACAGTTTCTCATTAAACAACCTAAATTTACCCGATCAAATACAAATCACTTGTGCAATTATAAGTGAAAACTTCTTCGAAACTACTATAATTTGACAGAATTTGGATACCAACCACCTTGATTCAAATTTGACTCTTATTGGGAGAATGTTATAGCTAGTCTTTTCGTTTTCAGAAATCACCAAGAATGACACAGAATTCCACGTAGAATATGTGTTATTGGACAAGAGTGAATCGTGCAGAAGAAATTGTGTCAAAGGAGCTCCACCAATGATATGCCGGTATCATTTCGAAATAGAATGGTATCATTCTCTGAGCAAAGCATGCTACAACTGCCCCTTCAATATAACAGATTGTTTTCGACCTGATTGTATACCAGGTGATGGAACCAGAAGAGGAGTGGTGACCATCAACAGAAAGCTACCTGGGCCTGCCATTGAGGTAAGAACATTCTTCAATATATAAAGTATGTCCCAGCTGATAGGTAAGGAACAATGCGAACTTTTTGGGTCTTATTTCGGTCAAGAACTCGCTATGTTGTATGGTAGGATTATCGAAACAACACTATACAGTACTATTCATTTAAACCTAAGTGTTGACTGAATCAGACTGTGCTCTATATCTTTGGAACTCTTTGATGATCTTCGAGCTGTGAAGAAAGTGGACTGAATGAAGAGGAGCAACGTCATAATGCATTTTCTTCAACACAGATAGTAGAGAAAAAGGCAGTTAAGATTTTTATAACTCATATGTATTCTTTAGATCTAAAGATGGACCATACCAGCATTATCCTTAGTCAAACTAAAACACTTTCTATCATTCTGAAATATCTTACTTTGGTTACCAATCATTCATACTAATTGGTAGTGCTGTTAGATATGCTTTTCTGAAATAATCAATTTTTTAGGTCTGTCAGCATGATGTTGTGGTAGTTGATGTGGAAAACAAGATGGGAAGCGAGTCAACAACAATACACTGGCATGGACAACACCAAAAAAAGACTCCTTATATGGATGGAGTTCCATATGTGACTCAATGTCCTGTTCTACCACATGATACCTTTCGTTACACTTTCAAGGCGGAACAAGCAGGAACACATTTTTGGCACTCGCATATAGGTAAGATATTATTTACTTTTATTATAGTATTATATAGTTTATTATTTATTATTGGCCACAAAGGTTTACGCGCACTTAGCCGAAGCGTCGCGAACGGAAGCTATGCGAAAAATTGTGGATTTTTCGCCCAAGAAAGTTATATGGCAACCAATGTGTTATCAAACTTGGATATACAGTATTGTTTTTTATTTCTTGAATCGATATAAGAAGAATATTCAAATCGCAATATTGATTCTAGATGATGGAAACAGTGCATGTGAAGGCAATATTGGTTTATCGATATTGGTGAAAATTCAATGAATCAATATTCAGTCAATATTATATGAAACAATATACATTCAGAACAGTTTTAGTCAATACTCCACCAATTTCATTATAGTAAAATTATTGTGTTTCAAATATTCATCCATATTGGATGAATATTATTTATACACTTAGAATATTTCCATATTGGTCTTATATGAAATCAATATTCAGCCAATATAATAATAATAATAATAATTTATTGATCCATTCAGACATAGACAAAAATGTATTGGCACCTATAAGGTTCCACCTGAGGTGGAGAACGACTTTCAACACCTCAAGAAGATGTCGAGATCTTCCAAATACATGTTTCTGAGATACCCCCTTCTGAGAGGAAACAGTAATTGCAAGCATAAACAATGAAAAGGAAATACTTTGGAAAACAAAAGAGTTTTTGTGATAATCTTTCATTTTTTCTAGCATTTAATAAGAATTTTCTGTGTTACCGTTGAATGCAGCATTTGCCATTCTGATGTAATTTGTCACCTCACACTTGGTGGGGTGAAACATTATCTGTAATTTTGCCTTCACATTCAGAAGAAAACAAACGATATTATTATGAAAATTCATTGAGAGTTCTGAAAATCAAAGACTTTCAATCTATTCTCCACCCCCAGGCTACGGATTTTGGTAATTTATTCAGATTATCTCCTACGTAGATTTCTCCATATTCTCAATTCGGTAATTCTCAATGGTGTTCTTTGAATTTCTCTAAGGATTAAAAATGAAATAGTAAAATCGACAATCCTTCTCTCCAAATATTTCCACAATGTGGTGTTTCCCAGCCAAATGAAGGATAATTTGCTGTATAATTATAATAAGCAATCGCAACTGAGTCTTCTTGGAAGAACGTTGCACAAATATCTGTCAGATGTAATTCAATGTCCGTCGTGGGAAGTAGTTGTTTTCTGTCAGATTTTTGCTTCACATTTTTCACATTGTCTTAATATTTGGAGAGAAGGGTACTTCGACATTGTCGATTTTACTATTTCATTTATTTGATACTCTCCGGAAAAAATTCTCGAACTCTCTAGGGATTTTTTAAAAAATCAGTATTTCTCTCGTTTATTTCAATGAAATACAAAATCACGAGTTCACTTTCGAAGCCTCGATTATGACTTTTTCAACAAACAATTGAACTTTTTAGGAATGCAGAGAGCCGATGGTGCCTACGGGCCTTTGATAGTTCATATTCCTGAAGAAGAAAATCCACATAGTCAGTTTTACGATTATGATTTACCCGAACATATCATGACCATCATAGACTGGGATAAACAAATTGGTATCGAGACATTCCTGAACCACCACCACAATCATGGCGACAACAAGCCACCTACGTTGCTGATAAATGGATTCGGAAGATTCAGAGAGTTCAATGCAGAAAATGAAACATTTTACACGCCGACCGCCAGGTTTTCTGTTGAACAGGTAAATAATAATCATAATCCATGTCAGTATTTGGTTGAATATCTAATTTGGATTGCCATTAATGTTTTTGTCATAAAATATGGGTTAGTAGAGTTGCAAACCTTTTTATAGGTTAGAGTTGTGTTGTCTGAAGCCAAATAAGTACCAACCTGTTTACTGATTAAACATGGTGTAAATAGGCAGTAACTCATTCCATTGGTCCGAATTTGCTAAGGTCAACTTGGTCAGAGTACCAAATTGGCGCACGGTAAAAACGTGGCCAGTGCCCTGTGGTCCTCCTAGTAGAAGGGTCATCGATGTGGATTTTCGATTTTCTCATGCCTGGGACCTGATTCTGCGCATCCTCCTAGGATTGGTTCTGGTCAATCGTTGAGCTTTTCGCGGGTATCTGACACAATAAAAATTACTTTTTCATGTCTGTCAGTGATGTACAATTGTACGAAAATAAATATTGATACGGCATGTTTTTTGTCCTTTTTATTCTGTATCTGTTAATTAATTAATTTTATCCTGATCTTCATTGAACGCTAAAATAAATATTTTTCCAGGGATACAGATACAGATTCAGAGTAATCAATGCGGGATTTTTGAATTGTCCGATCGAAATGTCTATTGACAATCACACCATCAAAGTTATCAGCACAGATGGAGCTGACATAGTTCCAACAAAAGGTAAGATAGCAAAATAATTATACCTATGATAATATTGAGGATGTTAACATACTTATTCGTGCTCTTCTACAACAATAACAACAGAATAATTCGTTATAGGGGGTTTTCCGTGAATACCGAATTACGGCTATAGAAAAATACTCATTATAAAACTCTTACCGTTTTCGAAAAAAAAAAATTATTATAAAAATATTGAATTTTTGCCCTTCTCAGTGCTGTTGATGGTACAATTTGTATAGAGACCGAAAAGTATTAGAACTTTTCCAGTGTTTTCAAAATATTTTAATGATATTGTGAATAAAAGTATTTATTATAATCTTCAAATCTGAGTGACTTGTCGGGGTGGATTATCGTTTAATCACAGTCAATTCAGCGTAATAAAGATTAAATGTTTTTTTTTAACAATGTAGATAATCTTCCAGAATATGGATTATTCGTGGATTAAGCAGAAAGTGACGATAATAACTGACTAACAATAGATATTTTATATTCCCGGAAACATAATACAATGAACTGAGGTAACAGAAATAAAAAAGATTCAAGATGAATGAAAATTTTGCATTTCCAAATGAAGAAACCTATTCTTATTTCGATGATAGTAGAGTTCATATCGTCAAAAATATCTCAGTTTGAGAAATACGGGAGAGTTTGCTGATTGATAACAAATTCAAAAATATGGGAGGAGTTATTCGTTCAACATGAACCAATATAATTTTTTATATCATCGGACAGTTTGTTTTAAGTTTATATAGAATATATATTTAAATGTAAGTTCTTTACATTTCTGATATTGTAGTGATATAGGTACTTTTTTCATAACTAATACTTTTTTACAAATTTTGCTGTTTCAAATTCTATCAGAAGGTGTTTTCCACGTTTTTTTTTTATATCTTTTATTGCTTTTTTCATGATACGATAAATTATGCCCTTATATTTTTCACTAGAGACCATATTGTTATTG
This sequence comes from Chrysolina haemoptera, assembly GCA_958298965.1. NCBI lineage: Eukaryota > Metazoa > Arthropoda > Insecta > Coleoptera > Chrysomelidae > Chrysolina > Chrysolina haemoptera. The sequence continues at coordinate 22,658,227 of OY282591.1, read as the reverse complement.
CATATCTAATATGCGAATCAATATGAGCATCATTAATAAAATTTTGAATCTGACTATTTATAAAACCGATTCTTGTTATTGCTCCAATTGAAGGAATGATTGATTTCTTACTTTTATTCCCATATATTCAAAATCAAAGTTATTATTAATCATCAGGTCTCAATAACTTCATTCAACATTTTATTCTTCATTTTTACATTTAATTTTATTTGGTCTGAATTTTGAAAATCATGTCTCATCTATCCATTTTTCAAACTCTTTCAATATTTCTTTATAATTTTTTTTTCATCTCTGGACAAATAATGAAGAACCTTATCTTATGCAGAAGAAAAATATTCCCCAATCAAATTCATTTTGGTTATACTTTTACATAAATCCAAATCCAATACCTTGGGGAACTTTTGTTTCGTAGTGCATATGATTTTCAAAAAGTTTATATTAGTGACATCTCACTCCTAAGTTATTTAAAGTTTTCAGCAATATTGTATGATTGTCAGTATCAAATGCTTTTTTATATCTAAACGTCATGTTTACCTTCATCTATAATGTTTGATAAAGTCTGTAACTGCTGAATGGGTATCTAAATTTTGCAGGAAATTATACTGAAATTTATCAAAACTGGAATTATCATAAATAAAATTTGTCAGTTGTTTTCTCAATACTTTCTCAAATTTTTTGAAAAAGAACATCCAGAAGAGCTATTGGGCGATAGTTTGTAGTGTATTGATAAATAGAAATAGTTATCATAACATATTGAATATTATGTTTTACAATTAAGTAGGTTAAGGATGATATTGTTTGAAATATTACATAGTGAGTTTTGTCCTAGTTTTAGTTAGAATAGATCAAGACAACGAGCTTGAAAGTAGTACTGTACCGAAGGCATTTTCGATACAATAAATGTAGTAATAAATAATGTCCTGCGTATTATTAGAAGGGAAATAGGATACCAAAGGACCATCCTATTACATGGCGATCCTGCCAGCCGATACTAGAGCTGAGAATCATTAGAATGAAAAATGCTATGAATATCGACGAATAACTGAAAATGGGTAGTGAAAATTCCAAGGAAGAGGTGATTATCACGCAATCAGGAATCAGTGGTGGAACTACTGCTGGAACAAATAGTGGAAATAAGTACTCTCTCCTTGAAGTTGTTGCAGTTGTTATGGGCATCTTGGTGTTGCTAGGAATTGCATTATGTTTGTGGCAAAAATCACGAAAGGCGTTGGAAAAGAAGATAAGAAGAGAAATTTCTAGAAGCAAAGAACTAGTCATTGAATAAGACAGATTGTTGGTGTTTAGACTGTAGGTGATGAATGGTGAAGAAAATATAAGAACAATTACGCATAAATGGTTATTGAATACCAGGAAGGGCCAGCAGTTCAGACGAATGATCAGATAAGTCTAGATTAACTTAAAATAGCAGTAATGTTGTTAGGAACCTACAAATGATTGAATTTGAAAAGCTTTTACAAGAGGTTTGTTTGTTTAAACGTAATATATCTAAAGATAGTTTGCAAAGGCGTGAGAATTTTGAGAAAGTCAACAAAAAACTTGTGGAATTGAACGTCTTTGAAGCTACATTCACTCATTTGAAGGATACTTATAATAAACTAGTGAATAAAAATGAAGATGAAGTAAAATTAATCAAAACTTATGCTAGGGATATAAATAACAATATTAGTGATGCTCGTGAAACATTATTGAATAGATTACATAAAATAAAACAAACATCTAAACTAGTCAATATGTCTGAAAAATTTGATTTACGAACAGCTTCATCCCTGTTGCCTCTTATGGATGGTTCGGAAAATACAACTAAACAGTTAATTGACGCAATTGAATTATATAGTGAACTTTTAGATGCTGAGGGAAAAAAACTATTGATAACTTATGTTCTAAAAACCAGGTTAACACAAAATGCTAAACTGAGATTAGATAGAACTTATGCCACCGTGGACAATCTGATAAGAGATATAAAATTGCATTTACTCTCTATTAGGTCTACCGCTGCTCTGTCAGTAGAGTTGCATAATAGCAAACAGGATGGAAAATCTATTGATGAGTTTGGTAGAACTATAGAAGAGATGATGGTTAATTTAACAATATCTCAAGCAAACGGAGACGATAATGCAGCTAGAGTTCTTAGAGGAGTTAATGAGAAGATTTCGATTAATGCTTTTGCAAATGGGTTGAAGAGCCACGAATTACGAACAATAATTAAAGCTAGAAATTATGATAAATTACGAGATGCAATTGTAGGAGCTACGGATGAAGAAAAATCGAAAGTGTCCAGTAGCAATTCACAAATATTTCATATGCGTGGTAAAAATAATTCATGGCGCGGATATTTTAAAAACAATAACAACAACACAATGAATCGTAATTATAAATATAGTAACCAGAGCCAAAACTTTCGACAAGGTCACGGACGGAATTTTAATAATCAGCAAAATAATTATAATGGCAATCGGTCACGAGGCCGCGGAAATATGAGAGATCGAGGTATTTTCAACAACAATAATAACAGAAATCGTACTCACAGAGCTTATTTTGCGGAAGAAGCAAATTCTAATAATGTCGCTGGAAATGAAATAAACCACTCATCATTTGTAAATGAGCGATTTTTTCGTGCCCCCCAATAATGATAATACAATAAATAATGTGATTTTGAGTATGAATGGAATGAATTTTGTATGTATGCAGTATGTAGGTAATAATTTGAAATTCTTAATTGATACGGGTGCTACTATTAGTGTAATTTTCTCAAAGTATGTGAATCAGTTTGAAAACATTGACAGTTCAAAGAAAATAAGAATAAATGGAATAGCTGGTTCCACGTACTCATTGGGATCGGTGAATATTTCATTGAAAACAGATGGTATGAACGTTTCACATTCATTTTTGGTTATGAATGAGTTTACGAATGATATAGATGGAGTATTAGGTGCTGATTTTCTAACCAAATATTCAGCTACCATAGATTTTGAGAAATTTAGTTTTTCCTTTGTGAAGGATGACAGAAAAATAACCGTCCCATTGCAATCGAAATATGATTGTTATACTACCATTCCTCCGAGGTGTGAAATTGTTAAGTATTGTTGGGTGAATAGTAATGAGGATTGTGTTGTTTTGGGTGAACAGTTGACTGAGGGTGTATTCACAGCAAGTGTTATCGCTAGACCAGATAATAATATGATTCCCGTACGGATACTCAATGTCCAAGATAAGGAGATAAAACTTCGGAATTTTAGGCCAAAGAGTGAAAAGCTTTCGGATTTCGAGTATTGTAAGTTTGGAAATGATGAAATGTCTGTTGCACGAGTGGATAGACTGTTAGACCTTATTGATACAGAGTCATTAAATAAGGAAGAGAAAGTGTCTATAGAAAAAATTTGTGCTAAATATGCTGATGTTTTTTATTTAGAAAATGACTACCTTACGGTAACTAATGTTTGTACACATAAAATACAGTTACAGCCGAATGCAAAACCTGTATATGTGAAGCCCTATAGGTTACCGCATGCTCAAAAGGCAAATATACATGAACAAGTTGAAAAAATGCTTCACGATGGAATTATAGAGGAGGCTAAATCAGAATGGTCCTCTCCATTGTTGATAGTGCCAAAAAAGGCAGATAAGGAAGGCAATAAAAAATGGAGGGTTGTAATTGATTACAGGCTTCTTAATCAAAGAATAGAAGATGATAAATTTCCATTACCCTGTATAACAGAAATATTAGATTCGTTATCAGGTGCTGTTTATTTTTCCCACTTAGATCTGTCGCAAGGGTACTACCAAGTAGAGTTGCACCCTAGTAGCAGACCATATACAGCGTTTACTACTGATCGTGGCCAATATCAAATGAAAAGGCTTCCAATGGGTCTCAAAGTAAGTCCGAGTGTGTTTTCTAGAGTGATGACAATAGCTATGTCAGGTTTGAATTATGAATCATGTTTCATATATTTAGACGACTTGATTTGTTTTGGTAATAACTTGGTGAATCATAACATCAATCTTATCAAAGTTTTGGATCGTTTGAGATCTGTGAATCTCAAACTCAACCCCATTAAATGCGAATTTCTAAAAAAAGAAATTTTATACTTAGGGCATATAATTTCGTCCGAAGGTATATCGCCTGATCCTGAAAAGATTGAATCTATAAAAAACTATCCAGTACCCAAAGATTCCAGTGAAACGAAACGATTCGTAGCATTTGCCAATTATTACCGGAAATTCATAAAAAACTTTGCCCACATTGTCTATCCTCTGAACAAACTGACCCACAAAAGCGCAGAATTTAATTGGACAGAAGAATGTCAAAATTCATTTGACAATCTGAAAACGTCGCTTTCTAATCCACCTTTGTTACAATACCCAAATTTTTCAGAAAATAACAGATTCATACTGAGGACGGATGCATCAAAATGTGCTGTTGGGGCCGTGTTGTCAAATTCAAATGACCAACCAGTAGCGTATGCAAGCCGTTCATTAAATAAGGCAGAGAAAAATTACTGTACGATAGAAAAAGAGCTTCTGGCCATTGTATTTGCTGTTCGACACTTTAGGCCCTATCTGTATTGTCGAAAATTTGATATTTTCACAGATCATAGACCATTAGTATATTTATTCGGTATGACTAATCCATCTAGTCGCCTAACCAAGTTCAGACTAGCATTAGAAGAGTATGACTTCACAGTAACGTACCTAAAAGGTACCGAAAATGTTGTTGCTGATGCTCTTTCAAGAATTCAGATTGAGTCGGACGAACTCAAATCTATAGGTGAAAAAGTTTCTGATATGTTCGTTATGACACGAGCTCAAGCAAAGGAAGAAAGTATTAGAAAAGGGGATGAAATTATTTCTACATACCGCAGGATTGATCACCCTGGAGTGGTAGAATTACTGAAACGCCCTGTAGAATCGGTTGAACTCAGACCAATTCTTAATAATAATTTCGAAAAGATTTCAAAAATAAAGGGAAACGAAGGATTTTTTACTGATAATTTAAAATATGATGTCAATTCAGGAACTATCTATATAAAACAGTTATCTCAATCAGTGTCAGCATTTGGTGCGTCACTGAGGGAACTGAAAAAACTTTGCGAAAAACACAAAATTCCTGAACTATGTATTGTTAATAACGAAAAAGCTAAAGAACTGATAAAAAATATAATAAAAATTAAAGACGAATTGAAAAATGCAGATATAAAAATCTCTATAATAAAGGACGTACAAGTAATTGATGATAAAGAAACCAGAAATTTAATAATGAATGATTTTCACATGTTACCAACAGGAGGGCATACAGGTATTAATAGAATGTACAACAATATAAAGAAATACTATTTCTGGCCTGGGTTGAAAAATCATGTTGGAAGGTTTGTGAAGCGTTGTGATGATTGTCAGAGGTATAAGCATTCAAGGCCGAATAAAGAACCGATGACAGTCACTACTACGGCGGAAACAGCCTTGCAAAAGATTTATCTCGATCTCGTAGGTCCTCTGAAACCAGATGAGAGCAATAATCGATATATTCTCACCTTACAATGTGAACTTTCCAAATTTGTTGAAGGTTATCCTATACCGAACAAAGAAGCGGTCACAGTTGCGAAGGCTTTCGTAGAAAACTACGTTCTGAGATTTGGTATACCTAAAACAATAGGAACCGATCAAGGAACTGAATTCCTGGCTTCCACCCTTCAGGAATCTTGTAAATTGTTAGGAATAACTTCTCTCAAATCTACTGCATATCACCACGAAACTCTGGGAGCACTAGAGAATACCCATAAAAACTTAGGTGCATATTTGCGTATTCAAGTGGCAAAACACCCAGACAGTTGGAGCTCTTGGGTGCCCTATTGGTCATTTTCTTACAATAACACGGTACACACTGAAACACATTACACACCGTATGAACTGGTTTTTGGAAAGAGTTGTCAACTACCTTCAAATATAACAAACGTAATTGACCCCGTATATAATTTTGAGAACTATCCAATAGAGTTAAAGTACAGGTTACAAAAAGCATGGGATGATGCTAAAAATAATCTACTGAAATCAAAAACTAAGAGAAAAGAAACATGGGATGTAAATAGTAGAATAGTTAGTTATAAAAAAGGTGATAAGGTATTGATTAAAAATAATAATCCTTCTGAGAAATTAGAGCCCTTATTCAATGGACCATTCGAGGTTCAAGAGGAAATAAGTCCGAATTTAGTAATAAAAATCGAAGATAAGTTAATTAAGGTACATAAAAATAGAGTAAAGCCTTATTTTAATTAGGCAATTCATAAGTTACCAAATATTTGAGTAGAAAAAAAAAAAAAAAAAAAAAAAAAAATAATAAAATTAGCCAATGTTTATATTTTTTTCTTTGCCCGGGGAAGGTGTAGTGTATTGATAAATAGAAATAGTTATCATAACATATTGAATATTATGTTTTACAATTAAGTAGGTTAAGGATGATATTGTTTGAAATATTACATAGTGAGTTTTGTCCTAGTTTTAGTTAGAATAGATCAAGACAACGAGCTTGAAAGTAGTACTGTACCGAAGGCATTTTCGATACAATAAATGTAGTAATAAATAATGTCCTGCGTATTATTAGAAGGGAAATAGGATACCAAAGGACCATCCTATTACAAGTTAGAATAATGTTTCTTCATTTCAATTTCCGTATAAATTGGTTTTAATATGGTTCTTTTGATGTAATTTGAAAGACGCCTTTTTCAATACATTTATTAATGATCAGTGATAATGGTAGACTAATTATTAGATCAACTATATTGAAGGTATCTGATCTTCACCGGGAACAATCTTGGGTTTGAGTGATACTATAATTTACTGATTTTTTCCGAAACTGATTTCAAAAACATTAGTAGATTCACTACAGAATGATGATATTATTGACTTGGTTTTTTTTTTGATAAAGCTATTTCTGAGAGAATTCATTACATATGTCTTTGCTAGATGTTATTATTTTCTTTCTTTTCTTTCAATTTCCACATAATGTGTTGACCTGATTCTTAATTTTTCTCTATGGATTTTTCAAATCATCATCATTTGAATAGTTTAATTAAAGTTCGCATAATTTGTCTCGAATTTTATCATTTTATATATCGCAGATTTATGTATCCATTTATTGTTATCTCGTGTCTTCCAGTTTTAGTATTTCACTGAAAGAAGTTAATTGTTTTGAAGAAATATATTCGGGAAATTATTTTTTCTCCAGAATATTTATAACTCTTCCTTGGTTGGTTATATAATTAATTTTTTTTGTATTTATTACCTTATGATCAGACCTCTGCAATATGTACCTTGATAATCTGGAGAGTGCTGAAACTGAAACACTCCTTCAATATTTTGGTGGGTTTGCTTCTTTGTTTAAAGTTCTATTGTACGCATCATCGACATTTGCTGAATTTCAATTATCAGTCGCATCCACACTTTTCACACCCTACCTGGATACAACATTGTCGACATAATTCACTCTATACCCCTGAGTTTTGTCCTGTATTCGGACCCTATTTAAGATTTTCCCATTTCGTTTTCAGCCGCATCACTCGTCACTTACGCTGGAGAGAGATTTGATTTTATCATTGATGCAGATCAAGAAAAGGGTCTCTATTGGATTCGTTTCAAAGGACTAATGGACTGCGACGAAAGATTCACGAAAGCATTTCAGACGGCAGTTTTGCAATACGAAGGAATAAATGCAACCATAGAGGACTATCCGGAAGATATCGTTACCTACGAGAATGCTCACAGGGAAGGAACTGTAAGTTTGCTTGTACATTTTCATCTGATGAATATGGGAAAGACCAATTATTTTGTTCAATTCCGCTCTTTAATCAAACTTACTGAAAATAAAGGAGTAGGAACATATAATGCAATCCACATGACATGTATCCGATGTACTATTCATAGTATCAATGGAATCTGAAGTTGAATGTAAACATTTTACCTAACGTCAAAAAACTTCCAGTGTCATTTCATACTTAAAATTTTCTTATTCACTATGGTAACGATGAGAAGTGATATAGGTGTGGAATTTTCAACAGTAATTACACAAGTGGTGGTAATTTTTTTAAAATTTTAACTAGATGCACGAATCTTTGTTGCTATACAAATTTCTTAATAGCAACAAAGACGAGTACTAATCTCGTTAAAATTATTACCACGAATGTAATTCGACTTTATTATTTCTTTACCGGACATTTTTCAGTGTTATCTTGTCACCAAGTTAATGTCTTATTGAAAAGGGGAACATTCTCCATGAAAATTGAAAAATGAAAAATGTGATTTATTTGTAATATCTAACAGAAAACAACTACTTCCCCGGCACAAGCCACGCTGGACATTGAACTACATCTGATAGATATTGTGAAAAGACTCTAACTGAAAAGGAAAGAAAAAATCTGAAAGTGAAAATTTGCATTTTCATTCAGACAGCTGACTTTTTTAATTCTTTCTAGTTTTCCTTGAAAAAATTATTAAATAAATTAGATTAGGAGAATGTTATTAAAAAATATCACTCACAGAAATCATTCAGTCGCAGATGATTCCACAATAGATTTTATAAATTTCCTATTCATATTTTCGAACTAAAATCTCAATGTCTTATGTTCATTCAAAAAAAGATCCAAACAAACAACGTGAAAAGATTATCGTGGGTAATACAAAAAGTGTATAGGTGATTATCGAAATAGAAATTCCTTCGACTTTGAGAAACAAATTATGTTGCTTGAGTGTGGTTTCTTGAAGCAACCTAATTTATTTCTAAAAAAAGAAGGATTTATGATAATTATCCATAACACGAGTTGTATTTGTTAAGACTATTCCAGGAATGAAATCTAAACCATTTTTATTTTGCGGTGTTAGGTCTTTGATTTCGTTTCTTATTTGTTTAAGATTGTAATCACCGACAAGGCTCTTGTCATTCATTTTTACGTTTAAATTCGAATCAACCATTTTCAGTTGTTTTCCTTCATTCATGTTACAGCCTACTATACTCAATTCAACCTGAAACATCAATTCGGCATTTACGTTCTAAAACTATATGCAACTAACAAAACAGAAAGTTTTCGTGTAGCTGGCTTACTATTTCAAACTCCACTGTCTTATTGCTGTAGTTATGTCTTTATAGTTTTGGTTTTGGTACTATTGATCGATTTTAAATGTTTTCTCATAAAGATTGGCTGACAGGATCGTATAAAAAATAATCATGCTAACCGAGTAACAGTGTACCAGACAACTTTCTCCATGATAATTTTTTTTTGAATATTATTAAATGAAAGCTAACGAAAAATTATTTTGACACTTTGATTCACATCTTGTCACCATGACGACAGTTGAGGATTGCGTTGTTATCGCTACAACAGTGTTAGAATATTTAAGCGTTGGACTGAAATACATGAAAAATATAGTAACAACCACAATAATCCTCTGGTCGTACTCCTAGTTTCAACCAACGTTGCTACCAATGTTAGTATTACTTGATAGGAGGTACGATTTGTATACTGTATGAACTAACACATTATTATTATTTTTAGCAAATCAACGCTTTGAACAGGGGAATGGAAAGCAACAGTTCTTTCATTAGCATGCCGCAGTTGGAATCTCTACAGAAATGGGACGAGAGCCTGAAATCCAAACCCGATTTTCAATACTATATCGCCTACGATTTTTACAAGATTGATAACCACGAGTTCCATAGGGCTCCACTTTATGGGTTTAACAATTGTGAGTGAATTTCAATTCAATTAACTTAAGAGCATTTTCCCATTACATTTATTTTGTATTCCATCTGACTCGACTGAAACGGCTTCTGTATGATTATTATAAAAAAAGGTATGTTCAGATGCAATCTAATGTTCAACCAATCAGAACCATAAATTTAAATAAAATCAAACAAATGAATAGTGTTTTACTGAGTTGCCAGTAGGGTTTTCTCGAAAAAAATATATCCAGAAATCTCAAACCCGGTTAGAGGCAAGGTCAGGAAAAATTAAATATCATATGAGCGATATCATGAAGATATTACCACTTCCTGCGTTTGTCCATTTGTACATATATTACACCGAATATTATGCAGTAAAAACTTGTCTATTTTGTTTTAGGGTTCTTGAGTAGGTAGCCAGAGTATTTTCGACTATTCGATTTCCATGAACAGAATCATTTTGAATTGAGTTCACCATAACGAGAAATCAATATATTTTATTCTCATTCGACACTTAACATCAAGGTGTCTGTTTCAATCTTCTCTAATCTCTACGAGTACGGATTTCGGAACCCTCATACAACTTTGACAATTACCATAGCAATTGAGTTTGCAGTGATAACAAGTTCATATCAAGAGTGAGGTGCTTGTTCACAGGAAGGACAGCGAATTCCTAAAGGATCTATATTCTGCAAATTGCAGTTGTCAGTTTTGAAGCGTAGTGAAACTACTGAAACTCAATCTTTGTTATCAAACCACTGTTACTGGCTCTTTGTATACAGGGTGGCGAGTTGATTTCGATATAAAATGTTTCTGTGAACGTAACGTATCCAAAATATATTGTTGGGAAGTCTAAATAATCAAATGAATGAATCTTTTCAGCAGTACCCACAGTGTTGTAGATTCATATAATTGTTTTGAAATTACTTTACATTTCTTTATTTTTTACTTCAACGTTAGTTAACCTCGAGAGCTCGGAGTAAAACATCATTCTTGTTCTTGTCTGATAAAACAATATATGTTTCAAATGATCTGGGAAGTTTCAAACGGAGAGTGAAATGGCATAAATGTACACAATTGGTAAAGTTTTTGAATGGGAATTTCTGGCATTTGATCATTGAAAAATCCACAGGAAAACATCTACTAAAGCACATTCACAGAAATAATCTCATGAAGCAACCTCATACATTGAATCCATCATATTAATATATTGATTGTGTCCATCAATAGTTTAAACATATTGGAGAAAAATTTTAATTAATCGGGAATCAATAATTACTTATTCCAAGTATGTTTTGAACTGGAATGAAACCCAGAGTTCATTTATCAAATAAACTTTTCAAATAAATTTTCACCAATGAACACTTTTTGGTTTCATGAGAGTATACCTACGATGTTTATGAAAATATTGCAAACGCCTGGTGAATGTAGAAAAAGCCTATTGAATTCAAGGAAAATATTTAAATTTTTTCAATTTTTCTAAATAGTGTGTTCTCACGTAACCAATCAAAACTACTCCGATTTTTTTTTTCAATGTTGGTAATCAAAAACACTCCTTTTCAGTTTTTTTTATTAAATGTTGTATTATTGTTAAAACAACCTTACATATATAAACCGTGAGTTTGTTGGGGTATCATTGTTACAGAGAAAATCCATTATTCTTCTTACCAACGTTTTGAAATTCATCAAATTCTTCATCACGGTTCTGTAACAAGGGGTAAAATTTACATGTCGAGTTAATAAATGCCACAATGTTTTATGACTTTTTGACAAATTGTCAAGGCGGAGGAAAATTCGCACCCAAAAATGTGTTCTTCCGTGTTGATCTGATTTGAAAACATTGTCTAAAACGATAGACATAACAGATAAACAATGTAGATCATTTCGCTTGAGAGTCATTTTGAAAGGAATGGTTGTATTCAAGGATTGTTGAGACTTTATTGTCTAGAATGTTTCACGAGGGCTTTTTTCAAATATCGACCAATTAATAATTATAAATAATGTTATTTCAACAATTATTTTAGAAAAAAATAAAAAGACGTTAGATTTTTCATTCATGACGTTTGAAGTATTTTCATTCAACAATTAAAAAAAAAATTAAAATTGGAGTAGTTTTGACCGGCTCCGAAATACCAGAATAGAGCTTCTCCACTATTAAAAGCATTTTCATTTTGGGAAGGTCGTGGATGAATTTTTTCAACAATATTTAACAAAAACCAAAACATTTCTGTTAAAGTTATTATTTTACGAATGTTTTCCAAAGTTTTTATTGTTTCAGTTACCGATACGACTCTTAGAGTGCTCACACCTCAGTTCAACCACATTAGTATGGAGATGCCTCCTTTTCCTCTACTGTCTCAAAGAGATGAAGTTACTGATGATACCTTTTGCAATCAAGAGACATTGAAAGAGAAAAACTGCGAAGTAGAACATTGCCAATGCCATCATGGAATAAAGGTAATTTCGAAAGAAGTCTCATTGATAAATATATTGTTTGTATTACTAGAACTTCATTATCGATAATTCAACTCATAAATAAAATTATGTTCTATATACTTTCGTTTAGTAATTCATTCATTTGATTCGTAGAATTATTTCACTTAATACCGCTCGAGGTTTTATTTTTATAGGATAAACTTTAATTTCGTTCCATTGGAACTTGGTGGCTTGTTATATGACAGCAAATAACATATGAGAAAATCACTTCGGTGTCGTGATTTTATCATGTTATTTTGCTCTCGTCAATTACCGACGCAACTTTTCATTCAGTTTATTTGATAAAATAAAAACCTCTTGTGGTATTACATTCAATAAATCAACTCCTGTAAAAACCCATTCAAATATGACGTCTGAGTCATTTTGACAGCGATAAAAATGGCGCATGTTTCTCAAAACCAGACTTATCTAGTAAGCAGCCGGCGGTCACTTCAATTTCTCTCATGACAGCTATGATGGTTTAGTATTTTTGACACAATATGAATCGTTTTGGGGAAGTTTCATCTGAACAAATCACAAAAAAAAAACATTATAAGAATTGTGTTGTTAATAACTGCTTCTTCAAATAACTGTCTTAATGAAGGTGGTTATTATTGTGGGGTATTCATTGTCGTTGATTTATCTTGCCAAAAAACACTCGAAGTTTTCTTTTATAGGATAAATTTCTTTCAACTCAAAATTTTTCCATCAATATTTTTACTCGAAAAACTGACATTAGACAAAATGTCTCGACCTACGGTCTCGCAATTTTATGTTCTCGCAATTTTTTCATGTCAGTTTTTCTCTTGGAATTACTGATACTTAGGCAAAATTATTTGCTTGAAGGAAGAAATTTATCCGATAAAAAAAGCTTTTGAGTTTTTACTGTTGACAATTTGTACTAGGAATAATTTTCATACAATCTTATACGGTAGGAATTGTATCACTTGAACTTTGTTATTGACAATTTGTACTGGAAATAATTTTCACACAGTGGAAATATCATTGGCACTCATCCAACACGGTTACAACCGCTATCCTCTGAGGATATTCAATTATCTTTCATATACCTGCGCTTAAGTTAAACATGATAACTTTGCAAAGGCTTTCCATAACGGATAGTGGCAGTTATTATACCAATTTTTCATCCCATCTCCCTGCTTCTCATATCTGGTGGGTATGCCACATATTGCTCGCTCCCATTTATTAAAAATTGTATTTATTCATGAACGTCACAAAAGTAACAACTTTCGAGACTAAAAGATCAACCTTTTGGCCATGGAGTAGAAATGAAACAAAAAATTTCGACAATTTCGACCATTTGAGGCAAATATTTGTCAGAAAACAAATACTTACTTTTCTCTACGAACATTGAGGAATTGAATATTATCCCCCATTGGTTGGGAATGACCACCTGCAAACATGACATGTTTTACGGTTTGTTTACCACTTATCAATGCAAGGATAGGTCCGACAACATTCGAGTTATCCTGGAATGATAACACTCAAAACTCAAAAACAAGTAGCACTCCTCGGTAGCACAAACTTCGCATGCGTTAGAAGTTCTACTTTTGTGCCTATAGGCATTTTTACTTTCACCAATTTCATAATAATGTATTTCTATGCCTCTTAAACCTCACCAGATTTCGTAGGCAGTACATTTTTAATTGTCTCTTTTGCTGCTTCAGCAACTTCTTCAGCAATTTCATTTAATAAACGTTCAGCTTCGCCGTATAAGCTTACAACTTTACTCTTAATGAAATAATCTACTTTTACTCATTCTCTCAATCTTTAACAATAAGTAAATATCTTTTTATTTCTTTTCGTTGAAAAGTAACTTCAAAACTATAAAATATTTAGAATGGAGGGATATCACACAAGAAATTTGGATGTTGTTGAAATAGATGAAACTAAATTGAAGTTTTGGTATCAGTATTTGAGTCTGCAATTTGAATAACATAAAATTTGTGCAGATTGAGGTATAATTCCAACGTGTTTTTTTTACAGGTACCTTTGAATGCAGTTGTTGAGTTGATTTTTATTGACGAAGGTTTCGCCTATGACGCAAATCATCCATTACATCTTCACGGCTATGCTTTTCGGGTGGTAGCTATGGAGAGAATGGGAGCGAATGTCACTGTGGACGAAGTGAAGATGAGAGATAAAATGGGCCTCATCAAAAGAAATTTATTGGACGCTCCTATCAAAGATACCGTAACAGTACCTGATGGGGGATATACTATTGTCAGGTTTCGAGCGACCAATCCAGGTGAGACTTGTTTAATAATAATAATAATAATAATAATAATAAATTGCCGGAGAGACGTATACCTACTTGGGAGTGGAGCAACGCCGCTCCCAAGAGGTGAACACAGTTAAAAACTCTCTCCGCGGCAAGTATCAGCACAAACTCCAACAGATCTGGTCGTCAGAACTGTCGGGGAAGAACAAAGTTGCTGCAACTAATATGCTTGCCGTTCCGATCTTACTCTACTCCTTTGGAGTGGTGAAAGGGACTCAAGAGGAGCTGCGACAACTCGATGTGAAAACTCGTAAGATGATGCATCTTAATAGGAGCTTGCATCCTAAATCGTCCGTTCCATTATACTTCCCCAGACAACAGGGAGCCGGGGACTTTTGAGTTTGGGGTGTATACATAACAGAATGGTGCTGGATGGAGCCTGTAAAGTCATGAGGAGTTCAGATCCCCTTCTCTGCATGATCCACGACCATGAAAAAGCAGGGATTGGAGCATTCCGGGCAGCTGATGAACTTGGTCTCGTATTAGACACTGAACAGGCAAACCCAAACTCTGTCACTGTGTTGGAACCCGTTCAGCAAAAAGCTCACATCAAAGCTGCGGAGACCGAGGTCCTCCTGCAGCTGCACAAGGATAAGCCAATACATGGGGTCTTCTTCAAGAACATTGACCTTTGCTTTCCTCAGGTCATGTGAGCTGAAGTCGGAGACCGAGGGATTCATAATGGCTTGCCAGGATGGTGTCTTCAACACCCTGGTCTACCGTAGCCGCGTGATGGGTATAGAGATCCCCGACACTAGATGCAGAGCGTGTCGTGGGGCGCCTGAGACCCTTATGCATTTGATTTCAGCATGTCCAGCATATGCGGTCTCGGCCTATATCCACAGGCATAACGCGGCTCTACGAGTGTTGTACTACCATCTACGACACTCGTACGATATAGACGAGACACCAGTGTTGCCTTATGCTCCGTGGAATATTGAGTCCGTTGTGGAGAATGAGAAGTGCCGAATATATTGGAACTGCTCATTCCCCACCCTCAGGCAAATACAAGCCAATAAGCCTGATGTAGTCCTCCTCGACCATCAGAGTAAGACGATTTTCGTCATGGAGTTTTCGGCTCCTAGTGAAACGAACATCGTCCGAAAAGAGGAGGAGAAATGGACTAAATATCGAGACTTACTCTTTGAACTCCGCAGGCTCTACCCAAACCATTCTGTTAAAATGGTGGTTCTGATTATAGGGGTCCTTGGTGGAATGATGGACACACTGCTCTCAAACTTAAAAATCATACCGGCTTGCCGTAATATGGCCGAAATCTTAGCCGGACGAATGCAGAAGGCCGTCATCCTTGGTTCACTGCGTCTGCTCAGGGCACATGATTCTCGGACCCAGTAATCCCTTACCCCACGGACGTGGGGAGTGGTTATCTGGGTAAACGATCCAGCGCGTCCTCCGGATGTGTCGGAGCTCCGGAAACAAAGCCTGACTGGAATATCCTTTTAGGAAAAAAAAAAAATAAATTGCCTTTATGTAACTTGGCGGAGTTCAGCTGATGCTGCTCTTCTTGAAATTGGAATTCAAATTAACATTCAAATTGAACTTCTAAAGGACTAACCTGTAGTAGAAATCCATGGTGTCTCGAAGTGGAGTGGTACAGATTCACGATGCAGAAAAACTCAGACATCTCCACAAATTTAATATAACCACCAACTGTTAGTGATGGTAGAACGATCAAAAACTATCGGTGAGTTCAATGGTATCATAGTAGTACATGTTTCGAACCTATATAGGTTTCTCATCAGCTAAGTTTTAAAATTATGGAGAGAAAATGTTATATAGAACTTTGATGAAATTAAAAAAATAAAAAGGAGTGTCACCACATGTTCACAAATTGTTGGTGCCCACATAACCCCATCGTGAACATATGGTGACACTCCTTTTTAATTTTTTCATTTCATGAAAGTTCCATATAACATTTTCTCTGCATAATTTTAAAACTTAGCTGATAATGGACCTATATAGGTTCGAAACATGTACTACTGTGATACCATTGAAGTGATCGATAGTTTTTGATCGTTCTATCATCACTAACACTTGGTGGTTATATTAAATTTGTGGAGATCTTTGAGTTTTTCTGCATCGTGATTCTAAAGGACTGGTTTCCTTGCGACCGTGACGGCATCGTTCGCCGGTCGCCGACAAATGCGCTGTACTGTTTTTGAGTTTGTGTTCAAATGGTTTCCGTTGAGTGCGCTGACGTAAGAACAGTACCTACAGCGAGTTTAACGGCGACCGTCGAACGCTTCCGTCACGGTCGTAAGGAGACTAGTCTCCAACGGAATATGTTCCGATATGTGAAGAAACCTCATGAAACTGAGACAGATGAATGGACACGTATAAAAAAATAATTGTTTAAAAATTGCAGTTCAATCAACAAGTAAAAACATAAGAAATTTAATTTTTTTATGAAAAAATGGATTATACAGGGTGCCCCAGGGTTAATCCGCCAAACGTTCGTATCTGTTTTTTTATGTGAAAATGATATTTTTTTCTTCTTACAAGCATGTGTCCCAACTTGCTTCGTTTTCAAAATACAAAGTATCGAATTTTTCAGGACAAATCAGTGTTTTTTCTATTCTAAGTACATTGAAATAAGCCTTTCAGTATCACAAATGAGCATGCCAAGTTTTTTCGAAATCAGCCAAAAGGGCCTTGAATAATGATTGTAAACTGTTTTTCTGTTAACTTTGACACACTGTATCTCGCAAACTAAGCAAATTGGGACATATGCTTGTTTGAAGAGAACATCTAATTTTAACCTAAAAAACCTATCCTGAGCATTTGGCGGTTTTCGCAAAAGAACCTATAAAAAAGGTAATTCGTCGGAAAATATCCAACAGAAAGCAGCTACTGCCCCATACGACCATTTTATTTATATGTGTTTGATACAAGTTTCTTTGTTTGTTGGCAAAGTATCCTCCAACTACTACTTAGCAATGCCATTCAAATACATAGCTCAAATAATTTTGGAAACCGATTTCATGATTCTTGCAAATCATCAGCGAATGCTAGTTTGACCCAATTGAATCGAACGCCACCTCTAGATTCCAAAAAAAAAACACTCCAACTATTGTGTCGACTTTAATATGAAACCAAATCAATTACTGAAGAATGAACGACAGTATTTGACGGAAGACCATTAAGTATTAATGAAAATTGGCTTATACATACAATCCAATCTTTCTCAAAAATACTCTATATGCTAGGTATTCATCGTCAAGTATCCAGAAGGAAACAAATAATATTGTATAGGGTTGTTTGCGGAAGTTTGGATTATGTAATGAATGTTTCATTATTAGTTAATGGACCCTCGTCAAATAGTGCTTCTCTTGGAACCTACAGATGGCGCTGAATATATACTTCAGTATCTATGTGAGAAATTCCCAATTAATGATGAAATTATTTTTCGATTT
The DNA here is from genome assembly GCA_958298965.1 of Chrysolina haemoptera. Taxonomy (NCBI): domain Eukaryota; kingdom Metazoa; phylum Arthropoda; class Insecta; order Coleoptera; family Chrysomelidae; genus Chrysolina; species Chrysolina haemoptera. Next base: position 22,640,292 of record OY282591.1, on the reverse strand, counting down.
ATTTGAGATCTAGCCGTAGCTGATGATTGGCAAGAACCATGAAACCGGTACGTACGTGTAATCCCATTTGCAAAATGGTTCTGGTACATAGAATACTCTACCAAGAATCAAATAGATATAATTCAACGGTCGTAAGGGGCAGTAGTTGTTTTCCATCAGGTACTTGCCGACGGATCACCTATTGTTTTAGGGTTTTTTGCGAAATATTCGGTTATATAATCAATTTTTCACTATTCAACTATTTTCCAAGAAATAAGAAAACAAAAATATATGAAGATTATTTAACCCCAGAAAATCTTCTGCGATTAAAAAACAAGTATATGAATATTTGATTTTTTTTTCAGGATATTGGATTCTCCATTGTCATCTAGAATTCCACGCGGAAATAGGCATGGCAATGATTCTGCAAGTTGGAGAAAATGATGACATGGAACCAGTACCCCGAAATTTCCCTAAATGTGGAAATTACCTGCCAGATCCCTTGGACGAAGAACCTGCGGGAAGAAATAGTGATGGAAACTCTATTTCCGGGCTGAGCCATATTCTGCTCATTGTGTTTTTGTCCTACACTGCACAATTCACATTTACCTATTGTTAACCAATTACCAATATTTCAGAGTACCTGAAATGACCAAGACTGACAGCTAACATAGTAAATTAATTTTCGAAGTTTTGTTCAAATAAATTTTCATTGACTTAAAATATCAACACCCAACTTCAGTTATATCAGAAATATCAGGAAGCGCTTCTGAGAAAAATAGCGAAGTTTTAATTTATGTACGTATATGAATGAAAGTTCTTTCATTTCTTAGTATCGATACAGTTGTAAATAATAGTTATTCATGTACCAAGAGTATAAATAGATGTTTATGCCCTGAGGGCGACGTTTTACGAACCCGAGGGCCTCTGGCCTAAGGGGTTTGTAAGTCGCCCGAGGGTATACACATCTGTTTATGCCCGCGGTACATACAAACTTTTACGTCATACTAGTTCGTTATTGCAATCCAATCTCAATACAAATCATTATTTTAAAAAATTCTGTTTGAATTAATAACATTGCCATATTATCATAGTAGACACTATCGTTGCTAGGTGAATGTTGAAAAACGTAAATGTCATAAAATCACAATAATTTTTATATGTGTCAAAGTTAGAAGTCAAAATAAATATAAATAAAAGATTTTGGAATTCCTGACGAAATTGTTGCAACTGAAAATCTGTTGCCAAAAAAGTCTAAAGAAGCTTACGAAATGGAATACGAAAAATAAGTTAAACAAAAAATGTTTTCTCATTATGCCCGCGCGGGCCATAAAGTACGACATTAGATAGTTGGTAACAAAGCAATAAAAACACAATAATGAACTAGTATGACATAAAAATAATTTTATTAGATATTATAAGACACCGCGTAAAGGTACATTACAAAGATGCAGCTTGAATAGATGAATATCTGTAACATTTATTTTCTTTGGATGTTTATACTCTCTGATTACGAATATCATAAAAGTAGTTCAGAAAATAACTCTTTAAAATTTTCAATAACCAGAGTGGTGGTTAAAGTATTATTTATAATTCATAGAAATGGAAATATATGATTCACCATATTATATTGAGTTATACGGGTGGTTTTCGAAAAACCAATTAATAACCATGGCTGCCTTAGAATTTCGGGTTAGGACCGCGCTATTTAAAACCTTCATCAAATGTTCCAAAATTGATTGTGGAATTACTCGAGTAGATTTGACATTTGGTTATACATTTGACCCCTCAATTGAATTGTTTTTGAAAGTTCACTATTCGGACTATAATCTTATATTTTCTTCTGAGCATGGATTACGTTCGTTCATTCTTATTTGAGTTAGGTCAGAAAGGATATACAGGGTGTTCCTGAATTCAATAAAAATATTTTGAGCTCGTTCTCCCGTAGTCGAAATAAGACTTTTTTTTCCATAAGCATGTGTCCGCAACCACTTTATTTCTGAGATACCGGCAGGATGTTGAAATTTAACAAGAAAATCAGTTATACTTATATCAACCGCGTTGACTTTTCCTTTCATATTTGGTATAGGCGAAATTCACATAAAAATGCATTTTTATCACGATGAAGGTTTTTTTAATTTTCATCAGTGGCGTGCCTGTAAACATGCCCTATCATATTTTCAATCAAAATAACTGTTTTTTGATCAATAAGTGTTATTTTTATAATTGTCTTCTATCTTTCCATAAACATGGTCTATTGACTGTTTTTCGTCCGACGGACGGTTTTCGATTTAAAAAATAAAAGGTCTCCATTTGCGATTTTTTGTTGGTCTTAATGAAATGCATTTTTTTTAAATCGAAAACTGTTAGTCGTACGAAAAAAAAATCTAGGGACAATGTTTATGAGTAGATGGAGGACAATCATAAATATAATATTCATTTGAGGAAATAAAACACAGTGCCGTATCATTATGATTTTTGTAAAATTCCAACACCCTGTATCTCAGAAATAAAGTAGTTGCGGACACATGTTCATGGGAAAAAAGTCTTATTTTGACCCCAGGAATATGTCATTAGAATATTGTATTGGATTCAGAAACACCCTGTATAACAAAATAGAAAACCAAAAACATTATCTTAATAAAGCATAATCAAAATTTTGAAAATTTATATAGAGTTATGTAAAATAATCTATCTAAAAGTATTTTCTTGATTATTGGCGATTAGTCTGCTTGGAAGGCGTCAAAACAACTTGCCATACAATTTCTTGTTGGTTTGCTGCCAAGTAATAAATTCGTATTTGCTGTGTGATATTATAAATTACCTATCTGAAAACGTTTTTTATCTGAGAATTCATGTTAAGTTAATGGTGCGTATCCGATTTTAACCCTCCTCATTTGTATATATCTTCTATATATTGTATATATTTCATATTGATTTTGAATAGTAGGACTAACATTGAGTTTATTAGGATGTTGAAATGGGATTTACTAGAATACCATAGCATTACGACAAAAATGTCAAAAATGTACTTAACAAATTGTGTAATATTTTTGTATCTACTATACAACTAATATTCTGAATGCTATAACCATCATTACTTGATTTCTGATGTATTGAGGTTTATAAGATTATAATGTTGTACTAACATTTTGATTTGTAGGGTCATTCGTGAACTGTAGTTATTAGCAATCATTTATCTGCAAAAATTTCCACTAGCCCGCAGAAATCATAATTTTTTTAAACCAAACCACTGATACTTTCGACTGATTTAGCGATATGGAAATGTACTGATATCATATTTATTTTATTTTTTTCAATTCATAGAAAAAACAAGTGTTTAAATGTTAGAAATTATGTACGGCTTTTCAAGTTCGTGAATTATCCTACAATAATAAAAACTGCTAGTAATCATAACAAAATAGTAATTTACGTAACAAGTCCGGAAAAGACTGTTTTCGGACGTGTTGCGAACACAATTTTTTCGGCAACCGTGTTGAATAACAAATTTGATACACATTTATTTTTTATATTTCTTTGTAGAAGAAAATTTCGAACATTTTAATTCTTGTTTGTATTAAATATCGAAATGCGAACAGAAGATAGGTACTAACAGAAACATTCTAATTTTTATTTATATAAATATTTTTGTTCAAATTCGAGCATTTCCCGGACTAGTCCGGAAAGTACGTACTTTCCGGACTAGTCCGGGAAGTGATACTTTCCGGACTAGTCCGGGAAGTGATACTTTCTCAAAGAAAAATCGTCCGGGAAGTACGTACTTCCCGGACGGTTGCCGAAAAAATATGTTTTGTTTTACCGACAATAATTTGAATACCTGACTTAGATATAGCACTTAGTTTATTTTTATTTATTTTGAATAATGTGCAATACAATGAATTATTCTAGCCAGTGATGTAAAATGTGATATCATAAAATAAAAATACAACTTCTATAATATACACTTTTATTATTATCTTAGTATTTTATTGCACTGTAGTGCATACATTCTGAAGGTGACGATTTTCCTGTGTTTTACCTAATTTATTTGGATGGAAAAGCAGACCACCTAATCTCAAACACTCGTATCAGGGCATTGCCATTACGTGAGGATCCAGATGAATTCCCTCAATGAGTCGATAAAAACCCAGGGTTAATCTCTTTCACATATGGGAGCAACCTGGCCGACCCAATGATGCATTAACACACTGCCACAGAGTCATATCAGAGTCATATCAGAGTCAAGCTTAGTAGCAGGAAACGGTTTACCAGAAACATATTGCTCCATTTTTTCTCGATATCGAGATTTAGGTCCATTTTTTGAAGAACATTGCTCTATTTTGTTAACAATTCATTCAATAGAATCAGTTTTCAAATTCAAGGTATGGTCTAGTTGAATCCGAAGTATCCATCCAAGCGACAAATATAAAGTTCGAGGACATCTTTGATGTGGTTTTGGTAGCATTAGCTGGAACGGTAGATTTACTTCATGAGGGTTGTCGCTACTCACAGGCAGGGCTTGAGCCAATTTCAATTTATCATCATTATTCTGACTCTTTCTCGTTTCTATTGTAGTACATAAATCATATTATTCGGAATCAACAACTCTTTTGGTAAAAAATGCAGCATTGCAAAGCTCGTCATTGTAATTGGATTTTTGCCAATTTTCTGACAATATCGGCATTGCTGATCCAAGCATGGACATCTTGGCCATATTGTTTGAGTATCTCTAATCATTTAGCAAACCTGATCCTCGGGCTTCTTGAAGTTCATTATCCACCGCAAAGCTGTGATCAGTCCTTATGAGAAAACGTCTGCTATTCATATAACTAGGGATTTTCAATGGCTTTGACTATCGTTCGCTCTGACTATCGATGAAAGCTCCTTCCTCCCAACACAGCAGTTCCTTTCTCCCAAATCAGTAGCTCCTTCCGGCTGAGCCCAGCTTTTTACCAAGGTAAGCTAAACAGATCCACTGCTAAGCTGAGACGCATATCTGTCCAAATGAATGTGCCTTTCTACTGTGTTGATTTCTTCTTCAATTCAGTGGATGACTGTTTAGTCAGAGCTACAATGAAAGTGAACGTTGTTTTCATTCAAGCTATGGAGAGGCTTGGCAATTTTTCCAAAATACCAGATGAATTCACAATAGTGAAAGGACAGTCCAATGACATTTTTTACTTCGCGTTTGTCTCTGGGAGGGGTCCAATCGCAGCAGACACACTCGTTTTTTGTATGATCGGTGTTGATTCCTTCGGACGCGAGGTTATAACTTATGGATGAACTTATTTTTAGAATAAACAGCACTTCTTCGGATCAAGTTTCAGGCTTACATTTTGTCATATGCATTCATAACTTCATCCAAGTAGACTAATGCAAGTTTCCTATGTCAGGCCTCTCAACGCTAGCATTGCATAATCGAAATAGATGCACTTGAAATTGTTACACCCCATGTCTGACGGAGAAGGCTGTTTTCGCCCTATCATCAGAATGAACTTCCACTTACCAGAACCGCTATTCAAATAACACGATGAAAATTTCTTCAAACTGGATAATTAATTCAAGGTCTCATCGAATCTTGCCAAACAATATAAAGTGCGTCCAAGATAAAGATGTCCACCATGGGGATATCGGAATCGGTAATATACAGGGTGTTCCTAAACATCATGTACATCCGAAAGGGGCAAATTCCTTGGCTTATTTTACGACTAAAAGTTCATAGAAACATAGGTCCGCAAACATTTCGTTACCGATTTACGGGGTGTTGAAATTAAAAAAAAAAATCTTTATAGATCATGCAGTATTTGGATCAAATTGGAAGCACAGGTTTTGTTATAGGACTTACATCAATGAACATGTCAAATGTTCGTGAGATATACATGGTGATATTTTTTATGGGTCATACTCCCTTTTCTCCCACTGAACTTTTTAGAGGTGCGCCATTGGTAAATTCAGTTATCAAGAAAAAATATATAGAATGATTTTTTGTAATTCGCTAAAATTAGGTATTCGCCGCAGTCTGCTAATAATTAAAGCTAAAGGCTTTTACAACGACGATTTATTATACAAAACATCTAAATGAAAGCCATAACAAGGAAAGTACGTTATAACAATTGTTGAAAGTGACCTCCTCCAATCCTTATACATGCGTCCGCTCTTCTTCTCATTCATGCCCGTACTCTGTCAAACACCCCTGGAGTATTTTTTACGGTTTCAAAAGCATTTAATATTTGATTTCATAAATCATCAATGGCATTTATTGGTGTTGTATACACCTAAGACGGAAACACATAGGAAAAATCTAGGCTATTCAAATCAGGGGACCTATGGGGCCATAAAAGAAGTCCACCCCGTCCTATCCACTTGTTCTCAAACACTTCAATTAAATATTGCCGAGCCAAAACAGAAAAATATACTGAGGTTCCATCTTGCACATACCACATTTTATTTTTGAGCAAAAGAGGTGAGTCTTCAAGTCATAAAGGCAATTCGTGTTGCAGAATATCTTTATGAGTAACCAGTAAGTCGACCAGGCAAAAAGAAAGGACCAATGAAATGATCCTCAATTATACCACTCCATACATTTATTGAGAACCGCTTTCGAAAATACGTTTCTACAATTCCATGAGGAATTTTTTCGGCCCATACGTGGTTGTTGTGAAAATTTATAATTTTAATTCTAGAAAAATAAGTTAAAATTAATGAAAACAAGCAACTATCAACAATGACGTTATTTAAAAAGTTTACTTTTTTTCAGCGAATTACAAAAGATAAATTTCTTTTTTTTTTTCATTCAGAGGTTTTGTACAATTTTAGCGAATTACAAAAAATTATTTTCTATTTTTTTTCTCGATAACGGTCGTAGATACGCAAAAACTACAGATAACAAAAAAGTTTGTAAACAAGCCAAAAAATCAATTTTGTATTTTAAATTTCACCAACGGTGCACCTCAAAAAATTTAGAGGGGAGAAAATGGGGCATGGCCCATAAAAAATATCACCCTGTAGATTCTCACAATTATTTGACATGTCCATTGTTGTAAGCCCTATGAGGTAACCTGTATTTTGAATTCGAGCCGAATATCTCAAAAACTGCAGGATCTATAAAGAAAAAACAAAAAAAATCTTGATATTGCAACACCCCGTTTATCGGTAATGAAGCGTTTGCAGACCTATGTTTATACGAACTTTTAGTCGTAAAACAAGCCAAGAAATTTTCCCCTTTTGGATGTACATGATGTTTAGAACACCTTGTATACAAAAATAGAAGAATAGAATATATTTATAAAAAGAGATTTCTAAGTTCATTCGGTAAATATGTACGTATTTTTCGATTTCTTATATATCATTTCGGAAAATATGAATTTGTCGATTTCTTATTTTAAAAAATTGAAAAATTATATGTATCGAAACAAGGCCAAATTTAAAAAGGTAAGTTGATGTTGCTAAATCAAAAACGAGACAGCGGATTGATGTCATCACGAGAAAGCTTCATTAGTTTTTGGTAAAAAAAATTTCCGTCCACTTGAAACTTTGCAAACTTGATTCGTGATATGAAATAATATATTTATCCAACACATGACAGTTACGACTGTCATTATTAATGTCATTTTAGACAAGTAAATTATCAAATAATACACTATTATGTATGATAGCTATTCAAAGTAAACTATCAAATTACTTGTCTAAAATTAATATGCCGGTCATAATTGTCAGGTGTTGGATAAAACATTTATGCTTCTCGTGTGATATGTTTCCTAAGTCACTTGAAAATTTATATATTTCTTGCGTGACTTATTTTTAACACTAGTACCATGAATAACTATTAATACTACTCCAAGTTTGCATAACTTTTGGAATATACCCAACGAGTATACAGCAAAATTCAGGTTAATTGTCAGTTTAACATTGTTGCGGACAGGTTGCGAACTGAAACTGAGTGCTTTCTTGATGTATTATTCACTTGACCAAAGTTTGAAACCTTTTGAAATTACTGTTGAATTTTCGATTTTTAATATCTATCTCTACTGGCCTACATATCTGACAGGCCAACAATATCTCTCCCTTATATTATAATAGTATAGTACCCCTAGGGAATTTAATCGCCAATGACGGGTCTACAATATCTATCCTCGTGAGGTAAATTTTTGAGATGAGAATTTGTTCGACTTATTCAAGTCGTTTGGCCAATACACTTATTATTTGAATTCAGCACGAGGAAAAACTAATCAAAAAGGAACACCTATCAAAATACCGATTACAGACAACGTGTTTTTTTCATTATGCCCTTCCTGTGTACGTCTGTTCGACAAACTAATTGATATGATGAAAATATTCGTATCATATGTCATCAATTGTTGAGTTGGAGTGGTTAATTACGATATTGATTACAATAGCTTTTAATCTACAAAAGTATAATTAATTGCATTGATGACATATTTATCGAACCACTGTATTCGCTAAAAGCGTAAAATGGGTAAGTGAACGAATAACATTTCGTGACTTTGTTAACTTCGATGAAACTGAAAATTAATTGAGGAGTGGTTCTTGCTGTTGAGTTTTGGGTGTTGTGTTATCGTTCATATCGTCAGTCAGACCAGACTGACACTAGCCTGGGTACCAGCTCACACATGTTATAGAGGCAATGAAGAGGCCGATACACTAGCCCGAGAAGGAGCAAGTAAGGCCCTGAATGGCCCAGAACCGTATTGCGGTATAGCAAAAGCTGTACTAAAAACAAACACCAAATCATGGATTCAACAGAAGTCTCAAGAATGGTGGAACAATGCACCAGGGATGAGACAGGCCAAAGAGTTTATCAAACAACCGCAGCAACATTCACAGACTATCTACTAAGCCAGAAGAGGAACACTACTAGAATAGTAGTAGGACTTCTCACAGGGCACTGTAGGCTCAACAAACATATGAGCACAATAGGCCTGGCAGAAGAAATGCTATGCAGGTTCTGTCAGGAAGAGGAGGAAACATCAGTACACCTACTATGCCACTGCGAGGGCTTGCCAAGGCAAAAGTTTCTAACGCTGGGAGGAGACAAACCAAGAGCTCCCAGATTCATGGGAGTTCTAAAAACTAGCCTGTGGAGTCTCGTAAAGAAGACAGGGCTAGACAAAGAACTCTAAATGATCTCGAGGACAAACACAATAGATCTGAAAAGGTCGCGGTGTAGAGGCTTGTAGCACGAAAGTCCCTAATATATAATCAATATAATTTATCGTTCAGTGGGTGGGCCAGGATAAATCTAACGTTGTCTGACCTATCCCAGCACTGATGAGAGAGGGATTGGGGATTGCAGCTAGTTTCTTCATATTTAGTATATGAAATCACTATTTTTAGGGCTGCGAAGCTTCAATGCAGGCTCGTTTGTCAAGCTCATTCTGAAAGCAAAAGTTCAAAAAACTTCCATTGCTCATAAAAGCATTAATTGTTAGTATCACAAGCTCTCATATTGACTTACCATGTTAGTATGTATGGGTCAAATCGTACAAGTGATTTATTTACAATATCTAACAGAAAAGGAAAGAAAAAATCTGAAAGTGAAAATTCGCATTTTCATTCAGATAACTGATTTTTTTTAATTCTCTCTAGTTTTCATTGAAAAAAATAGATTTTTGTCGACCAAAATGTACTGGGGATTAAATGCGAGAGAAGCGAACCTTGCTTCAATGAAATGAACGATTTCTGTGAGTGATATTTCTTTAATAACATTCTCCTTATCTAATTTATTTAATGATTCTTTCAATCCAATCAGTTGACCAAAGTTTGAAAACTTTTGGAATTATTGTTAAATTTTCGATTTTTAATCTCTCCCTCTCTCTCTCTACTGTCCTACCTTCTTGAGGTCGAAGATCATGAACGCTTTGTTAAAATTCATAAATTCAAAATGACAGCCCCAGGATAGCTGACGAGTTAATATTTACATGAACTCCTCATTAAAGAGTTAGATAGCTCAGAAGTCACCTTATAATAACAAGTCCCTACATTAACAAGTCCTTACATTAACGATACTTCATCAGAAATCTATATATATTAAAGCACAAAAATAAAGTAATTGAAAAGTTTTTGAATACAAGGTTTTATTAAAACGTGCTAAAAAGTGAAAATTATTCATTGAAACGTGTAATGTATATAATTCTGTGAGAAACAGATTCAAAAGCGTCGTTATTCGAACTGAAAACTGCGAGGCAAGCTTTCGAATCTGTATCTCATCGAATAACTTACAGTACACATCCAAAGGAAGTATTAATTCGTTTTTAGCTATTATGAATGAAACTTGTCTTAAAAAAGTTCCTTTTATAATGCACTAACGTCACGTAGACATTCAGTGCGTGGAAATTAAACACATAAATTTTACGAATAATAATTTTTAAGTCTGATCTAACCAGAACGCACTAACCTTACGTAGACACTTGAATGCCTGGAAACTAAACACATACATTTTGCAGAGAATAATTTTCGGTCTGATTTAACTAGAACAAACTAACCTTACGTGGACATTTGAGTGCGTGGGAATTGAACACATACATGACCCAGACGAAAAAATGTTATTGCGAATAAATGTTGGAGGTATGAATAAATTGTCGGCGAAGAATTTTTGGCATAGAATTGTTGACGATCATGATTGAAATGAGTTCTTCCATAATTGGTTCGAGCATATGCTGAGGTGCACACCTCTTGAAATGTAATAAAAACAATAAAGTCATTCATTTCATCGCTTCAGCCATTCTTTCTTGCAGTTCCTGAAAATGTTCAGAGTGTTGCCGTCGTACTATCTGTTATAAGTTTCATGATATTTTGCACAAGGAATATTCAATGAATCTAGTCTAGTCCAATTATGGAAAATATAATAAATGAAAATTAATGAATACATATTTCGTTTCGTGGAAGATTTCTAGATATTTCTGAAGTCAGTGAATTCACACCTATTTCTGAGAAGTGATAAGCACAAACTTTACCAATTATATCGAAATATTATGAACTGTGTATAATTTTTTTTGGATAAATAAGATTTTCATTGTGGATTCCAGTTGAAATAGTCAACTGTAGATGCTGTTAGTTGTCAAGAACTCACCCATGCATGTCATGTATGCGACCCATTTACACTGATAAAAAGGATGTCTTCAATCAAATATATATAGCCTCTTGAACAGAATCATAATTATTTCTAATTGATGAATATACTCTTATTTCAAACTTATTGAACTGTTTGCTTCTTCACATAAATTCTCTTGAAATAAATTTGTTTGCATTAATACATTTCAACTCTTTACCCTAGAGAACTCCTACTTGTGAAAAATGCTCCTTTTGACTCAAGAACATGATTTCTTGGCGAAACCCCGCTACCGGAACGACGCGAACCCACGCGAAAGCGCGTACTGCGACTGCCGACTGGGACCTCTATCCTGTTTGCTGTTACCAGCATTTGGTTTGAATCATAATTTAAGTTGTTAGTTTCGTATTTGACACACTGGTTATGTGCAAATGTGCTGCTACAGAAGTGCAATATGGAGGTCCAATTATTTCTGCACGATTTAAATTTAGGTCATTTATGGACCAGTTGTGGGGGTGGGTTGAAGATATTTTTGTTTTCAACAGGTGTGTGATAAAGACGAATGACGCTGTCGTTTCTATATTCGATCGCATTTCTATGCGTCACCGAAGAGGTACCTACGTTGATTATATAGTTTCTGAAATTTAAATATTACGAAACTATTCTCATATATAACCATTATACCTCAATTGTTCGCAGTTGTTCTCTGTTTGTTGAACTGTACACCATATGAACATGGCTTCCATGGCATATTTTTATAACCAAGTGCACATTTGTACTGAGCCTCCAAATGCAGATAATCTTGAATCAAAAATGTATTGCATTATGAAGAAGAATATTGTTCGTTATTGAAGTTGAAATATTCTTGCTTCAACCAACTCACACCATCGAACAAAGAAAGTATTCACAATAGTGTTGAAATATTCTTGCACCAAGCAACTCTCATTATTCAGTGAAGAAAGTGTTCATATGTCTCAAAACAGTTTCCTTTCAAGTGGTCAAGAGGATTCTGTCAAAAAATCAAACTAATATTTGGTTGGACCTATTCAAGAATACAATCGACTTGAATCAATGCAAATATGCATTGATGCAAAATATCCTTTTTATCAGTGTACAGCCTGACTGTAATCCCATCAACTAGTCCTCTCAAAAATTGAAATATTATGAAGTAAGAGGCATTCTCACTCACTGAGTTTCTTAGTTCCATTGATGCGACTGGAAAAAAGTTGTATCCATCAATGTCATGCTACACGGTGTTCCCTGAGGGATGTTTATTGGGTCACTATTTCAATAATATATTCCATTATTTCTCATGCACGAAATATATGTGGACTCGATGATGTTCCTTCATTTTTTCAAAGAATACTTCAAATTGAAATAACTCACTGAAAAATACGCAGTGTTCTACACTGATGTGTCCCAGTTGAGTTCCGTTATCTGTGCAAATTTTGCAGTAATGACCATTCCAAACTGCACTTCGGAGTCCTACCTAACTGACATGTTATCTGTCATTTTGAATTTGGCTTCTATGAAAATGTGTTCGGAAATCTTCGAACGTCCGATCAGATTTCCTCCTTTTAAGACTGTCTGGCTCAGTCTGGAAGGCCCTGATTGCTGCTTCTTTCTAGTTTTCTCCCAGACCGATTTCTCCACGTGGTGGTTGACGTATTATCATCCGACACTATTAATAAATGCTAGTAATTCATAAGGATCCATTCAAGCACCAACATTGTTTCTTAGATATAAGAAATTTGTCAGTTAGGTTTTTCCATGCCCTGAAATCTACATTTCGGGAGATTTTCTTTATTTTTTTGTGCAGAAAGAACATAAATGATCCCTGATTTTTTTCATATTTTTCATTTGAAATCTTACTGATGAAAATAATATGTTATTGGAAGGTACAGTATACAAAACGTACCAAACTCAGATAGTTTGGCACATTCCTTTTAGGTACCTTCCAATTACATATTATTTTCATCAGTCAGATTTTAAATGAAAAATCTCAAAAAAATCTGAGATCATCTATGTGGTTTATGCACTTAGCAGAAAAAATATTTTTGAAAAATCTCCCGAAATGTGAATATCTAAGAAATTGAATGTATTGCGATTTCAATTTGTGTAGAAAAAAATTAAATGATTACATTAATCGTCGTTCTTTTCTCTAGAAAATCAATCTCCTATATGTTTTTTTCCGAGTTTCCGGATAAGCCGAGAAATTCACATTAAAGAATTAATTTTCTCACCACGGCTCGGGAGATTGAGTCGGCTGTGTCCATACCAATGGAATCTTCCATTTCAATACTCGGTGATATACCATCAGCAGTACCTTTTCATGGGAAACCATTGTTCATTGCCACAGGTAACTCTCAAAAACTCGCTTTCTGTTTCGTGCCTAGAAGTATTTCTCTCGTCAACTGATTATGATTCATAAGGTACGAATCCAACATATCCAACATAATGTGAAGTGCGGCACCCAAACACACATCGAGAATTTTAGGTTATGTCAAAAAATAGCCATTCGCCTCGCCGATGATACTTTACTTACGAGTTCGCTCATTTGTCTGGAACGCCGCAGAAAAGTTGGCAAGCTGTCTCTGTTTTACACAGTGTGGGTCATAACGTTTATCAGCATATGGGAAACATTTTTATTATTACAGTTACAAAAAAAAAAATATTTTATAGGAGATTGTTTCTGCATATTGGAAAACCTAATAATCGATTTTGACATACATCACGTGACTATCACTATAACGGCAATTTGGAAAAATTTATTACGAATTGGCATAAGTGGGGTTGTTTGTAACGATAGCAAAAAAAGTTATTTGAGAAAGTTGTTTATAAATTAATTTTAGGCCCACATCCGGAATTTGCATTATCTATATGTGAAAAAATTTAAAATCGCAAATTTTTCTAAAAATTTTTTATTGTTAAAAAAATGCTTTCTGTGGTCTCAACTCATTTTAAGGGATTATTATAAACTTATGTAGGTAATGAAAAAAATTCAAAAATTAGTTTTTACCATGACTCTTACTGTTCCAATGGTTCATATCTTCCAAAATCGTCTGATTTTTCATACCTTTTATATTTGAAGCCAACACTTTTCTATGTGTGTATATGTTCTATGTGGACACTTTTCTCGACCGCAATCAAGTTTTGTAGAAAAAGAAGGGAAACAATATGTATTTCACCACACTTCAACGTGGAATACTTAAGATTTTCTACTTTAGCTACTTCATTTCTAATAATTTCTCAAAAATTACATGTTGTTTTCCTACTTTTTCCACGAAACTTGATTGCGGTCGAGTAAAGTGTTTTATGTGGACTTCAAATATAAAAGGTATGAAAAATCAGACGAGCTTGGAAGATATGAACCATTGCAACAGCAAGAGTCATAGTAAAAACTAATTTTTGAAATTTTGCACAACCATTTTGGAAAAAAAACTAAAAAGTTCAATTTTATCAATTACATAAAGCAGCGTTTTTCGATCAATAAAAAAATATTGGGAAAAAATTGCTATTTTTATTTTTTCCAAATAGATATTTCGTCGTCTAAGAGTGTACATCTATTATACGCATAATGGACTTGGCAGATTTACACTCTTAGCGTTCAAATTCCGCATAAGGGATTAAAATCAAATTATAAACAACTTCCTCAAATAACTTCCTTTGCTATCTTTACAAATAAACTCGTAATAAATTTCTCCAAATTGCAGCCATATTGGTAATTACGTGACGTTTGTCAAAATTGATTATTAGGGTTTTCAATATGCAAAATGTTTCCCATATGCTGCAAATGTTATGGCCCACACTGTATTTATTTTCAAGGACGATGCTTTTCTGAATTATCATCAATCATTCCACCGTTAGCTGTCTCATCAAGTCTGACGCGTCGAGCTCAGTGATCACATCCATATGCTCTCTCCCAGGGCACGTTCTTCCAACGAACAGCAAAGTTTGGAACTCACCGCCTCTGGAATTATTCCTGGTCCCTGAGGTATACAGCCTGCAGAAATTCAAGAAGAACGCCAATTCCTAACCACTTTCCCTTGCCTCTCATGATGTTCTCTGAACATTACAGGAAATTCTTGGGAAATAAAATATGAAAATATTTATTCACTCTGAGGGATATGTCTTTTGAATCGTGTTCTTATCGCCTATTATTATGTCTTATTATATCCTGACCACGTTCCCTCGGAATGATGTTATCTGAACATAACAGGAAATTTCTTTCCGTAGTACTAGAATATAAAAATATACATCCACTATGTTTTTTGAATCGTATTCTTATAGACATTTTAATTTGACCCATATACTTCTCGCAATGCTTACAACTAATCTCATGAATTCCCAACTTTTAACACTTGTCAATTTTATCTGTGGGATTACCCAAAACTACTGAAATTTCTACGAAGTTTTGTATACAACCTTCACATTGTGGCTTTTGAATATGCCTTTGAAACACCGAGTAACTCGAGGTTTGTAGGTAATAACAATAAATTCAGGAGGATTTCCTCTAATATGTTTCTTAATCAGCTTGTCCACTAAATCCAAGGAATAACTGTTTCACCCAACGACGCGCGACGTCCCTAATTAACCATGTCTCAGTGTTGATTTTTTTGTTGAGGAGTGGAAAAGACAAGAGTCGATTCACCGTAATATCGGTCTCGCCATTTTGTTTTACGGAAAGTGGTGGAAACTCTCAGGAATGTATCTGAGTGTGTTTGTATTCTTCTTTCAGGAGTCAAAGTCAAGTCGATTTTTGTCATGTGTATGTGCGACAGCTCTGGAGCGATTTCTGCTGAAACAGGGTTAATCAGATGATGTTCTTCATGATTTTTTCATCCCCAGCATTATGATCTCAGATATTGTCTCGGCGCATTGTGTTAGATCTTCAAAAGAGAAACATATTCCCACATCCACACCATATCCCAGTTGCTGAATTGTAGTACCATATGAGACGGGACAGCATTGGGCTGCTCGATGGTGTAGAAAACGAGCAAAGAAAGAGAGACGGGGTTGTCATCGGGGTTCCCAAGTGAAGCAATAATTTCCATTCTGTATGGATCAGGATTGGTGGTGAGAAAAAGATCAAGTGTATTGGTATACTTGTTGTTGACATAAGAAATGCGTGTGGGTAGCACGACCAGTGGCACTGGACAATAAGTGATAGAGAAGGTCTCAGTTCGACGACATGAGTCGTTTGTTTTGTTGGTAAATTTGGGCACAATAGAGTTGTATGCATTGAAATCTCCCATTATGATGACTTCGGCTGTCAGATGGTTTCGCTGGATAAAGTCTAATCTGAGTGATAAATCAACTCCAACGTCTCAGTTACTTTGACAGCTATAAAAAAGGATGTACCTTTTTTATCACGATAAAAATGTACGTTCCACAAAACCAGACTTCATCTAGTAGGCGGCCGTCCTTCAATATCTGTTATGACAGCACTTATTGTTAAGTATTATTGACACAATGTGAATAGTTTTGGAAAAGTATCATCTGAACAAATTACAAAAAGCTTTATTACAATTACGTTGTTAATAACTGCCCCTTCAAATAACTATTTTGATGAAGGTGATTATCATTGTGGTGTAGTTATGTATTGTCTTGCCAAAAAACACTCGAACTTTTCTTCAATAGGATGAATTCCTTTCAATTCAAAATTTTTCCATCAGTAATTTTAATCCAAAAACTGACATTGAACGAAATTGCTCGATCTGCGGTCTCGCAATTTTTTCGTGTCATACTTTTTCGTGAAATTACTGATTGGAAGAATTATTTCGTTGAAGAAAGAAATGTATCCGATAAAAAAAAAGTTCTTGTGCTTTTACTGTTGATAAAGCATCGAATAGTTCGTTAAAGGTAGGGCTTCGCGAGACCAAGAGATTAGTCTTGGTCTTGTCTTGGTACAAGTCCAAGACCAAGACTCAATAAATATTCACAAGACCAAGACCAAGACTTGACTTTCGAGACCAAGACCAAGACTCTCTCCCAAAAGTCTTGGTCTTGGTCTTGATCTCGAAAGAAAAATAATGAACTCAAATCTACTCAATATTGTTATAGCATTTATTTCAATTATTTATTTTTCATATGGTAGGTTTTTAATTTTTGTTCACTCAAAATCGAAAATACATTTTTCAAATTCTGTGTTACAGTTTACAGTTCACAATAAATAGGTGTATGTAGTAACGTCGCAGTGGTCCAATTGAAGATAGAAAAAAATTTAATACAAAAGATATTTGGATTGAATTTGAAATTTTTGGAAATATTTTTGACACTGCATTGTTGTGCCTTCCAGCTAAACTTGGCAACGATTTTTTATTTTAAATAAATCATCCTGTAAATTGATGCATATCTAGTTGAATTTTAGGTTATACAGTTTTTTGATATTATATACCCATCTTCAACTGTTTTTGGAATAACGAGAGGTAAAAATTGAGATTTAGCAATTTTTGACAGCCTATTACCTTAGCTTTATTAACTCACCCTGTATATGCGTTATATTAATATTCAAAAACACCACAAAGAAGGTAGATAACATATTTATTTATTGAAAAATATAGGCACAGATTTGTACAAGTTAGAATACAGAGAATTATAGATATCTATGATGAAACGAAAGAACACTCTTTTGTCTTATTTCCACTAGATTTTTATTGTTACGACCGGTTTCGGGTTTTATCCCATTATCAAGTATAAAAACTAACTAGTTTTAGTTAGTTATCAATCAGTCATTATCAAGTATAAAAACCAACTATCAATCAGTCATTATCAAGTATAAAAACTAACTAACTAAAACTAGTTAGTTTTTATACTTGATAATGGGATAAAACCCGAAACCGGTCGTAACAATAAAAATCTAGTGGAAATAAGACAAAAGAGTGTTCTTTCGTTTCATCAAAGTGATCATGAATTTCCACAAAATAAACAAGTCATCAATCACACACATTATAGATATCACAGAGGTACAGTTGTGTGCATATAAAAGTCGTACAGCAGTTAAAAGATATTGTGAGCCATTCATGTCAATCTTAATTAATTAAATCATCGACTTTGACAAGTAGAGTCAACATTCAAACTAATTTTGTCAATAACGCACTTTCAATTTTTTTAGCTCAATTAGTGCAATACAATACAATTAATGCAATGCCTTGTACGACTTTATTATGCACACAACTGTGCACACGCATATTACTAAAAATGTTATAGAAGGTGGATAATATATTTATTTATTGAAAAATATAGGTACAGATTTGTACAAGTTAGAATACAGAGCATTATAGATATCACATAGTTACATACGCATATTACTAAAAAATACATTAAAATCCAGAATTAAGGCAAAAAACAAGTACATTAAGGTAGGATTGTAGGGACAGAAATATAGCAATAATGTAATTATTTTTAACTTTTAAATATGTTTTTCAAAAAGTCCTCGACTTTGGCATCTGGCATACTTCATGATATCTCGGTATCAATATAAATTAAACCAAATGCAGATTAAATGCTAGGAACTCATAGACTCTAGACGCATTTTGATCCAAGAACAAAACTATCAAGACCAAGACCAAGACTATCAAGATCAAGACCAAGACTGAGCCAGTCTCGTCTTGGTCTTGAAACATCAAGACCAATACCAAGACCAAGACTACATTTACTTTTCGAGACCAAGACCAAGACTGATCAGTCTTGCGAAGCCCCAGTTATAGGATGGTGCATTAGGAGATGTGTTTGGAACTAGCCAGCTTGAACCACATCACGTCAACGTCTTTCGCCTCCAAACTCTCTTCGCGTTGGCTTCATAGAGTAGTCTCAAAGTAAACATCACCTTCAAATCTGAACCAAGAATGGAGTTCGTAACCAGGACAAAGCATATGGAGCTTGTTGGTGGAGAAATTTCCTTGTGTTACTGTTAGAGCCAGAAAATCAGGTTTTTCCACCTCTTGGTGATGGTGGACATCATCGATGTTGTTGTTGAGTACACGGATGATACAGAAGTGAATTTTTACATTTTTCGGTGGTTGTTACCTCGAGTACCTCTCGTCAGAAATCCGAATCGAGAGGTATTTTGATTCCGGAGTATTTTATTTTATCTCGCTCATTTTTCTTGCTGTTTGCCTCAAGCTTAACTCACCTCAACTTATCAAACTATCTGTTTATGAGAATACCAATTTACCAGATTACCAAATGAAAATAGTTGCAGAACTCAGAGCTTGCAATAAAAGGCACCTATAATCAACTTTTCGTATACACACATTATCCAAACTAACGAAATTTGCTCTTTACGTGATTTACGGCGAAAATATCGAATATTAGTTTTTTGAATGTACTTTTGTCAATTGATTGGGTAAAAACTTAAACAAAATAGCGCAAAGAGTAACAATGGCCTGGCCAGCGAATAAAAAACTCCTTCCAAACAATTTTCGGTATAACCAACTTTGTAAATTTAAGTAAATTTTTATGTTAGGATCGACATGTAATGTTTCTTGCTCTCATTGGTAAAGTTTTATTTCACTTGTACCCAATAAGTATAGGTTTTTTTGTTCTTGGTAGAAAGATTCATTTAAGTAAATACTTATATAGACATCGAAAAGCAAAACTATTTGCTCTCATTGTTAGATATTAAATAAGTGTGCGATTTATTTTATACATGAATTTGTATCAACAACCCATTACCGATTTCAGTTACTTTTGATAAAATAAATAAATATCAAACATTGGACCTGTTGTATCACCATGTATACTTGTTAGTCACATGTGAAACAAATTTGCGTATGTCACGCACCCTCTTAAAACCGTTTCCATTACATTGAAAATACCAACAAGTTGTCCTACGTCAGTTTAACAGAGGCTTTCATCCCTCCTGAAATAAAAACCATTTTCCGCGTTTCAACCCCGTTCTTCTCCCACTGATTTCCCTCGGACTTGGAACATTTCCAGGGCATGCGTACCTTATAGGGCGCTAAAATTGATTGAAGAATATTTAGATATATAAGAGTTAAAGGAAATAGTGTTATTCATTACTCGTGGTGAGTTCCATCAACAGGTACCTACATAAGTTTGCTTCTTTTTACCGGGTGAGTTGAAAAGTTTCTTTTAAATTTACGAGTGAGATGTAAGGGTGGTTTTGTGTTTGGAAATTTTTATTGGCTTTTAATTGAACGTTTGATAGAAATATTGGTGATTGGTTCTGTCGCTAATTTTTAGATAAATATCAATCTATGAATGAGGCTTTTGCCAAATTTAAAATAACTTTAATTACGTGAATACAAGAATATATAAAAACCCAGTGATTTGAAATCAACTATAAATCTTGCGATGATAGAATAGTCTATGTGAGGAATGATTGATTTGAAATATTTTCTTTCTTTCATAAAATTCGATGAAAGTGTTTTACTTATGACGGATATCTTCTGCATTTTTTAAGAGGTATAATTTTGGTAATCAGTATTGGTTTGTTTCAAAATGAAAGTAAAATGCAGATCAGAAAAAAAATTCAAAGTCTCTTCTGAGTAGCTTTGTGAGTGGTATTTTAATGTTTTGAATTAACCAAGTTCTGATTGTTCAGTTACTTTTTTGGACAATGTATCTATGGTTATAGTGTCCAGTGCCTGCTACTACATTAGTTTATTTCTTGAAAATAACCATAGTTCAAGAATTTATAGTTCTCCCTCAAATGAATCCTATTCATTTGGCTTTCTTTTTGCCAATTTTTTTATTTCTGCCTAAGTATTTATGTGATTTATTAAATAAATATTTTATTCGTTTATCAATGTTGGAAAAAAAATTGGAAGGAGAGTGACTATCAAAGTAATGAAAGCTCCTTGGACTAATTACAGTAGTTTCAGTAGGTTATCTGGAAAATTTGTTCTGATTTAAAAAATACGTCTAGATTTGGAGTCATGACCATCTGAGGGAAGTTTTCATTTTTCCAGTTAAAAAAATTAAAATTGCTTGTAACGATAAATAAACGATATCCTGTACACAACGGTTCACTAAAAATTCGTATAATATCACAAATTACCCGACTATCATGTCAACTATGGTCAATTTGTGAAATGAAGTCCAACATTTTTCGTGCAAACTTCTTTTAATTTTTTGTTAACACACGAAATTGCTCAAAATAATTCAGTATCGTAACAAGAAAATAATAATCAATAATATCAAACATGGAAATTGAATCAATCTCTCTGCACAAATTGATTATATTTATTTATAGAAGGAACTTAATTCAAAAATAAAAAAGTATAATAGATTTGTACAGAGACATTAATTTAATTTCATTATTTTCTTGTTTAATTTACCCGATTTGACCTGAAAAAAATTACCACAATTAACATATATATTAATTCGGCAGTATGTAATATTAAACGCTTTTGAATAAACCGGTGTATTGTTATATTGTTGTTTTAAGCAAATTTAATTTTTGATGATCACACTGTATATGGTATGGTATGTGGTGAAATTTTGTCGGCATATTTTTCTTTTTGTTACGAGTGTTTCTTGCGTAGCAATTTGTCGAGGTGAGTGATTTTTGATCAATATCACGAGTAAAATTGGCAACAAACTCGAGCAAATCAATTTTCCCCGTTGAAATTTCACCACAAATAGTATGCTGATGACTATTTCATGAATGATGAAACTAAGAACGACTTGCAAGAAATTCAATCCATTATTATTTTACTAACACATACATGGAAAACTTTTCTTTGCATGCTATCGAGGTTTTCTTCGTCCCAAGCTCTATTAGCTGTATGTTGTTCAAAGATATTGTAGACCTTTACGTTTAGTATATCTAGCGTGTCTTGCCGATTTGAAAACTATATGTTTTACCGAGAGATTGCATCCATTGCCAAATAAAGGAGGAAAAGCATTTCCCTCCTGAGATATGTATACAAGGTCTTGGAACAGTGGCGCAGTGTCCATTTGGGAAGAAGATAGGAATACAGTTTTATTCCTTGAGTTCGATAAAATAAAGAAAATGCCGTTCAGAAAAGGCGTTTAATTTGTTTGGGTGAGTCTCAACTTCTTTTTTAAATAGCAACCTGTTCTTTTTATCAAATTTTCAATTTCCACTTGAAACGGTTTTCCATAATTTTAGCACGACAGGTTTTTTTTCAATATTCGTCATTCATAATATTTAAAGTTATATAATTTTGCGCTAAGTCCCACTGAAATCGTATTTTGGTGAAATATTCTATGTTGTTGACTCTCTTCGATATATCGAAAACTGACCTATGATATACAGGGTTCAAAAAACCATTTCAAATGAAAATGTACTAATTTCAAATAGAACACCCTTTATATATTATCAATCTATAAGAAACGCCAACAAAGGCTCTGCACATTTAAATCAGTATTCAATAGTTTTTTCAAAACTTTTTTTTAATTGCTACTATTCCTAGTTCTTCACCATAATGTCATTGTACGCCCATGGAGAAAAAGAAACAGAAGTTTTGTAGTAAGGTAGACCACTCAATTCAAACTAAAGAAAACAATCTGATTATATTTTCAAGATGTTTCCCGGAAATTTTACAACTCCACTAAAAAATCTGAAAATAGAGGATGGTTTAATATCCGTACCTATTGAAAAGGGGAACATTCTCCATGAAAATTGAAAAATTAAATGATTTATTTGTACCTATATTATTTCACCTAACCCAAAACTTTGTTGGGTGGAGCAACTCACATTTTTTGTAGGAAACAACCAGTTGATAATTTGCGAAAAACACTACCATTTTTTTATATCTATCTATTCCTATACGGATTGGGGAATGGTCACGTGAAGTCCAATGCAATAATTCAAAAACAGTTCGAATTTCTATCTTACGATCCCACCTTTCAGATCTCTCGTTATTACATAGAAGACTTTACTGGAGACTTAAATACCTATATAGAGTGCAAAGTGATGGATTGGCGCTCGAACAAAGAGAGTTAACTAGGTAATCTTTGGAGAGCGGCAATTACACTTTGTGCTTGAAATATACACAGTATTTTTTCGACAAACGCAGATCTCAGATACAGAAAAAACACTCGATACTTCAATGATCATACATTATTACCTAATAATATTATTTCTTTTATTATTTACTAGAATAAAATTGAATGTACCATTTTGACAATTTTTAATAGATAATATAGACAAAGTCAGTATCCAAATTACTGGAAATACAATCCATATATCTGACACACATAAAAACAAAGATTGTTAATCCAGGATCTGAACCCCGATCACCGGCGTGAAGGGCAGAAACACAAACCACTAGGCTAAACAGAAGCCTTCACAATGTTAAGTTACATGTTATTCATAATATTCCTGCACACCAGCAAATCGGAAACATCTGAATAAGAGAGCGTTTTCTCAATTTTGTCGCTCTAGAGCGAAAAAGCTGTCAATTATTGACATTCTTCAGAGAACATTAACTTTGCGTTATAAGATTTGAACGCGCCAACGCGCCAAATTGCATTTATACACACTTCAGATTTTCTAACATTTCAGGTTTACGCTTACCCGCCGCTGGCGGAGCCGAATATTTGATTGCTCATAATTCTGACAAAAATGATCGGAGAAGGAAAAGGAAAAGTTCATATCGTTTCTGAAGACTCCTACCTTCTCATGCGAATAAAATATACGAGTATTTGAGTACCTAACATGTGTTTTGTCGTACTTTACAGAGATTTTTGCGGTTGATGCGAAAATCATGAAAATTTTGGTAAATATGGAATTATTATACTAAATCAGCAACCCATACCCGCTTTGGACTGTATGCAACAATTTTAGAGTAGTGTGACTCCCACTTATACATGCCAAAAATTTACCTGTAAAACCGGAATTCTCTTCAGTAAATGTTGAAAATGATCGCTCATTCATATCCTGCATATATGTTTAATAACACTATTGTGAAGTGCAAACCTCAAGCTTGAAATCACATAATTAATTTTTTTTTATGTAGGATGTGTATGAGCTATTATTTTCAACATTCACTGAAGAAATTGCCGGGATTATGGGTAAGTTGAAAACTGAGGCAAGAGTAAAACCCAGTTTTTTCTTTGGCATGTGTATGTGAGACTTCCATGACTTTCGGATCCTCCGTAGAAGGGTTATGTGAAGTGGGATAAAACACATTTTGGGTTCTCAGATACTCACATGTTATATTTTTATGAGGAAGTAGAAGTTTTCAAGAACGATATACACTTTTTCTTTTCCTTCTACTATAACTTTTAGCAAAGTTATGACAAATTTAATTTTCGGCCCTGCCGGAAATGGCAGTGGCGGGTTAACGCTAGCCTGAAATTTGATATCGGAATTCAGGTTTTTCGAGAAAACGAGCGCATTTTGTGAGAAATTACTAAGTATATTTTTTGTGGAGAATTGAATTATCTTTCGCCTCATTGAAATTGTTTCTTGATAAATGTTATACTTTCCGAAACAACAGCAAAAAAAATTATAACTTTTTTAAATACATTTTTTTGGGGGTTCCACCGCTGATTTTTTGGTAAACAATTTTTTCCTAATAATACATGATGTCAAAAAGTCATGTGCCGAGTTTCAAAGTGATACGATTCATTCTTCACTTGTGGCTTACATTTGTCTGTGGTTATTGTACTATAAAGTTTTCTGAAACACTCTATTCCTGAACGGATGTACAGTGTACACTACTCCCAAATTACTCTTCTCTTTTGCTTTTCTACTAATCGTTTGAAACCGGTCATTTAAAATTACAACCCCGGTTAGTTGAGTGAATGCGAGAGAGAGAGAGAGATAGTGTGTGTGTTTACGAAAATTGAAACGCTTTTAATGAACTTTGGGAGGATAAACTTGAACACTCAAATGATGACGATTTATTATAAAATCCCTACATTCGGAAATTGTAATTTTATTCTAATATCTAACAGAAAACAATTGCAGACTTGGTAAATACTCTCAATACTTGTCCAGATTATTCCACGCTTTCAAGTCATTATGTGAAATCACGTTTAGTCCACTTATGAATGACCATCCACTGTTTGTTGAAGATAACATTGTATATATATATATATATCTCAGAGCAACAAGTGTATGATGCTATCCATAAATAAATGTATGCTAAATCTAACGACACCCCTTCATCACATTTTCAATTTGTTCAAGACATAATTCCAAATATTACGAGGAATGATGTTATTCTAAGGAAGAGCTGAAGATACTTATTCAATTATTGAATTCAAAGATCACATCATGGAACAGTTGGATGATCAAACACAAGTTGACGTAGTAAGGCCTTCAGTAAACTGCTGTACATTGCTCATTGAAGTCTTGCCGAAGTCGAACCTATACTACGCATCCATTTATACCTTATTGAAGTAACCTACAGGGTAGACAGTATCCAGATAGTTTATATGTATTCGAAAGCTGTATTCGGATATTGGCCAAATTTGTAAATATCCGAATACCGAATACTTTTTTCGAGTAAAAGAGAAACTTCCAATTCTGCTACAAAGTTTATCTTTAGAACCTTTTAAGGAAACTGATCATCATCTCCCAGTCAATATTGTATCTGGAAGAATACTGCTTAGTTATGAAACCTTTGGCTTTAACATTAGATTTGTTACAAGGTGAAGACAATGTATCTTTTGGATACTTGTTGCCCACTCTAATTTCTTCAATCAACAAGTATGAAAAACTCATTGCCCAAATCCAAAATAAATTTAAATATGGAGGAGAACATTTAGCAAAAATGTGCATGAAAAGTTTAAATACTGGTTTTGAAAAAATTTTAAATTTGGAATGGGAAGATCCCATTATAGCAGCATTTCTGCTCCCCAAATTTAAACTAAAGTGGAATAACATTGTGAAAAACCGAAAAAAATCTTTGAAAGATATTAAAAAATGTATAATAAATGTTGCAAAAAAACAGATGGAATATGAATCTTACAAAGAATCAGATGAAAGCGGGGACCAAAATGTGGACGACTTTTTTGATTTCACGGATTCCCAAGATAACCAAGAAATAGGCAGAAGTAGTATTATGAACGAAGAGGGTACTGAGGGTACCAGTGAAAGTAGCAATAAAACTACAAAAATTCAGCTGGAATCATTAAGATATCTGGAAGAGAAAAGAACGAATTTACAAGTATTACATGAATACCCAATATTAAAAAAAGTGTCACTCAAGTATAATACATGCTTATACATTCGTCGCAACTATGACTGATACGCCAAAGACAAAAAATGTAAGTGATGAACACTTTGAGGTATTGGTACTGACGAAGGCAAATTCAAACTCAAACGTACTATGATAAATATAAATGTCACATCTAGCGAACAATGTGGTAAAAGCTAAAAATATATTTTTTTCACTGAAAATGTTCTTTGTTTACAAAATATATACAAATAGTTTTTTGAGTTTCTTTTATTTCCTCTCTTTTTTTATCACTTTTTGTTTTTGATATTCATGCCTAGTATTTTTACTTGTATACATTAAAACACCATTTTAACTAACTCTAAAAGTATCCGAAAAAAGTATCCGAATACTTGTATCCGAGTACATTTTTTGGTGAAAGTATCCGTATACATTGAGAGTATCCGTATCCGGTATTCGGATCCTTTTTTCCTGTATCCGACCCAACTCTGCTACAGGGTTTTTATGGAAAAATAGTCCCAGTCGAATTAGCATCATGCGAAGATAATATTGTTACCCTCAGAAAAATAATAATTTTGTCATTATTTTGTTAGAAAAAGTTAAGGAAAATAATTCCAATCTCAATGATTTACAATTGTTTGGGTATTGGTGGACTGACTTCTAGTCGAATTTTTTAATGATTTTATTGAAATATTCAACAAGAAAAATGGATTTTAACAATGTTTGAAAATTACTTGACATGAATGTCTCTAATGAATTATTTCTTCTGTCACTAGATAATTTTGGCATCTGTCATATGTGGCTAGTTACAGGATGATCGAATTGAGCATGATATTGAACAACAATCTTATTGCCGACGCTAGTTGTAATGAAAAGTTCTAAGACTTCGTAAACAGAGTGTTTTTTTTCTATACTATTCAATGATAGGATTTTTATGGAACAAACTCAGTCAAACGCAAAAGCCCGTAGACTTGCAGGATGAATAAATATCAATTGAGTAAATATCATCTGATTTTTTTCGAGATTTGTTTGTCTGTGTAGACGTAATAGTTTCCAAGGTACAGAGATGTCATCTCGGAGCTCCAACAAACGAGAAAGGGATAGCTCCTCGTCGTCAAAGCTCTTTCCCAAGTCGGGAGTCTGGATGGTGATCTCCCGGATATTCTCGCACCACTGCCCTTTGCACTTACCGCAGGCAATACAGCATCTCAGCCCGGCTTTTCTGCAGCTGCAGGCGTTTCCAAACCCTTTCCGGCAGTTGCAGGAGATGATCTGCAGAAGCTGGGATGGAGCAGTTCCTGATTCATCATTTTTGCCCCATGCAGTATCAGCAGTTGGAGGAAGCCCGGCTAACTTGTTGATATTGGCTGTAGCTTTGGCAAATAGCTGGAACCGCGTCAAGACCAGGCTTGCCACTATACATGGTGACAATAACTTTTTCCCTTGCGGCCGTTATTTCCATAGGTGCAGCCTGTACCTCCGGCTGAGAGTTTCGCTCCAGTGCAGTAAGCAGTTTCGCATTGATATGACCAACAGCCGCTAAAAGCGTGCACAAATGGGATGAGGTGGTGGATTTCCGATGATGTGGCAGCTGAGTAAAAAACGTCTGCCGTTTTTCCTCGTTCACAGTTTTGGAAATACACGTTTCTTGGTGGTCCAACCACGCCAGTGAATATAAACAATATCAGTTATTAAGTCTATACTTTAGGGTTTATTAGCACACTAATTGATCTCGTAATAAGAGAATATTCGTTGGATTCTGTCTGTTTCTATCCTGACTTTGTTATAAATAATTTAAAAAAAAATAAACGCTTACTTACATTATATTGTGACTCAGATTCAACCTTGAGAGTTCACAAAATTTCTCACACCACAAAATGGCAGAACTAAATTCGTTGATCAACTCGTGTCGTTTCCACTCTACAAGGGGAAATTCAAAACTGAAAATGGAGGTAATTGGGGTAAACGGTTATTATGAGGATTTGGTGAACAATCTGATTAGGACACATAGATTCAAGAAAACAATTTGTAGCTCTTCAGCTTTTCAAAACGGTAAAACCCTCCCAAAAAATCGTCATTCTATCCGAACCTCAGGCAACTCAGGTTTTCGGAAGCCTCAATATGGAAGTGGGATACAAAAGTTTTTAAAAACTTCAACAACTCTTGGGTACTTTCAAAGATACGACAGAAGAGAAAAAAAATCGGTTAATTTATGAAATTTGCTGTAAGGACTACGAGAAGTATGTGGGTCAAACTAGAAGAGCCGTGAAATTACGGTTTCTGAGTATAGAAAAATCGAGTATGGCACAACATGCTTTAAATCACAACCACCGATTTGATAAAACTAGTTTTTTTTAGATTGATACAATGTAAAGGTCGTATGAATACTGATAATGGAGCAGATAAATTCAAATAATATAAACAATAAGAGAAGGCAGTATAGAGAGGGGGAGCGTTGAAATAGGACGATGAGTTTCCACCACCATCATATAGAATTAGTTAGGTACGATTATAAAGGTTTAGCTGCTGAAGATGCTAACTTTGTTAGCGAAACGCGCGTCGAGTGGAAATGACGTAATTGGATTCATCATTGTGTGATATTTCTCTCACACTTATTCAGTTTTTGTATGTGAAATAACACAGATTCGTATCTCGTTAGTCATTTGCAAATTACAATGTTGAATTGCTTCAGAATATCATTAATTTGAAAATACGCCCTTTCCCGTGAACCATGATTATAAATTCAAATGAAGTTGCGTAACAATACAAAGTCAAAATATATTATAGGACGCAGCATGCTATATATCCAATTATTCAGCCAATCATCTCATTTGATATTCATACGCTCACCATTCTGAGCATGGTATCGATATCATGTCCATATTGATACTTGTATACCTCGAGTAATATGGTAGGTTCTAGAAGTTGTTTTAGAATAATTACGGTATGTTTATAATAAACATCATTAATTACCTCAGGTCATGTCTCAATCGTAGATAATGCAATTGGAAATCCAAACGCAAACAAAAACATGTGAAATCGCCATATGGCATATACTTTAAGAACTGTCACGAAATAGCAACAGGAACTTGAAGAATATCATAAAAATATTAGTTTCAGAAAACTAACACACACAAAACTCACACATACAAAACCCAAAAACACAGATGAATGTTCAAAAAATTTTGTTTTTTCTGTGACGGGAAAAAAGTTTGACATGTTATCCCCGTTGACAGGTAATAAAATATAACTTTTTATGAAATTACTTTTTTCTCTGAGAACCGGGATATATATACACATAGGTTAAGGTAGATGTTTGATTAAAGCGTCGTTTTTCCTGTCACAGAAAAAAATATATACACGGGAAAAAGATCAGATATAAGCTCTTGGTTCGCTTCGCGTCGGGAGACAACACAACCTCGAGCTAAAATATTATACTTTTTTCCCTTGTTTAATAAATAACTATTACAACATACTTACCTTGTTCGTGTGGTAAGAGTTATATAGGTGAAACATCAAGATTGATTGTGCGCCAGAAAGAACATAAAAGTTACATCAGAAATAGAAAAATAACAGGTTCGAAAATATCCGACCATATTCTGACATCTGATGACGATCATATGATGGAATGGAATAATACTCAAAATTTTATTGACAGAATTAATCTAATCCAAAAAAAAGAAAGTTAAAGGAAACTGCATGCATTCTTTTATGGAACAACTGCTTTTCAACAAATTCGATCGAAATGGACCGCACCTGGTTACCTCTCCTCAGAGATGAGATGAGAACTAATAGAATGGTGATTGATTGATACCGAACACCCTATGTATCAAGATACCAAATGTCAATCAAAAAAATGTATGACAGAATTCATCTGTCTCAAGAAAGATCTTGTTATTTTCAAACCGCAATTCAAATACAATTTTCGGCGTCTTTTTAGCAAGTTTTGATAACGGAGGCAGATACAGCCTCCGAAATGTCAACATTTTTCAAAAAAGAATGATTGATTAATTTGATCTCATTTTTTCAGATAGGCAAATTCAGTGTAGGGTAGGTAACTGACAAAAATTAATTTTAATTCAAGACAGCAGTCTTGTGAACGCAGTAACTTATCCGGCAAATTAATTAATTAATATTCTTTATATAAAACTACTTTCCAGGCTAATACCACGACGAACGTTGAATTACATCCAATAAATTTCCGTGCAGAGTTCCTAAAAATGTTAATTGAAACATTTGGATCACCTATAGATCGATTTCTGGGTTCTTGCCGTCATCAGTATAGGGTAGGTCTCTGCAGACAATAACTAATGTCTGCAACAAATGATTTAATTAAATCTCCATATCAAGGCAAAAGCTAAGACCGCCATCGTAGTGCAGCGTTCAATAAACTAGGAGCGCCATCTCCACTTCAGCCCAACCAACAATACCCAAATTGAGTGATTCTCAAAATCACAGTAACATATAAAAAGAATCTGCAATTTTTAACAATGAGCTTGTCATGAAAGAAACAAGGTGTTTTGCCCTACCAGGACGTGCTCATTGCCATAATACAATAGGAAATTAATTGAATGTAATTCAACGTTCGTAGTGGTATTAGCCAGGAAAGTCGTTGTTTTCTGATGGATTTTCGACCCAAGTTTTCCTATTGTATAGGATTATGACAATGAGCCCGTCCTGGTAGGGCAGGACACCTTGTTTCTTCCATATTTTTTAGTTTAACAATACTGACCGTTCAAGAGCTCAAGATAACTTTGTCAAGCACCCCACGCCTTTGTTAACATTTGAGTAATTAAATTGTCAATTTTTTTTTACTTTTTAGTCCATGGTGGAAATAAAGTGTGTTCTTTAGTTTTTTTAAACATTTTTATAACTAAAAAATCGAAACATACCATCTCGAAAACCCCCACCTACCAATTTTAAATCGAATCTGACCATAATCAAAAAACTTGTCCACCATCTTGAATTCATAATTTTTTACAAAAAAATCCAAATCGCTGACATCGAAAACCCCCTAAACCACAAAAACACACTAAGTTTGAATGATATCAGAAGCCGCCAAATATACGACCTCAAAATCCCCCACATACCAATTTTGAATCAAATTTGACCATAATCACAAATCTCGTTCGTCATTTTGGAGACGCCATTTTGAATTTATGAATTTTGACAAAACAACAATCATTCGGACGTCTGGAAGTGGGTGAAAATCACGTTCAA
Organism: Chrysolina haemoptera; assembly: GCA_958298965.1. Classification (NCBI taxonomy): domain Eukaryota; kingdom Metazoa; phylum Arthropoda; class Insecta; order Coleoptera; family Chrysomelidae; genus Chrysolina; species Chrysolina haemoptera. The sequence goes on along the minus strand of OY282591.1, from coordinate 22,608,903 downwards.
AGTTTCCGTTACATACATACAAGTGAAGCTAATATAAGCGTATTGAAAAAGTTTTTTCACGAAGGCCTCAGAAAACCCACTTTGTAAACGTTGTGTTCAAAATACTTTGCGCACGAATATATCATCTTTGCGCACGCATCCAAACTTCTGGAATTTTCATGAAAACTGTAAACTGAGCAAGGACAGAGCTTCGGAAAGTTTCAGAACTTACTGGAACGACACTCGAATGAAGTTCTCGAAAGTTCAGCCACCAGGAAGGCGGCGTGGTGGGTGGAATTTTCTGGAAATTTTTAAAATCACGTGCAAGCCAGAATACTAGCACTCATTTCCAGAAGAAATCAACAAGTTATATGGTGAACATGTCTCAGGTCTACATTTGTGTCTTTAATCAGGAAAAGGCAAACTCACTAACAAATAAATGTCCAATTATAAAGTTGCTTAATTAACAATATTATCATTGACGGTGAATAACTAGAACTAGTTGTGTGTTGAAACGTAATTTAGGTAATTGGCGTGTTCTACGGTTATAATTAGTAATATTCCAGTTAAAACGATCCAGGATTTCATTGATTTGATTTTTTTTTCCTTTTTTAATATTCTGTTTTGGTTTTTGTGGTGCCACTACAATACTTGACGTGAATCCTCCATTGTAAGAGTCCCTGTGATCCACCATCGTAGGTTGTTTTTTTCTTATCAGTAATTCCCTGATTGGGCGACTCTCAAACGGACACTTCCGTAAATAATAGTGTTTAAGATGGTTAGTCAAACTTCGGAAAATCGTCTGGTCTTCACGGCTAATCACTTCAAAAGGGCTGGTTTTGACAACATAATGAAGCATTCCGAACATTGTATAGTTTTTGTTCTGCCCGCAACAGGAATCACAAAAAATCATAAGCTCTTGTACTTCAGGGTTCAATTCGTTACAGATGTAATGAAACAGATAACTACCCACTTGTAATAGACGTCATTGGTGCTGATATTCGGTAATGGCAAGTTTTTTTGGTAGTCCATTGCGACGGATTCTAAAAAGCCTCGTCCTTCTTGAGATGAAGTTGATTATTTATATTAAATGCAGGTAAATTTAAAGCTTCTGCCGGATCTTCTTTCTTTGCCTTATATCCATCACAAATGCTGCACGTGTCACTACGCAGATAGCCAAAACTAATGTTGAATTTGTTTATAAAGATGCAACGATATGACTCATACGAAATTAATTTATCTGAATGCAATTCCTTGAACATCTGGAACATTTTTTTGACGTTCAACTCCTCCGGTAGGTATTTACCTTTTTCTTAGACTTATGAAGGCTATAGTGCGACTGTCTCCCTTCAAATGAATGAATGTGAGAGTGGACCGCATCAGTTAATAATATAATAATAACAATAGTCTTTATTGGAACAAAAAAATGGGATACAGTTTTACCAAAAGGCGAAGTTCTCTTCCACTTAACCTTCCAGTTGTTTCTTGTGCTAGCTTCATTGGTCGATTGGAGTGTACACTCCGACCATCTTGTTCGAAGTGTCTATCTTGAACAAGCTTTTGCTGAATGTTCTGCACGTTTTGCAGAAATTCCATGTAAAGATAGCATTGCCTTGTAGTAGATAGGAATTTCTTTAATACAATTTTCCCGCATCACTCGAACCTTAAAAATAAATTAACTGTGATTAGAAACGGAAATAACAACAGATTAAAGTATTACCTACCTTATATTTATAGGAGAACGAATTGACTGCTGGTCGGCTAGGTTCAAATTTTTAGCGACTACAGATTTTTATCTAATGGCCCGAGAAAGTGCTAGGAATCGCACGTTAAAAGGTAAGACCTCGTTAATCCTTGGCTCGCACAAGTTTCGACTTTTGAGGCCTGCCGTTCGTAAGGGGACGACAGCTGGTTAACGGAAAAAACAATTTTAACAATTTTAACAACAAACAATTTCAACAACAATTGTCATCGTAAACTTGCCTTCTCCGATATCTTTTAACTGGTTCGTATGAAATGAGACCTCCCAAATGCAAGCTCATTGTGTCTAATAATCGCTGAACTAAAAGGGTTTACAAATCTTAGTTTTTTGACGCTTCACACACTAGTCCAAATTTTGGGCTCTTTTTGGAAACAGTAGTTGGCACACAATTCTCAGACATTTAAAAAAAATGCTAAGGAAAACACGTGTCGTAAACGAAATCACATAGGTACTAGACATATTCTGAGACCTGGGGCCCTATTCTCAAATGTCGACTATCCTATGTCGCATATGCGACAAAATATTTCTATCACTTTTCTGGACCAAGCATTAAAAAGAGATAGAGATATTTTGACGCATGCGACATAGGGTAGTAGACATTTGAGAATCGGGCCCCTGAAGCCTACTACCTACTTGATATACACTAGTTACATTATAATCTAAGGTTACAAAAAGTAGGGGTGAAGTGGGAAATTTTGGGATATTCAAACGCGTTTTACTAGGCAGTGTCATCTGTTTTGTTATGTACGGTACGGTCGGCAGATGATAATGGCTCTTTTTTTATTTAAATTGTTGTGAAAAATTTTGAGATATCTGTGTTCCAGTCACGCATTGATCGTGATATTCAAATTATTGGAGTCCACTTATAGTTTCAAACGGATTCAATGATAAAGACACGACATTCATGAGTAAGATATGATTTCTTGAAAAGAATTAAAGCGTTGGAAAAAAAATTGAGATATCTGTGTTCCAGTCACGCACTTATCGTGGTATTTAAATTATTGGTGTCCAATTATAGTTTCAAATGGATGCAATGATAAAGACAGATACGCATTGATCGTAGTATTTACATTATTGGTGTCCAGTTATAGTTTTAAACGAATTCAATGATAAAGACACGACATTCATGAGTAAGATATGATTTTTTGAAAAGAATTAAAGTGAAGGAAAAAATGTTGAGATATCTGTGTTCTGGTCACGCATTGATTCTGGTATTCAAATTATTGGTGTCCAATTATAGTTTCAAATGGATGCAATGATAAAAACAGACACGCAATGATCGTAGTATTTACATTATTGGTGTCCAGTTATAGTTTTAAACGAATTCAATGATAAAGACACGACATTCATGAGTAAGATATGATTTTTTGAAAAGAATTAAAGTGTCGGAAAAAATTTTGATATATCTGTGTTCCGGTCACGCAGTGATCCTGGTATTCAAATTATTGGTGTCCAATTATAGTTTCAAATGGATTCAATGATAAAGACAGTCACGCATTGATCGTAGTATTCAAATTATTGATGACCAAATATAGTTTTCAATCATTTTGACAATGAAATAGTGACATTTGAAATAAGAACTACACATTGAGATCGTAGTATTCAAATTATTGGTAACCAATTATAGTTTCAACCATTTCCAACAACTTCTAGGCCCTCCTTTGAGTTCTAGGGTAGGATATATGTGTGCACGGAAAGGATATACGTGTACACGGAAAGGATATACGTGTACACGGAAAGGATATATGTGTACACGGAAAGGATATACGTGTACACGGGGGGCTAGGATCGTCGCGCGAAGCGCGATAGTTAAGCCGCCGGCAGGCCAAGTGTGGGCGCAAAGCGGATCCTATCGAAGGTGGATCCCACGCTCACACTTGTTATAATTATTGGTAATCAGTTTTATTCTGTATATATGTTAAAACAAAACAATTTCTCACAAAGTAGTACTTCACCCATTTACTCCAATATTTCACTCTCAAACGAACCGGAAAACTCCTCATGATTTCCGCTAATCTCAGCCCCATTCGTAGCAATGGCTGCGAGTTATGTTCCGCATCGGAAGCATGTGTATCATCCCAACTGGATTCTGTCGACTTCCGCTAGAAATATTAGAAAGTTTTCAATTACACGAATTCCTCAATGGAAAGTGGAAATGGAAATGTGCATGATCGCGCTTAATAATTCCAACGGAAAAATCATTCATTCCAGTATTTTCAACAGTCACATTGTTCGGTTTTCGAGATGCTGATTGCCTGAACGCTATTACATGCGGCTCATACAGTTTTTATTACATGTACATGTTTTGTAATTTGAATCAAAAAGTTCGATAATTGTTCAAGTTTCCCACCGTAATTAATTTAATTTGTTGCTCTCATTGCTTCCTGAGGCTGAAATGAACATGGAGATCTCAGTCATCTGAATTTTCAAATTAACATGAAATATTTGGTGCGGTTGTAGCCATTAGAAAATTATATTTTCAGAGAAATTCATTTGTATAGTTCACTTCTCCGGAACACCACAGACGCTTTGTTTGTCTCTTTTCCATATTATATAAATAATTTTCATTGTCGACTCACTTTTATCACCCTTTGTCGTCATTTGGAGACTTGGAGACTTCAGTCAATGAAGACTTATTATTCCTAAGAAATGTGGAACTCTAAAAATTCTCTCGCTTTTATACCGTAGCTGACAACCTTGAAATATTTTGGCAATGGTTTCAATTTTAATATATTTCCTCCCTACCCTACAAATTATTAAAATCGTCAATATTATGTTTCGTTTCATAGTTTCATTTGAATTTGCAGTGAAGCGACTCATTCTGCATATCCAGCTATATTTATTATTGATCGAACTGTCAAACGTATTCATTTCGTCACGGTTACATCGTTGAAAATACCGAAGCTGATCCTCCAATCAGAATTATCGCGATAACATGAGTTGTCTTTGGCTTCCGATTGGTCAGATTAGGTGAGAATTTTTAGATGAGTGAAATAGTCAAGTTAACACGCGATAATTTAGGTAAACACGGATATTTAGGTAAACAAAGAGAAGTGTCAAGTTTGACACAACTCAAAATAGAAATGCCTCGTTTTCGGTTATCTTCTACTACAGAAATTAGAGAACATATAAGCCAATCCAACCCAAAAATAAATAGTCTGTCTAGAGAGAATTTACATCTTTTTTGGAGAGTATATGAATGATTTCAAGCTGTTCATGAAATAGTCTTCCTAAATATCACTCGATCATGACAAATAGATACTATTACTTTCTTTAATTCATCTCGAGTAACTTGTATTTTGAGACAATTCAATTCGATCATATGAACATTAATAATCATTAAATAACTCCCTTCAGCTGAAGCTGTCGGGAGTTATTCTGATTATTAATGTTTATATTGACTCATTCAATTGTCAAAATACAAAGTACTCTCGATAGAATTATGAAGAAAATAATAGTCGGCTAGTTGTCATGGTCTTGTGATATTACCTATAATCATTTCCCTCATCAGTCAAAATTTATTCGCTGATAAACCTTCTTGTTCGTTCTTCGTACGAATAAACTGCATGGTCCTTCTTGACAGTTATGTCTGAAAGTATGCAACACATTCAAGTCGTGTGACATATTGCCGTAAATAATTATGTTTTTTAATTTAATAAAAATAGTTATGTACGTTGTGGAATAAATGTTATTACAAATTTCGGAAATAATCTGATCAAATATAATTATATATAATCCAATAAATTTTGAAATTTCCACTCAAACATTTTTGTTTTGAAAATTCATCTCGTTAAATTCGAAGATTTATGTTCAAAGAATTAAATCCGAGAGCTTTTAAGCTCGAGGGTTTTAGCTTAAAGCTCTCGGGTTTTATTCAGAACATAAATCTCTGAATTAAACTCGATAAATTTTCGAACAAAATCGTTTTCGGTGAAATTGAAAAAATCAATTCGCTGATAAACGAGGTCTTGTTATATTACCCCCGACAAGGCATTAAGTCACAGGAGTCAATATGAAATTCTCACACAAAAAAAACACTATGGTCCCAACATTCCTATAAATTCCGTTACATCATTCGAAACTCGATGAATAGAGTAGTTGGAACGCGTGGAAACAAATTATATTTGATAAAACGGTCCATTTTATATAAATATGCATGCTTTTTAGCACATACAATGATTTTTAAATGAATTACTACTGAACTATAATGTACTCATGAAGTTAAATTTCATTATGTTTTCTACTAAATTGGTTTCACAAAAAATTATTATTCTCTGGAAAAGAGAGGCTACAAGCGTAATTGTTAGCTCCACGCGTCATTTTTTTGAGAAAACATAATTTCGATACATTTCATTATAAAACCTTCATGTTTTGAAAGTAAATGAACGTATGGGTTTTGAGTTCAAATGAATATGTACAATCATGAACACGTTCAATTCTAAGTTTTCTGCATTCTGTTATTGTTTTTTTTTCGAACTATCGTTATCGATTTTCAGAATATTGAAGATGAGAACAAAAAATATTTTCTCCACACAACACAAGTGAGTCAATTCCTAGATACTCATTTCAATAACCGATTTCCTCATCAGTAGGTATCAGTTATACTTGTTCTCATTGAGTTACACCACAGCCGTCCAATATTCTATTTTCGAATTTTGGAGATATTTCTTTTTAACTGAATTTACCGCATCATTGTTCATATCACCGCAGATCTAGATACGCTGTAGCCTACAAACTCTTTCTGGCATAACAAAATAATTCTCCTTATATAATTCTGTTCGAATTGTATGTGATAAACAGGGTGGGCCAACGAAAAATTATGACTTCTTTTTAATGATGACAACTTTTTTACTATTTTTATTATCGCCACCTCAGAACTATTCAATCAACACGATAAGAAAAATATATCGTAACATTTATTAAAAATAGATGACACTACTTGACGGAAGACCATTAATAATCAATAAAAAATGGATTATATAATCCAATACTTATAATTTATATATAACCTATTGTAATTGGTTGTATTACATGGTTACAATGTATCATGAGAGTATTTTATGTTATAAAAACGACAAATCGAACTGGCAATAAGAAATGAGGCGACAGAGTGGCATTTTTGGGCAATGTTGCTCTTGACTTTAATTGTAATAAAATAAATTTGAAAACTATATTTTGTGTATCACTCAATTTAACGATTTTCGTATTACTAGCCTTCCATTCTTAGACGGAAAATTTACAGGTAAAATATTGATATTTCGACTGGCATTATTGAAAATGGCCAAATATATTTGGAAAGTCAATTTATATTTCTACAAGATGGCGCTTCTTCGCTCTATGCTCTGCGTGCGTTCGTCAGCATCTGAAACAACTCTTTCCGAAGCCACTGGATTGGGAGGTTCCGTTGAATGGCCCCTGCGATGACCAGATCTCATCCCTAAAGACTTATTCTTGTGGGATCAATTCAACAGTAGAATTTACTCAACCCCATCTGTTCATTGGATCAACCCAGAAATGCTTCAGAATGTGCGAAAACGGTTTCAATAGAATATGTGTTATTGCATAGAAGTTGGACGTCGACATTTCAAGCACTTGATAAAATGAGATAAGTAGGTAGATTTATTTTGCCTTAAATATACAGCTTGTCCCAGAAAGCATACAACCATTTTTATTATCGATAATGGGTGATTATATAGTTATGTTGAGTTTTTGGTTTGAGAGAATAATAATTTTTTTCAGTCATCATGAATAAAGTAACTGCAAAAAACAACAAAAAACAACAAAAATGCAATGGGAATGTTTTGTTATCACATTTTCAGATTTTTAATATCAGAGATAATAATTTTGACGTCAAAATCCCCTTCCCTTTACACTATTCCACAAAGTGGAAAGTTTAAAGCAGAAAACAACTGGAAGAACATTGCTCAAATAGATGTCAGATGTAATTCAATGTGGTATGTAGGGGGAAGTAGCTGTTTTTTGACAGATATTTGCCTCAAATGTTTCCTTCTTTGTTTCACTCCATCTAAATTATTCGTTTCATTTATTTGAAACTCTCCGGTACATTTTTCGAACTTAGTTTGAATCATCTAAGGGATCCTTATTGAATTTATTAATATATATTTTTTTTCATTTATATCCCACTTGTCGTCATCGTCTCATAAGATAGTTATTCGAATATTATCGTCACATCAAGGAATCATCAAAAGTTGTAAGAACGTTAAGGAAAATCGGAAGCTGAATGGTTCATGAGGTGGCAATGAAAATATATTTTTTGTTTTGAAAAATGGAGCTACTTCATTCATTGGGAATTTTCGAAAAAAAATACGGTTTTTTCACAATCAAAGACTCAAAATAACTTTTCGGATCGCCTATTATAAATATCTCGATATACCCCAACATTTATGATGAATTTTTTTTTGTTGAGCCACCTTATATGCATATTTAGAAATCAGCTGTGAATACAAATTCAGAGGCAAATAAAACTATCCATACACCAAACCTACGTCATCATTATGAGCTGGAAGATATAGGACGAAACTGCAAAAATATAAGTGATATAAAAATATGGAAAGTTTTACAACCATAGTGGGTATAACTGCTGAAGTTTTGCCCTTTTTACCTACAGTGTCGGCTATCGTTGAAAAGTAACGATTTTTCATTACTGCGCCAAAGAATTCAAGTGTAAAACGCTAACAACATAAAAATAATATTAAGGGAAATATAGGCAAGATACCTCATATCTTCCTGGCAAAAACTGTATTTTTCACCGTATTCCCGTACTTTTTTGTAATACAGCGAAGCCCTGTTTCTATACCGAACATGCGGCAAATGTTTTATACAGTATCGGAAACTCTACATTTAGATCTACATTTAGATCGAAATCTACGCGAGCAACGAGGAACGCAATGATATGATAATACCATATAAATAATAGAGACCCACTACTGTGCGCCTCTCCTGTTACCCCGCGCATTAACTGACCACGTGGCAATGCGACACATCGCACACCAGCTCACGTCGATATCCCTTCCTTGAGCGAGTAGAGGAGAAATTGTAATGCTCTCTCAACATATAGCAAGCTATTCTTTACGCTCTCATGAAACCACCATACCCAAGATGAAAACTTTCCGATACTGTATACGTGCAAGAAAACAACTAGTCCCCTGGCGAGCAACAAAGGAAATTAAAATTCAGGAACTCTAATTTTTATTATTTTTATTTGTGAATCGTAGCTCACTAATGAACTATTTAGCTTTCCCAACTTTCTCAATGACTTCATTCTAATTAACTCATGTATGTGCTGTGAAAGAGAACTCTTTTGGGAGTCTGGAAGGACGAGTGGTGGTTCATTACTTTTTCACACAAAATAACCACCTCTCTATACTAGATAGTTTGTTTTTCGTGGATTCTAATGAAGTATGTTCAGTTTGAACTCAATACATTTATAATTTGTACAAAACATTTTGAATCAGATTAGTGTAGTAGGTATCAATCATTTCTGAATATCAAAACGGTTTCGTTTTTTTCTTTTTTCTTCCTTTTATATAAATATAACTCTTGTAACCAACCAGCAATATTTCGTTTTGATTCGAGAGAGGAACCATCCTGCAGCCTGGTTTCGAAATTTTTGTCTCTCATACATGTATGGCTAACGCTATACAGAGAGCTTTGAGATCATCTCTGACCTGTTAGGCATAGAAGTTGTATCTGACAAATTCATTTTTATGAGAGACTTCATATTTAGTAACATCTCATGCCACCAAATTGAAATATTTGGAAATATGACTGAACATTGCGTACATTTCCCTAGTAGCACACCCATATTGGGAAAATATTGGTACAATATTGTGAAAATATTGGCAAAATATTCAAATAATAATATTGGCGAGAAAAAAAATGTGCATATTCAGCGATATTGGTCCAATATTTAAAAAATAATATTAGTCCAATATTCTCGAAGCAATATTGGCCTCAAAATGTTAGGCGATATTAGTACAATATCGCAGTAGCACACTTACATTGGAATAGTATTGGTGACATATTGGCAAAATATTCAAACGTAATATTGGCGAGATGTAATCATAATTATTTCGGGATATTGGCACAATATTACTTGGACATTATACAAATAATATTAGTGAAATATTGAGGAAGCAATATTGGCCCCAAAATAATTAGAGATAGGGTAAAATATCATTTGCATATATTGGTAAAATATTCAAAGTGAATATGTTGCCTTGGAAACATTGATGAAATATTTCCAGAAAATGTCGAATAATTTGAAAATTACTTCAATTTACCACTGAGTAGATTGACTTGTAAACGCATTGTGAGAAGCCTTATTTAATATATGTTACTATGATTCAGCTGTTGTTCCATATGTGGGGCCACCTAGCGGTTTCTCACTCAAGTTTAATCATGATTCATTTCAATATTGTTTATTGAATATTCGGCCAGTATTCATATTTCAATTCTAGTGACAAATGTATTTTGTAATATTGTATCAATATTGTCTTTCAAATATTGGCGTGCGGTTTTCGTAACAATCTCAATCAATATAGGGTCAATATAATTTTTAGAATATGGATTAAATCATTTTCCGCCAATGTGCTATCAAACTTGGATATACAATATTATTTTTTATCTCTAAAATCGATATGAGAGTAATATTGAAATCGCAATATTGGAGCTAGATGTTGGAAACAATATGTAAGCAATATCGCTCTATCGATATTGGTGAAAATTATTGAACCAATATTGACCCAATATTTCATGAAACAATATACATTCAGAACAGGTTGAGCCGATATTCCACCAATATTATTAATGAAATATTATTTTTCCAATATGAACTCATATTGGTTCAATAGTATTTTTACATTTACAATATATCCATATTGGCCCAACATGAGGTGCTACCTGGGTTGGAGTCACTGAAATAACAGATAACAGAATAACATATAAGGCTTAACAGTGTGATGGGTTGATCAACTTGGATTTGCAAACATCTTAAACTGGTAATATGCAAATATGCAGATACGACTTCTATCATCAAATGATTTCAAAACCAACTTCTGCTAGTTGGCTACACGTCATGATATTTGCTAATTTGCTAATTTGGAAATTGTTTTCTGAGGGGTATTTGCTACATTGATCTACACTGTATAGGTGTTGTACTTATACAGAGTGTCCCAGAATGAAGGGGACAAACTCCGAGGGTAGAATCCTCACTTCATTTTGAGGCTGAAAGTTCCAATAAACATATACCCTAAAATGATTATTAACCGAGTTACAGGGTGTTGAAAGTGACACAAAAAAATATATTTTCCAGAATAACTCCATAACAGCTGAACTGTTCTTAATGAATGACAGCATTCAGTTTCATATTTCAAGGCAAATCATGTGTTTGTAACTCTAAACAGGGGCGTACGGCGTATTCGCCCCTCCCCAACTTTCACGCCACTGGGTTAATATAATAATAATAATAATAATGTCTTTATTCATCACAATCAAGAGAACATAAATTGGCACTGTATATAGAGAAAAAAATAGATTGATGATAAAATGGTAAAGTGTCAGCTGATGCTGTTTTTAAACTTTACCAAGAAAAGAAAAAAAAATATACTACTATATATTACTGAGAATACAATGAAATACAAATAAATACCTAAGTTGTAACAAGAAGTTTTTGAAACAGTAAATTCTGAACGAAACAATCTATCATAAAAATATGCTATAGTAACGCATACCACAAAGATCCTGCTAGAGTAGCAGTCAATATTTAATCGAGTATCAGTACGATTTCGTCTCTTGTGGTATTACCCCCGACAAATCTTTGGAATATTAATGAACTGCAATCCCAAAGCTGAAAATACAACGAGTCCGCAGGACGAGTTGTATTTTCTTGCATTAGGATTGCCAATGAATTGATATTTCCAAAAAATTATAGGTTTTTAATCATACTACGAATTATATTTAGGACGACAATATATCGATTTGAAATAAAGAAAAATCGTGTCAACTGGTAATTGATGCTTTACTTCTAGCCGTATTCAACGGAATACTCTTTTCCACGGCTTCATCTATGATACCAATGGACATTTGTCCCCAACGATCGCTCATATTGTTAAGTAAAGATAACTAGTCAAAACACATAAATTTGACGTTTATAATTTAAATCATTATTTTCACTTGACTGATAGTAAAACAAAAACTAAGCAGGTTTATCACCGTGAAAATACAGCGACAAACTATATTTTCACTGTAGTTCCGATTCTATTGGCTGAATTTCAAAATTTGAAGAAGATATTGTCACTTAATTAAGAGGCCATGAGCGCGACCATATTTGGGGCGCTTTTAAGGGTACAGGAGTCAATTGATAACTCAAAAACGTTCTACCGTACTTATCGATTTCAAACAAAGACACAGTCTACTTGCCATACATTGAAGGTGTTACTAACCGAATTGGGAAAATCCTAAAGAAGGAGGAAATCAACATCGTCTTCAAACTAACCAAGAAAATATCGGAATATCTGAGATCAGCAAAAGACAGCAGAGATCCACTCAAATCAGCGGGAGTTTACAGGATTCCATGTAACTGTGGTAAAGTTTATATCGGTCAGACGAATAGGAGCATTAGTACCCGCCTAGTTGAGCACAAGCGGAGTTGTCGATTGAGACAGACCGAGAAGTCCGCAGTCGCTGAACATGCATTGTCCGACGGAGAACACACCGAGAGACTAGCAACGTCGAATCATTACTCAACAAGAATGTATTTAGAAACGATAGAAATACACAAACATTAAGAGAACTTCAACAGAAGAGAAGAGAGAACATATCTTCCAAAGATCTGGCACACAGCTTTGAAAGGCGCCAAAACGAAGCCACGTTACCCGAATCGCGCGGAAAGTACGCGCGAACCCACCATCACAGAAAGTGCGCGCAAAATCAGCACTATAAATGACATGCCAGAGACGAGAGCTTCAGTTTCAGTTGATACGTGAAGAAGAGTACGTCGACCACGCCATTGAAGATGACTGCCGCAGCTGCAGTTGAAACGTTTGGAGATTTAAACCAAAGAAGACCACGGCATAACCCGGAAACCAGCCAAAACATTGACGCCAGCCGTGAAAGCCTACATTCCTATATGAAAATGAAAAGAATTCTAAAACCAAGTAATTTGTATGAATGAGAAAAAAATTATTCTATTGTTTTAATGAAGTAATTGTTCAAACAAGCCATCTTCCTGTGCTAAACAATATCCAAATTATTATACTAATACGTTCTCTGTTGCGCGCGTTATATCCCTATGTATAGAAGAATTATTGCTGAATCTGTATATTGGTTGGTCTATTACATGTATTCATTCTACAGTGCGCCGCTAAACTAGGGAATACATTTATTATTTCTGAATATAAAGATATTTCGGAATAATCCTCTGGTCGATTTTCTCTTCCGTTGGGCCAATTTTGGAACCCCACCCAAAATATATAGGGTTATCCGCATTTGAGTAATAATGACTTTGGTGATATTTTTAAATGGGACGGACACCCAGTATATTTTTCCAAATTTGGTTAGGCATCGTCAACAAAGACTTTTAACCTTCTGAAACATGTGGAGTCTCAGTCATACTCATTAGACATGAGAGGATGTTTTTTGCCAATATCTCCGAAGCCGTTTGACATAATCCTATCAAACCTGGTATCACTGAATTCGTAATGACGATCCCTAAACAAATATGGAAAAATATACTGGTGTCCCATTTAAAAATATCACCAAAGTCATTTTTACAAATGCGGATAACACTATATATTTTGGGTGGGGTTCAAAAATTGGCCCATCGTAAAAGAAAATCGGGAATTTTTCCGAAATATCTTTATATTCAGAAATAATGAATTTATTCCATATTTTAGCGGCGCACTGTATGATAATAGTCATGGCCTCTTAACTTACCTATTTGTAGTTTCTTTGCTTCCAAACAAAATTTGTTGTGCAACAATTCTGGTTCTGTGACACGGTTGAGGGCTTGACTATATTATTAATTCAAACATACAACATGGTGTCAGAAGTGAACCAATGCAACATTGACTGTCTGCTGGTGTAAGTTCAACATTTTTCACGATAGCTGTAGCTTACACGTTGAATTCCTTGTGCATGGAGGGCGGTATGGCCCACAATTGGAAAACTTATAAGAGTTTTTACGTGACGTACATTGATGCATATTACGAAACGGCCACGGACAAACGGAAAATTGCTATTCTTCTGCATCACGCTGGCCTGGAAGCTCGTGAAATATTTGAATCATTTCAACTCCCTGACGAGGATAAAGAGAAATTGGACCCTGTTTTGTGACAGTTTGATGCTCATTTTGTGCCAATTGTAAATGTTACCTATGAGCGTTATGTTTTCTTCACGCGACGGCATCAAGATGGTGAATCTTATGAACAATTCATAACAGCATTGAAAACTTTGTCCCGTTTTTGTGAATTTGACACTCTCAGAGATAGTCTGGTTGAGGATATATTTATTTGTGGTATACGGGACCCAGTTTTGAAGCAAGCTTTACTTCGGAAAACAGATCTCACTAGGCTCTCGAGTTTTGTCGTACAAAATCGGCAGTTGACACTCAAGTACAGAACTTGGGCCAAATAAAGTTAGATTCATCTGTCACGAAGGAAGAGCAGATGGTAGATGCTCTGAAAAATATTTCTCATTCATGAGAAGAGGATCAACGCAGAATGCCAAGAAGCCTTCCAGGGTGGTAGGCAAGTGTGAATTTTGTGGTTATCGTCACTTGTATGGCCGATGCCCAGCTTTCAACGCTAAATGCGATAATTGTGGGCGAATGAATCATTTCGCTAAGATGTGCAAGATTTACATTGCTTGACAAAATGTTTGATATCATTGGTAATACCCACCCAAAACACTGAAAAATGAGCACGTTCTAGCATTCTACCAATGCCTGGATGTCCCGTATGCAATTTTTTCAGTGTTTCGTCTCTCGAACTCAATGGTACAAAGATTCTATCACCTCGGAAAATCATATCGGGTGGGTATTACCAATGATATCAAACATTTTGTCAAGCAATGTAAATCTTGCCAAAAATTACAACCAGACCAAAGAAAACTTGAACTGAATTTTAAAAAAAAATCCATTGTTACCATGGATAGAACTAGGCTGTGATATCTTTGAGCTGTATCACAAATACTACTTTTGGTTGTAGATGCATTGTCCAACTATATTGAAGTGAGCAGTCTTCCTAGTTTGAGTAGTGTTTCAGTTATTGAAAAACTCAAATCCATATTTGCACGTCATGGTATTCCTGTTTTATTATATTCTGATGGGGCTCTCTGTTTTGATTCGACATTATTTAAGAAATTCTCAAGTGACTGGGATTTCATACATATTATGAGTAGTCCGCATTATCCACAGTCGAATGGGCTAGCTGAGAGTGCAGTGAAGTCCGTTAAAAGAATTTTCAAAAAAGCTATGGATGCTGGAAAAGATCCCTATCTGGCGTTATTGCTACTCCTAGGGGATCAGTTCATTCCCCAGCCAGCACCTTAATGAGTCGAAATTTGCGAACTAATATCCCTTGCACTTTCCAAACATTGGTGCCCAAAGTCACATATGATGAAGACAGGGAATTATTAGAAAAAAGGGTAATTGGAACAAAGAAGTGGTACGACAAAACGTCATAGTCTCCATCACGGCACCACTATGTCCTGATCAGCCATGCATGTTTCAGAAAATGCCTGAGTCCACTTGGATACCAGGCAAAGTAGTGAAAGGTAGTGGCCCTAGATCGTATAATGTGATAAGTAGTGAAGGAAGAGAGTACAGGCAGAATGAAAGATTCATCATTCCCGTGAAATCTCGTAATACTGATGTTCCATATATTCAAAATCCAACAAATTCTGCTCTATCAGTCCCAACCAGCTCCACTACAAAGAGTGAATGTGATATTCAAGTATGTCCAAAAGATGTTAGAACTAGGGCAGGCAGATTGATTGAACTACCTTCTAAATTTAGGAATTACTTGCCTCTATGAGTTTTATTCTTCATACTTGTTCAGAATATGTTTATATGTTTATATTTGTATTAGTTTTGGATCAATATCATTATCATTAGTGTTGATGTTATGATGTATTGTAACTTTTGCGGTAGGTTATTTATGTAACTATTTAAAAAAAAGGGACATGTAGGACTGAATACACTGTATATAGAAATGTGGAAACGTCAGGTATGTAGGGACAGATGTCAAATTGAAGGTTGTACGTTACCAGTAGTTCTGTCTCGTCAGCTCTGCCATGATTCATAACAGTTGTAATGTACCGGTGGACGCAAATGTACCTATATCCTACACAAGAGCATCATTAATAACTCCAAAATCAAGTTTGGCATCAAGAACTCCTTGCCAAACTTCCATTAAATGGCTCTCCAAATGGTGGTTGACTGTTTTCTGTCTGAAACTATTCGAAATATGTCATACAGCTATCATTATACATTACAGCATCAATAATTTGTGAAGAAGATTATAAGTGAGGAATCACACTGATCGACCAGGACCGACCGTCCGCGACCGTCCACCTACGACCAAAAGTAGAAGTAGATCAATGTAAACTTTCAAAGTCACACTGATCGACCTTCCACGACCGATCACTAGAATAATTTTGTAAATCTGACATTAATTTGACATTCGAAAGGTTATGAGAATTGTCTGTTCATTTATTGAAAATAAGTTGAATTCATAATATCAATAGTTTTGCTTTAAATAATGAGCAGTAGTGATACTGAAGAAGAACGAATTATGATAATGTACTATTTTTATAAACGACGAATGAAGAAATTTAAAAAATATATGTGGGTTAGAGAACTTTATTCAAACCGAAAACAAGAGAGAGATTTTCAGACCATCTACATTTTATTTTCCGGTAGGAAATATACCTATTTACATGAGTTTTGTTGAATTCAAAAGTTCATCATAAATGTGTGTCAAAATGACATTACGTAAGGATAGTGTGACACCTACCAAAATTTCCAGCAGACTACAATTTCGAACATGGTCTTTGTAAAAAGGTCGAAGACGGTCAATGACTATTATACAGTGTGAGTTGTGCGATAAGAACATACGTGTTGGAAATTTTGGTCGTAGGTGGACGGTCGCGGACGGTCGGTCCTAGTCGATCAGTGTGATTCCTGGCTAAACAACCACCTTTGAGAAAATGAAAACCTATATGCCGCACAGTCGAATACCACCACAATCACTATTGTTAGGTTTGATTCAATTCAATTCGAGGGTTTTTGCATAAGATTAGACGTCAAATCGCAGGGCTCACCCAATCTTAAACTATACAAGCGCTTCAGTAGCAAAGAAGAGATTTGCATCTTAAATTAAATAAGTTACGGTCCACGTCATTCCATTATAAGATAAACCCAAAAGGAATATTTTATATTCCAGATTCTCACTAGATTATTCTTGTCCAATAACCTGAAAGATATAACGAGTGTGATAACGCAATATCGATAATTTTGTTGTATAATCTTTTTATCTTCTCTTCTAAAAGTTCAGTCAAACCTTCGCGATTAAAATTCGATGTGATTTTTTTCTAAAGGAAATACACTTCCGGTCGCAAAAACTGATGTATATTTAATGAAGAGAAAGAGATAAAAGGATCGATTAATCACAGAAAGGGTAAGTTGGATCATTTTCATCGAGTTGTCATGTTGTTCATCCATCATTATTTAAATGAATGAACACTATATGAATCTGAAATTTCATCGTGTCTGCAGGTGATTTTCAGAAAAACGATTTCAAAATAACTTTAATAACTGATGAAACCAGTAAAACATTGAAACAGAATGCTGAAGTCAACGTTTCCTAATGAACGGTAATTATACAATAGGTATGTAGGTACAGTTGTGTGCATAAGAAAGTCGTCCAGCAGTTGAAGTGAGCCAGACTCGTCAATCTTAATTAAATTATCGACTTTGACAAGTAGAGTCAAAATTCAAACTAATTTTGTCAGTAACGCTCAATTAGTTAGTGGAATACAATGCAATTAGTGCAATGCCGTGTACGACTTTTTTATGCACACAACTGTACATGTTATTTTTCATTTCGGAACAAGTGATTTAAGGCACAGTACAGTATGTAACATGTTCGAAGAACTTATTGGCACTTGATTCAATATGTACTCCTGGGGATCGTCAGACTTTTCATTTTAGGACAAATCATACCTAAAGTCAAAAGAAGTATCATTAGATTGTTTTCTGGACCTACGGGGTATGATAAAAAATGGGTTGAATATCTAACTCCATTTTTGGAGAATATTGTCTGCGAGTCCTGATTTTTGGGTATAAAATGCTGTGAATGATACACGGACAAAATGTGTGTAGTTTTTTTCCACAATTGCTTGAAATTTTTAAACAAATTGTGTCTAGAATGGCTACAGAAACAATTTTGTTTAGAAATTTCGCACACCATTGTTTATATTGGTTAACAACACCGTTGTGTATAACTGTTTAGTTTTTTTTGTACAATTCTGTTGACTATATAATACACCATATTGTGTTATTATTTTACACAACATTTTATTTGTAATACAGTTCTGTGGACAAAATTGAAATTCAGAATGCACAATGCTAAATAAGAATTATGCACAAGACTTAAAATAGCTGTTAGGAAATATAAATTTAAAATATTCGCTATTGTGTGAGAACATTTACAGAATGAGTTTTTTGGATATCCCATCACTGCTTCCTGGTTCTCTAGCTATCTCTTCTTTCTTAACCGGTCGGGGCTGAATGGAACTGGTGTTGAAGATTGCTTCGGTCTTGCTAGGAAGCCTCGGCCTTAGTGTATTCTAGTATACACGTGTTGTGTATACAAGTCACGAAGCTGGGGAAAATTTCATCACAAATCGAATCATTGGTAAAAATATATTACAATCAGGTGTACTAATTTTCTACAATTATTGTATACATTATTTAAATTTTTTTTTAAATCTACACAGGTATTTCTTTCCGTGTAAATCCAAAAAAAATTGTGCCATGTCCTTTCCAAACGAGTACTAAAAATAATACTTGCCCATTATCATACTCAGACACATAGTGTAGAAGACAACTCAAAAGTGTGAAACAGTTTATTTCTTAATGAAGCACCGGATACTTCACTAACTAAATGATTACAAAAACAACTCTGACATTATTTAGGGACACATTGAAACCATGGCGACAAAGAAAAATGTATATACATTTCAGCGCTATACATATGATATGTATATTTTTTTTGTAATTGGTTTCCCATGGATATTTTGAAAATTGAATGATAGATAGGGTGTTCCATTTACGTCATTAGTCTGATGAGAATCTCTCTGTGTATTGACATTATTTTCGGAAATACGGTAAATTGTCTTCATCATACGTACAATCAAACATTAGAATTGTCAAAACTATCTAATAATGTGGAGTAATAATGGCAACATTGGCGGATTTGTTAAGAAGCAAAGATACCCAACACTTAGGGCGTAAAGGGCCAAGCATTTGAAGTAATGATTTTTTATTACATAATTATACTTAATATATTGAATTCCTCTGATGAGCCCAATTTTAGCTTATTTATTTATATTCACACAGGCCTATTAGCCTAATTACATGAATATATAAAAGAAATAAATACACTGGAAATCAATTGTTTTACATATTAAAAGAAAAAAACTTATTCAATATTCAGTAGAGTTGTAGGAGACATCAATGCGAAATTTACAGTGTTGATATACATATAGTAATAATATTCTCGTACTACCAGGTTTAGTATCACATACCAATTACTATTTGATTCTGAAGAAGGAGTTCTCTAAGTCTGTTGAATGCCATTGACCAATCTAAATCAATCAATGAATTTATGGGGCCAAGTGCTCTTGCTACGCCACTGAATGACAACACGGAATAATTGTTCCAATTGAGAAGTTATAAATGAAGCAAAAAATCACCAATCAATTGAATAATGTTCTAATGAACTTCTCATCATCGCGATGACCGCTTATTTGTATGTGAATCACATATATCAATTCAATATTTTTTATCAATAAACAGTTTTTTTATTGTTTTGACGTGCAAAATTACTCAAGTTTCGCGAACAGCTGGGAATTTCTGTGGGTGAATATAAAAAGCTGGTGACATTGAATAATGAACTTTTCAAAAAGTTCCATTGGCAATTTCTCAATTTCATCAAGTGACCACAAGTGGACGTTGACGTTCATGTCTGTTAATAACATCATAGTCTGAGAGCCGTAGAGAGGTCGACCTTCACCGTTGTATTTAACGAATGAAACATAGGGCATATTTAGTCAACTTTGTCTTCGTCTCAGTCTCAGTCTTTGTTCTAATTCTAACCTTTAAGGGTCTGCATCCCTGAAAAAAAGGGGTACGGAAACGATTTCTTTCTTCTGATTGATGAAGGAATGAATGAGTGTATACAGATAAAAATAACAAAAAAAATATTTTGAAAGTATTAACTGAATGAAAAAGATATTTCTTCCCATTTTTGTGCATTTTTGATCAGTGCCACCATCAAAATGAACGAATATTTTTATGATGTTTCCTTGTATTATTGAAGTCTATCGATTACTTGATGGAATGACGGTCTCGTTTTCCTCTTACACAATTCGGTTTATTTGTGAATTATTTTACAAAAAAGTGTTGTTTTTGCGAAATGAATTTCCTTGCATTATTCCATTCGAATTGGGAAATAGCCAATTTTATAACCGTCAAGCTATAAAGGAATGTTTCAGCCGTCGACTAGTGAAAATTAATTATTAATTACAATTCTTGAATCCAAAATAGAACTGAATTTCTTTACGCACCTCACGTTGCTCCTCCAATACGGCTGATAACGTGAAACGTTCTGGCACAGGGTCGGATTTCGGATCACTTAAAATATTCGCTGCGCCTAGACATTTTTGTTGTGCTATTAACTATCGGTTATGATATTAAATGAAAGTACATTCCATTTAACTTACTCGAAATTGTTTTCTCTAACTTATTTGGATATGAACTCTACCGATGATGCAACTATTTGTGGATATATTCCAAAATTCGGGAAAATATAAAATTCACTGGTCGGGTGGAAATTCAAAAAAATATAATTTAAAAAATTACTAGTTTTTATACAACTTGTTTTCTGTGTGTGGGGGTGGGTGCGTGTGGGTGTGTTTGTGCGTGCATGTATACATGTTTATTTCAAATTTGAAAGTGGTTTATATTATTCATTGGAAGTTTGATTTTGTGGAGGAAATTGAATTCTTGAAATGATTTGTTTGGGTATTTAACCTTCCACAATCTGTCAATTCAGTCATCCAGTCGACTTGTTTGGCAGGAATTCATCAGTTGGAAGACAATAAATACATCATGACATTTTCAGATTGAGAAAAATTTAAGATGGCGGCTCCTGTTGGACGAGTATCTAATCGGACCATAATCACAAAACTTGTCCACTATCTTGGAGCCTTCATCTTGAATTTATTAATTTTAACAAAATATTAAAAATCACCGAGCCCGAAAACCCCCACAGAAAAATTTTGAATGAAATCAGACTTCAGTCACAAATATCGTCTGATATCTTGAATTTTTTATTTGACGAAAGTAATGCATACTCAAAGTGGAGTTTCAGTATGATGAAGTTAAGTAAAATTCAAAGTTGTCTCCTCAATATTTATTTCAACCCAGAGTAGGGAGGGGAAGTTGTCAATGCCACTTTGGCAATCACTTGTCAAAAAATTGCAGCAAACAAATCAAAAACATGTTTTCGAGCATATTAATGTTCATCTTCAGTTGACACGAACAGGAGGTGAAAATGAAATCAGTAAAAACACTAATTACAACTACGAAAAATGTGAAAAACCAATAAATTAGCGTACAAAATCGAACCGGACCATAATCACAAAACTTGTCCGCCATCTTGGAGCCGTCATGTCAAAAACAATAATTAAAAAAAAAAGATTCACTATCTCCTACACCGAAAACCCACACATACGAATTTTGAATCGAATCCGACTATAATCGCAAATCTCGTCCGCCATCTTGAATTTATTAATTTCAACAAACGATTCCTAATCTCCACCCCCGAAAACCCTGCATCAAAACCTTCAAAAAATAATATACGATAAAGACTTCATACGCCAGCACTGTATATTTATGCTGCATGCATGTCATTAGCTTTTATCCAGTATTCTAGATGAGACCATCGGTATAACTTTTTGTTGTACACTTTTTTTCCCAAAATTCTCATTCAAAACATCATCGAAATAGTTTCCGCCCGTTAATCAATTATACCTACTATTTTTAACGCTTCATATTCTACAGATTTTCAGTTTTTTTTATTTTACTTTCAATTTTCGATTCATTCTGTGATTGGACCGCAATATTTAATCTCAAATGCTCGTACAAATTTTCAGATTACCAGGAAAGCGAATAGGAAAAACAATCACCGAAATACTTAATTCGGTCCTGTACCGCGCGAAAGTTGACAAGCTGGAAATGGCAGTTCGAACATGAACTGCCATCTAGTGATATAAGTTTCTTATACTAAGGGCTAAAGACCCTTAAACCATGTTGATTCTACACATTCACATAAGAGCATGTATACAATGCATTTTATCATAGTCTCAAGTCTCAGTCCTGAAAACTTGACCTTGAAAGTTCCCAATTTTCAACTTTTAGGCTTAGGACCAAGACAACGATGTCAGTGCGTGTGCTCAGTTCCTGGATACTTCATTTACATTCGATAACTTTCTTTATTCTCATATTCAGTACAAACCGGGCGTGATTAATGTTTCATTATCATAGAGTAATTCATATTTTCACTTCTTTTAATAATATCAAAACAAAATATGAATATTGAACCAAAAAAGTTTGGTTATATTTCTGTCACTTCATTTGGCGAAGTAACGAGTTGTATAAATGGTAACGACATTATTTCTTAAGACGAAGACTGAATACTGGGACAATGACTGAGACTGAGACGAAGACAAAGTTGACTAAACAGGCCCATACTTATTAGGCCGTTTGCACATTTCCTACTTTCGGATCCGATTGTCTGAAATCTGTCGCTCAAATAACTATAAGTTATCATATCGCACACCTTCGATCAGATATCGGATCGGACATCCGACTCGGATGTAAGAGCAGCGAGTCCTACCAATCGGACCTATTAAAAGTCAGATCCGACTTTTTTTTCGTTGTCAGAGTAAAGCAATAACCAATACCTCTTCATCGTCCATTTTCTATGCGGTGTGTAAGAACATACATACTTTATTGTACAACGATATTCAAATCAAATCGGAAATATTCAGCCGGCAGTGTGCGGTAGTGATCCGATTTGAAATCGTTTCAGACTATCGGATCAGACTGTAGTAAATGTGCGCGGCCGGCCTTATGAAGTTTCATAAATGGGCAAATACGCCTCAAATGTTGCCTATCTAAATGTTACAGATTCAAAAATTTGCACCACATGGAATTGTCGATTTGTCAGAAAATTTCACTCCTTATAAAAATTAGTGCATTGCAGAATACTTGCAAATGAGTTGTCAAAAATTCAAATTTCCAAACGGTCTGAAGGGGGAACAAAAATAGGAATTTTCATCACGTGTAAACTACCCCTAATTTTTTTTCCTTGGTGTGTTGGCATCGACTGCCATGGTTATTAGCCACGTGTTCTGGATGGGCCTTGTTACTAACTCCATACGCCACCTTAGGAGCAGCACTGTTAATTATTAACGCAAGAATGAATCGTGCGGGATTATTATTATTGATATTACCGAAAAGTTCTTTCAGGGAGGTTGGTCAGAATCGAATACAATATTCAAATTTGGAACCACAGCCAGCGTATAGTTTACTCTTGATCCAAACTTAGTCATTCCTCCTTGTACACCGTTTGGAAATTTGAAATTTTGACAACTCATGTGCGAGTATTCTGCAATGCACTTATTGTATTACAAAAAAGTATAAGATTTTAGCTCGAAGGTTGTGTTGTCTCCAGACGCGACGGGAAAAACGACGATTTAATAGTGAAAAAAAAACAAATGTCTACGGCTTAAGACCTTTTGATTCGCGAGATCTTCCACATTTTCTTTTATAAACAACCATTTCATCTACATACAGTATCGGAAACAATTTATCTGGGGTATAGACAGAAATCTACGCGAGCAACAAGGACCGCAATGATATGATAATACCACATAAACAAGAGTGACGCCTCTCCTGTTACCCCACCCGACGCATTGACGGACCACGTGGCAATGCGACACACCGCACACAGCGTACGTCGATATCCCTTACTCGAGTGAGTCGAGGAGAAATTGTAATGCTCTCTCAACATATAGCAAGCTCATGAAACCACCATACCCAAGATGAAAACTTTCCGATACTATATACACGGTTCATAGCCGCATCGATAGGATTGCGGCCTACTACGCCATAGGCACGTGGTTCGAAGCGACAGTTAGGCATCTTTTTTTTTCTTTTTATCAACTTTTTTCGAACTAAGGAATAGAGGCCGCTTAGGTTAGTATTGTGCAGGTTGAGTGATGAGGGTATGAGGTTGGGTTAGAGCCCCGAGCTGAACATCGGATGCGAGCGAGATCAGCTTTTGCAATAGCAGATATCTACTTTTACCTAGGTATATATCCGGAAAAAAGTATTCACTTTTTTCCCGGTTAAAAAAGTACTTTCATGAAAAGTCATATTTTAGTACCTGGCAACAAAAATAAAATGCAAACTTTCTTCCCTCACAGAAAAAAGTATTTACTCCTTGAAGATGAAGAGCGAATAGAAGTATTCCATGTACCTAGGTTTCCAAAACTCAACGAAATCGAACGAATATCTGAAGTACTGAATTTATCATATCACAAAGCTCATGAAGATTTTAAGGTATACATATAAAATATGTGTAAAACTTCAGAATATTGAACAAAAGCGTCCAATAATCGCGCTCAATTTCTGCGTGGTTTCAAAGAGATGCTTACTTCTTATTTTTGATACCTAATATAGAACTTCATTTTTACGACCCATAAACAAAGCAGCAATCGATGGATCGGAGATACTCTGGTTCTCCAAGCATGTGCCAAATTGGAATTTTTCCGATAAATAGACAGTATGCAGAAGGCCAACTTTGGAGTTGACAGTGCCCATTCAGAACAGTGGTCAGCATCTCATTGCATTTCATGATGAAAAAGAGCTTAGTCAGCGACTTATTTATTTTATGGTTAATGTTCTCCATAAGAACAGAATAAACCATTTGCCTGTAATCTCATAATTTGCGACTAGTTTCGGTTATTACACCTCTTTCATAACTGAACAAATTACATCAATATATCTGAATATATACCTAGAAAAGTAATTACTCAAAACTAGCGAAATAATTTTCAACCATATACCACTTTCAAGGAGTGATATAAATAGACAATAATAATGTTTTAACCTGATAATATCATTCCATTATTCAACACATACGGTAATTTTCAAGTAGAAAGCTGTTAAACGGTGGGCTATTATACAGAGTGGTCCAACGAAAAGTATGCACCTAGCTTTTATCCTTTTTGTGGAATTGCAAGCAAAAATGCTCGGACACGTGGAGTTTGTTTTTGAGGGGGACACATTTCAGATATATTTTGCAACTTGTGCCTTCAACCCCTCAGCGACGGGGTGTCACAACCCTAAAATTTTAAATGGAACGTGGGGTCGACTGATATATCATTTGAACGGGCAAAATTATCTTCCCAATGATACCCTATTTGTTGATATTTACTGAAGCAGTTAATGCGAAAACGGCTTTAAGAACATGAACCCGATAATGTTGGTATTAATGAAAAATACAAATAAGTTTTGGTTACTAGGAATTAAAACTAGTACGTTTCAATATTTGTTACTTGTAATAGTGCTTTGTAAAAAAAACAAGCTGTTAATTGATTTATTGAAATGTTACTTCAACAAGTGTTCAAATTGTGACCCATTTGCTTCCATACAATAATACAGACTTTGTTCAAATCTATGTCTAATATTTTGTAGCATATCAGGTGTTATGCTTCGGCACTCTGCTATAATCCGTTGGCGAATATCTTCTATGGACTCGGGCTTCGTAGCAAAACATTTATTTTTCAAGTGTCCCCATAGAAAAAATCCAAAGGCGATAAATCAGGTGACCTGGCAGGCCATTCCATTGGGCCTCTCCTGCCAATCCACTGTCCGGGGAACCGGTTATCTAAAAATTCTCGTACAGGAACAAAATAGTGCGGAGGTGCTCCATCTTGCTGGAAATGAAGCCGATCAGCATTATGATTTTGGTCATCTTCTATTATTTGTGTGATGAAAGGATCAATTGCGTCTTCAAGCATGTTCAGGTAGATTTCACCATTTAAATTTCCAGAAATATGACTTCCTAATATGCCACACCAGACGTTTATTTTTTGAGGGGCCTGGGAATGAACCTCACGGAATAAATATCGGTTACTGTCATCCCAGTAACGGCAATTATGCCTATTCAAAGCTCCATTCAAATAAAATGTACACTCATCTGTAAAACAAATGTTACACATATCTGCAGTTTTTTTCTTACACTTATCTGCAGTCGTTTTCGACAAAATCACGCAAACGATAAATGGAGAATTTAATTGTGATAACCAAAAAATATCATTGAAATGTTGCTTTCGGCAAAATAAAGTAATTTAAAAATGATTGTCGTTATCCTGATTCCTAGTAACCAAAACTGATTTGTATTTTTCATTAATACCAAAATTATCGGGTTAATGTTCTTAAAGCCGTTTTCGCATTAACTGTTTCAGTAAATTTCAACAAATAGGGTATCATTGGAAAGATAATTTTATGCCCGTTCAAATGATATATCACTCGACCCCACGTTCTATTTAAAATTTTAGGGTTGTAACACCCCCTCGCTAGGGGGTTGAAGACACAAGTTGCAAAATATATCTAAAATGTGTCCCCCTCAAAGGCACACTTTACGTGTCCGAGTATATTTGCTATGAATTCCAAATAAAGGAGAAAAGCTAGGTGCATACTTTTCGTTGGACCACTCTGTATGTATAAGTCTATTTGTTCATTGCGGACAATGGAATCAGAATTTTTCTATTATTTGTTTATATTCAAATTTTCTAATAAGTTCATCATTCTCTCTTTGTTAAAGTTGTGGAAGATTTTCTGATGGTAGATCTACTTTATGTATTGAATTGTGTTGTTTTTTTAGCTTGTAGATAAATTAATATGTATATAATTGACTTGATCGGGTAGTTAGTCTTATTTCGGTAATTTTTGTCATAGTTCGGGTTTTTGGCATTGTTTAAACGTGCGGCAGAATAACAATAATAGTCGTCCCACACATCAGGCTATGCCTTATTTGGGTACACTCATTTGAGTGTTCATGAGGTAGCGATACTATCATCATTTTACAGTTTACTTGATTGGGCTTTTTGCCTTTTTCTGTACTTACTGTCATAGTTCAGGTTTTTCATTATCGTTGGAATTTACTTTTCGTGAAATCATGATGCATTGAAATAGGTTTATAAAAATATCACACATACAAATATAAATACTATGTAATGCAGAAGCAATGCACACATATCAGTTCACATATTATATATACATATACACATGCCTATACGCTAGTATAAATTTTATTGGTAATACCTTTCAAATTTATTTTTGTCCTGTTGTTTCCATGTCAAACCGCTCAGAAATTGTCGAGGTGAGGGTACCATTTAAATCCGCCCTTATACTCGAAATTTTACATGTATATTGATATGCCATATATCGAGCAATCACGACGTCTTTTATTTCAAAAAGTAGTATGTGTGATATATCATTCAAAATGTTTTTGGTCCGAGAAAAAACCGAGATTGTGTAGAATGTTCAGATAAATATTATTCTAAATACCTGTATTGCAAAAAGATTTCATCAGGAGCTAAAGTTAAAACTAAGAAAGAAAACAGTCAATCTGACATTCGTGGATGCCAAGCCGTGACAAGTCCAACAAAGCAAAGCCTTCTTCAGAAATGTGTTTGGTACATTTGCTGTTTTGTCATTGGTCTAAACCTCTCAGTTACCGTGGATTCTGAAAATTCAGAATCTGTGATTGGCCGAGTGCCGTTGAATAATGAGTTAGGAACCACGGTGTATTGAAATCATCTTCATTCTTTAACTAATAATCAATCTAAAATACAATAATCGTAGTCAAACAAATATCCTCAAATCCATCCAGGGCCTGTCGGTAACGAGTAATGGTTCATTTTCATTAACACGTACCAAATTATCTCATTATGTCTTTCCAACTGGACTGGTGAATATCCTACGCTCGTTTTCAAAATCTCCAAGATCTTCGCACGAAAGCATACAGATTTTTGGGGAGTCGAAATGGCTGGGATTAAACTAAAATCTCAACTAGAACGAACATCTGAAAAATGTGCAAGTATGCCACTAGTGATGTTTACGCATTTTTAAGAAAAAACTTCAACCCACACAATCCCTTGCGATATACGCAGCGATGGTAAGATCCTTGAGAAAGGCAGAACAATCGACAACTAGAGGGAGGCTAGTTAGCTTACAAAGACTGGCCAGTCTACAGTATCGGAAACTTTTTATCTGGGGTATAGAAGAGGAAACATCTGGTACACCGGATTACTCTGAAACAAGCAATAGGGTAGGTGCTTGGATACGGGAAGATATCGAGGCAGAACATTGGTTTAGGTATCGGTATTTTTTTCGTCGTAATTTTCCATGTCTGAAATCTCTGAAAATTTTTCGGAATTCGTACCTGTTCTCTATGTAGCCTTCGAGCAATGGGGAAGGGGGTAAAATTTCTTTGAACTTAATAATTTGGCTGTGACATGTTTGTCACTATTTTTACGGATTTCTCTGTTTTAATTTCGCGAGTTTTTGCAAACCCGACCGACATGCCCAGCTTCTCGACATGAACCCCACCTTGTAGTTATAAATATACAATCAAATTAAGCCATGAAAATTATTTCACAATTGTTAGGATTTTATTTTTTTGTATTTTTGCAACTTTTTTCTAAAAGTACCCGATTGTATTATTGGACTATCCGATGTTTTTTTTTAAATATTTGTATGGGTTTTTCCGAGTTGGGCAAGGGGTTAATTTTTTTCAACATAACTGCATTGTCATCGAAACTAAACCCATATGTGAAATTTGAACTCTGTAGGATAAGAGGGATAGATTCTAATTCAGCATGCAAGAATTTACGAAACTAGCTCTCTCACACACATTGCAAGTTAAATGAAAGCTTTCAATGTAGAAGAAGAAAATTTCAAAATAACAATATTATGGAAGATGTGTTAATAAAGAATGAACTATCGCGTCAATTGCGATCGCGTCAACAGGAAAGTTTATATTTTATATTTATATTTTTGGTTTATAAAACCGCGACATATTTTCCGCTAATACAATGCCTTCTCCAAGCAGAAGTATAATGAATATTACCGGCCGAACAATTTCAGGAAAGAGGATTTATTGAGTTCTGTTTAATCGTTGATTCATTTCTGAAAATTGTTCTCTTTATTAATTCTCCTCCTCCTTTGCTTTCAACATGAATTATTTCAGAATCGTGTTCAAAGTTATGATTTTCTGCTAGTTGATGGACAGCAAAAGTAAAATTTGTTGTACCGTTTACAAAGCAATTCCTATGTTCGGTTATGCGTTTTTGAAGGTTCTGCCAATTTGTCCAATATAAAACGATGGACAAGATTTACAAGTTGATTTATAAACTTCACTTTTTTCCAGTTTCTAACTTCATTTTCATTGCCTGTCTAATGAATTTTTTTGCTGTTTTGGCATCGACTGCTATGACCATTAGCTACCTAATGTATTGATAGCCTTAAAAGCAATATCAAGACCTTGCTTCTTCATTTTTTTTATAACTGAATTCTCTAATACCTAATATTACTTTAAACTTCTTTTCGTCTTTTATAGTAGGATAAACTTCTTAAATTGCTTTTCTATATAATTTCTTTGATGAAATATTGTGTTTTGAGAACTTTTATAACAGTTGTTAAGTTCCATTTGCTTTATTATGTTCAATTCTTTATTAAATTTATTGTAGTTAGAGGACTGTTGATTAATCTTTGTATCATATTAGTATGCGAGAAAACAACAAGGACGCTTCTTTAAAACAAGCCAATCAACAGTTCCATTAATGGTTCCCGTGATTGTACCTTCGACTTACATAATATTCAATTCACATGTAATAACTCCAATTTTAATTCTCGTTAACGACCATTTCACCGCTACGAAGTTAAATTATTGTCATCCTCACTCGCTATTATTGATTGAGGAAAGCCCCCGTATAATCCCTTATTTAGACGAATTTATTCAGTTCAATTGGTTTTCCGCTCAAATGGATTTTATAGACGCTTTGGAAGGTACTGAAGGATTACGTATTAAATGAAATAAGCACATGCCTCATGTTCGAACTGCCAAATCCTGTCTGTTCGAACGACATTCGATTGATTATTATAATGTGCAATTGAAGGCGATACAGTTTTATGGATGGATGACGAAACGAATGAAAGAATAGATCCAACACAAGCAGAATTTTTGAAAACGTCAGAATACAGTGTGTAGAGTTTACTGAAAATTTCGCTAGTATCATTGAAAAATTGATTCACTAATTGTCCAATAATTTTATTAAAAATTATTCTGAAAGAGACACATCTCACTTTCTGTAAAACGGAGGGAAGAATGTCATCTGCTACATTTCATCAATATCTGTGGCATTAACAATGCTAAAAATATCGGTCAAAAATACTGTAGTGAATGAGACAATTCGGGCCGACAGCTGAAGGTTCAGCTGAGGCTTTGAAATGGGGATGTGATCGAACCATCTGTTGTAGACATTGGTTATTGTCTACAGAGACCTACCCTATATGGATGAGGGCAAAACCCAGAAAGCGATCTATAGTTGGTCCAAATCTTTCAATGAACATTTCCATACAACTAACAATTGCAGAAAAAACCTTGTAGGAAAGTAGTTGTTTTCTGATGGTTTTCGACCCAACTGTTCCTATCGTATAGGATTATTGCAATGAGCAGTCCTGGGAGGACATTTTGTTTCTTTGCATTTTGAGTTGAAATTGTGAACAATTGCACATTTCTCTATATATCTGGAGCCGAGCAATTGTTCACACTCTCTGCTGCTGGATAGGTGAGCAACCTGATGCTGAACACTAGAAAGTAGTACATCAACTTACATCGGAAAGAAAGGAATAGCTATTTGTATTACAAGGGAGAAAAAGGCACTTCACTCCCATGTTCCTCAAACCAGGAAGAAAACTCATACTTTTAAGTAAGTTGTCAACGATGAAACTTGTTAATCTATATATTATAATCAAATTGTTTCCGTAATTTCTAGAAGATCTTATATATCCTGTATTCTGGAAAAAATCAAACATGAATATTACTTCTACTTTAGTTCTTTAATAGCAAAGTGATTGATTGTCGCTCGACAAAAAGATTAATCTTTGGAGAACGACAATGACACTTTGTGCTCGAAATACACACATTATTTTTTTCTACAAGCGCAGCTCTTAGAAAAAAAATGATCGACACTTCATTCTAATAGGCACTTAACATTACTTATGAGAAAATCACTCAATAGCAATCCGAAATGTATAAGCTATCTAAATGCCCAATAATTCAAATCACTGACAAAAAAAGTAAAATAACGATCTTAAAAAAAACTTCGAATACGCTAGCCATTGCATCACCGCAGATTCTCAGATGGACATGACTGTATTGTCTATACTTTCCATCATGCAAGTATAGGTCCGTTTTGGACAAAAGCAGTTGAGATGCGTTTTAAATTTACAAAACAAGGTTCATTAAGTGGGTAGGAGGAAAAATCATATGTATTACATGGTAGTAAAGTGCCTTTTCCTCCCTTGGATGTTAACTACCCTCCGCTTCGCGTCGGACAGTAAACTACATCTTGCGGGAGGAAAAGTGGCACTTTCCTACCTAGTAATACAAATAGCTATTCCTCCTACCCTACCCACTCAATAAACCCTTTTTTGTGAATTTAAAACGCATCTCAACTGCTTTTGTTTAAAACGGACCTATAATTGCATGATGGAAAGTATACAAAATTAATTCATAACCATCTGAATTACTCTGATGGCGTAGTGGTAAGCAACGCTGACTAGTAAACTGAAGGTACCGGATTGGGTTCGATCGCGGTATTTTATTTTATTTTTTTTATTTATTATTATTTTTTTTTTTCAAGCAAGTTATTTTCTTTTTTTTTTTCTGTTAGAGATATAAATATTCGATATTTGGTTAGCTTATCCATTTGGGATTGAGATTCAGTGTTAATTTTCTCATAGGGAATATTATGTGCCTATTTTGAATGATTTGTCAATCGTTTTTTTCTCCCTAGGGAGGACATGTATGAGTTTCTCCCTGAGGAAAGTGTGTACTTTCCATAGGGGTAGGAGGAAAAAATGTGTTGACACTATGATGTACAAGAAATGCTTCTGGTACAAAGAGGAACATCTTTTGTAAAACCGATAATGATGTCCAGAAACTCGAAAACTGTTTTTTGTCAAGTACAATTTTGAAGACCTTTTTTTTTAATTTCCGGATAATTCCTGTAAATTACCAATTCATATATTTTGAAAGCCTTTTTTTGTTTTTTTTTGCCTTTCTTCCAACGGTTATAATTTACAGTTACGTTCTGTAACTTCCGAATAATTCATGTAATACCCATGTAATACTCGAGAAATACCTCCTTCTCTAATACCCTAGTGATACTGAGTGAAACACCAGTAATACCTGTAATACCCACTTATTTTCAAGTGATGCCTCTAATTCCTGACTAATACCCAACTAATACCAATAATACCCAAGGCCTGTACACCAAAATTCCCCAGCGGTTTTCCCCTCGATTCAGTCCAACTGTAGAAGGTTCTTCATCACTGACCAATGATGGTCAATGATAATCCAGAGATCGTGTGTTCGAATCCTATAGATCATATTATGAACTTTTTTCTTTTTGTTCTTACTGAACAGTAAGAACAGAAAGATACATAGTAATTGTTCGTAAACAAACCATAAAAACCCACATCGCTAACTCAGTCTCTCCTACTCTATGATCAGGTTGATCTAAAATTCGAATGAATGTACCAAGTATGTTGAAATTTTGCCTGTCAAAAAATACTGTATGATACACGCTCCGCTCGTTCTGCAAACATTCACACCCGTGTTTTAAACATCCACTTTTCACACTTGTTTCATAAATAGCTATTGTTCCATTCGATAGCTTTTCGTATTACTCTTTGACTTTTCGCACTGGTAATTTACTTTTCTCATTGTTGTTTCAAAGTGACATTTTTCACATTGTGATAACTGAAAAATAGTACATTTTAGTTGTCAGTATCAAAATAGCTATTCATATAACAAGTTGCAAAATGAGCGTGTTTTGCACCAGACGTGGTCCAACACGTTGTGTGCAAAAACTTCGCGATTTTGCAATGTGTTATATATAAGTCTTTTTGTATTTTCGTAGGAATATTCCTTAATATAATATGTAAAATTACACGGAATTCGAGCATAAGGCTACATTTATATTGAATTACATAACACGAGTCCCGAATGATGGTTCAGATTATATTGCCGAGAAGACGGTAGCGAAGACACTCCCAGGATCTACTTTCGAATTGACAAGTTTTCACGATTTCACTGGCGCACTCAGGAATTTCTCTTGGGGGGGGGCTCATAGAAGCCAATGAAAATAGTAAAATATATGAATTAAGGTTCAATTCTCGGAAAATGAAAAACAATGATAAACAAAATGATACATATATAATTTCTATTAAAAAAATCATGCTAGGATTGAAAATTTTGACAGGATTGGAAATTTTGCCAGGATTGGAAATTTTGCCAGGATTTTTAAAGAATTAGGCATACCTGATTATTACTCTGTTAACGAACGACACTAATATTTGTGAAAAATATTTTTCTGACACTTTGTCTTGGTGGGGGCTCGAGCCCCAAAGCCCACCCCCTGGGTGCGCCAGTGCACGATTTCACGATTGAATTATCTGTCAGACTGCCCTTTGATCGAATTCATTAGTTTTTGGTTATTCATTTCCCCAGAATTTTCAGAAAAACAAAAGGAGTGATTCTGATAGGTACCGAAAATGTTCTTTATAATTGTAAAGCTGCCGCAGAAAGGTAATTTTGAATGTATTACCGAATAAATCTGAACCAACGATTTTCATATTCACACTAGTATCGATATGAAATCTCATATTCACACTTGTGAAAATATGACTGTCATTTTGACATTCAAAATGTAAAAAATAGTTATTTAATTAAGTAACAGATAATGTAAAGACGTATTAACATTCGAGGTGAGCGAGTACGAGCCGAGGCAAAGCTGAGGTTTGTTGCTTTCCGATGATGTTAACAGTCGATACATTTCGTGTTACTTATTACGTTTTTCCCGCTGCTTGTTGACATTTCTCAAAATTTGCCTGGATTGAAGTTTATTTTCTTACCCTTCCTTCATAATTATTCGTTCCGCTATTTCATTCTAAGTTGCTTGTGCGCGTAACTAAGTTACCGAATAAACAGACAATAAAAATATTCAAAAAGTCTCATAACATAAAAATTTATACAAATGAAGCTGAAGGTATTACTTGTCAAAGTCAAAGTCATTATTACCCTAGGCAAGTAAATGACACTATTTACATTCCGTTGTCAAGATGAATTAGTAAACGAATGATATAGGCCCTTAACCTGTTTTGTTGCTAAGCATGTATGGACTATTTATAGTGTCGGCAGCAGAAAAAAGTAGTATATTGAAACGAAATTACAAAAAATAATTTGTTTAATGAATATATCCTAGAAATACACAATAAATGAATGAAAATATGTGTAAGTAGAATTTCTTATTGTGTACAGATTAGATCCCTGTTTGGTTAAAAATGTTTTAATTAGTAAATACCTACCAATGTAACTTTTTTATTATGGATAGTCACGCACAAGCATTATTGCAGCTCATAGCTATCATGCACTCCTTTGAATTGCAATATACATGTACATATTTAAATGAAACATACATTTTAATTGTTATTGCTTCTGTGACTTCACATGTCTTCAATATATACGGAGTATTTGGGGTATGACTGCATAATTTCAACCCGTATTTTAGCTGCAGTATAAACATGTTCTGATTATTATATTATTACTGATTTCGGTAGAATAAGCTCGCTATGATTTGTGTGTATGTTGTTTCATAGTATTCGTATCCAATATTCGGGCCAATTCTGTTTCTCACTAGCAATATTGTTATCATAACAAGACAATTTTCAGAACAAAATATATCTCAACTTTGTAGAAGGCTTGATATCTACATTGCTTTATTGGCAGGAGATGATGTGGCAGGAACATTCCTGCCGATATTTTTCAAGCCTTCTACAAAATTGAGATATATTTTGCTGTGAAAGTTGTCTTACTATGATATTGCTACTGAGATAATTCTATTTCAACAAAAAAAATTAGGTATTCTCACAATTTATTCTCTGCCATAAGATATTCTCCAATTACGCCAGTCCAAATTTTTTTTTCTACAACTGCTATAGAAAGTACTGTATTTTTCATAGCTTTATTACTTTCAAAACCATGTATTGCTTACAGAAATATAGTTTTTTCTGAAATCACTCAAGAATGCGTACTTTCTCGGAGCAACTTCAGACCCCAAAATACGCTAATCTAATATGTTAGTCCGTTGCTAAGCAACGAACTTTGCCGTATCGAAAACGGTCCGGGAAAATTTTTGCCGGCGCGGCGTCTCAAAATAAGCAAACAGTGACAACGAACTTTCCCATATCGTAAACGGTCCAGGAAATTTTTCGTCAGCGTCTCAACAATGATGACACCAATCAAAAATTGTTATGCATTTATAAGAATTTCTTAATTTATGATAAGGTTGATTGCGGATGCTTTCACTACTAGATACACAATATACTATTCTCACGGCACTTTGCCCACACCACATATATTTTGGGGAATGAAAAAAATCGACAAAAACTTAGTTGCCTGCTGTTCAGCTTTAAATAGTTTTCAGAACTGTCAGGTTATAAAAGATTTTTAAATTCTTAAGGTAGTTTTTATTGGTGCTTTGATAAATAAGTAACTATTTTCAGAATTTCTTTCGCGTTTTTCCTCGAATTAACATAGCTTTTTGTAGTTGATTTAAAAATTCTATTTAAAATTCTGCTATATAGATATATGTACTTTTGAACAAAACTTTGATAATAAGGCTCAGTGGTGCAGTGGATCGCGTACCCACACACAAGGGGCCCGGGTTCAAAACTCGGGTTAGTCTGTTTTTTTTATAAAACTTAAATTTTACATCCCAATATTTTTATTTGGTTAATTTTAAATAAATTATTCAACTGTTAAGAGGTAGGATATTGTATTTTTAGTTATGCTAACCATAAAAATAAATATCGAGTTTTGTATTCTTTGAATTTGTGCAGTTGTAGAAAAAGTATAGTGTAACATGGAAAGTAACGTTATATAGCACTGTGCAGTTACGCAAAAAGTGGCTTATATCCACACGCGTGGCACCTATCAAGGAATTCTATTTCGGTAATGTGCGATTATGCAAAATACGATTATTTCAAAATATAAAATGTGCGGTTTATAAATGGAGCTCTATGTTTGAGGTAGTTACATTAACATTTGTTTTTGATAAACACTGACATTTCCACTACGATAAAATTCGCTCTGATAATTAATGCTTTCCCAAGCTAATTCATAAAAAAAATTGCTTCAAGTGAAGAATTCTGAAATTAAGGTATGTGCAAAGAAATATAGAAAAAAAATATCTTAAGACAAAAATCAATAGTGTGCTGTGAATTATGAATTCAAATTTCTATTTCAGTTTGACACTCAAGGTGTGTGCTATCCATTCTTTGCGGACCTGTGGATACGCTGATAAAATCGTTGTCAAATGTAATAAATAACATCAATCGCCTTCTTCAAATTTTCTTTCAAGTTCACTTCAACTGCGACACTGAAAAGGACCTATAACGATTACTTTGTTACTAGATACAGCACATTATGTGTATCCATCATGACTGAAGTGGAAAGTAAATGGCATGGCGTGTGAATTTCACGTGACCACATGCGTCGCTTAATTGCTCATTAGTGTAAATATTTCATTACAGTGCGTTATCATCACTCGCTAGAGTTGATAATTTCTTTACTATTTGACAGGCAGATATAGTGTACGAACATATTTTTGGTACATTTTGGTATATTAAACAAATAACTTCGTAATCGGATGATCCCAATGTTATAAACACTAAAACAAATTTTTAATTGAACGTGTTTTTTCCGTTGGTGTTTTGACATCGATTGCTATGGTCATTAGCCACGTGTCCTGGGTAGACTGTGTTACTAATTCCTTGCACCACTTTAGGAGCAGCACTGTTAATTTTCAACACAACCGTGAAGGATTATTCCCAGTTGGCAACAAGATTCAATCATTCAGAAAAATAAAAAAACTGGACCCGGCTGGGAACCGAACCCGGAACCTCTAGGTCACCAACACCGAGCGCTAACTACTGCGCTAATTCCCGCCCCAATTGAACGTGTTAAATGCAATAAAAATTTCTAGTGATCTTTGGTTGCGATTGCGATTGTTCACATTGGCAAGTCTCTTCTCTACTTGAAAATGAGGCAGTACGACGAGTATAGTACCTAATTCGCAGGAATTGTGTTTTTTTCTTACACTCAAGTTATTTTTCAATTGTTTGAGATGACTTCAATTGAAACGCTGTTGACTGAAAAGTTTTTGGTCTAGCACTTCAACTGCCCTTCCATGTGAACAATTTTTATCACTATCTAGGTAAAATCAGGAAAACCGTTGATGGACAAGTTCGACATTTTAACAAAATGTATTATAATATTTTCCATTCGAGCAGACACTTGTACCATTATCGTCAGTTTCCATTATTCCCAAACAGGGCACCTTCTGAGACATTTGCACTTCAATTTCCAAGAAGTAGATAT
The DNA here is from genome assembly GCA_958298965.1 of Chrysolina haemoptera. Classification (NCBI taxonomy): domain Eukaryota; kingdom Metazoa; phylum Arthropoda; class Insecta; order Coleoptera; family Chrysomelidae; genus Chrysolina; species Chrysolina haemoptera. The sequence goes on along the minus strand of OY282591.1, from coordinate 22,571,052 downwards.
TATTGACGATTCTAGATATCCAACTTTTGGAATTTCGTGAAAGGAATTTTTTAAGAATCAACCGTGACCAATCTTTGTGCACCTTTTTTCCACAATATAATTTGTGCGTGCTTTCTTTGATAAATATGACCGAATCATCCGCATATCAATGTAGAAATCCCTTCATCATTAATTTCAACAACCAGTTCGTCAACAACCAGAACCCACAGTATTATAAATAAAACTTTCAATACTTCTTTCTGACTTACTGGCACCCTCAAATTTTGTTGAGCAGACCTCAGCGATTTTTTTGTCTATCTACAGATGGTTTTATCCACGCTGCCATTGATTCGATTTAAAACTTCTCAAATATCCAATAATGCTGCAAGAGTAATTTCCTGTATTGATTGAAAGTTTGATTTTGTGGAGGAAATTTAAACTTCCAAAATCTGAAAATGAAAAAAATTTAATTCAAGGAAATCTGCAGAAGTGTACAGGGGCAAATTAATTAAGTAATAAGTTACGGCGTTCACAAGACTGCAGTCTTGAATGAAATTGTCAGTAACGTATCCTACACTGAATTTGCCTATCTGAAAAAATGAATTCAAATTAACCAAAAAATACTTCTTTATTTCAAAAAACGTTGACGTTTTGAGACTGCCTCCGTTATCAAAACTTGCTGAAAAAACGCTGAAAACAGAATTTGAATTGGTTTGAAAATGATAAGATCTCTCTTTGACAAAGTCAAATGAAATCTGCCATACATTCTCTTGGGGAACATTTTCTAATTTGATACGTAGGTTGTTCGGTATCAGTCAGTCACTATCAGTTCTCATGTCCTCTCTGAGAATAGATAACCAGGTGCAGTCCATTTCGATGGAATTTGTTGAGAAGTAGTTGTTTGATAAAATAATGCAGGCAGTTTCCTTCAACTTTCTCTCTTCTTGATTTGATTCTCAGATGTTAGAATATGTTCGGACATTTTCGAACCTGTTATTTTTCGATTTCTGATGTAACTGTTATGTTCTTCCTGGCGCTCAATCAATTCGCCTATATGACTTCTACCACACGAACGTCGAACAAGGTATGTTATAAACACAAGTTTTTCATCAGTGTTTTTGGGTTTCGTATGTGTGAGTATTGATCTCAATGTATTGGTTGTTTCAAATGTTGTTTTCACATCACACCTATGGCCAATCCGTTTTACCTTTTCAGACAATCCAGGGACACCAGGTATGATGTTGGATATTGGATGTGTATGGGGATGTAGTACTTCTGTGTGCTGTGTTGTTTGATTGTTAGGTGTGCTACTATTTTCAATTTCATTGATGGCTTTTTCCACAAATTGATTTGGATAAGCATTTTCCTTGAGAATGGACTTTATAAAATTCAATTCTTCTTTCAGATCTAGTGTTGAATTGCAAACCATAGTTGTGCTTTGTTGTAAAGAAATTTCACAATTCCCTTTTTCACCTGGTTACCTCTTCTCA